>JACBWW010000035.1:7148588-7500659 GCA_020086605.1 Lanius collurio | reverse complement strand
GGCCCCGCACCTGGAGCGGCCCCGGGGCTGCGGCACCGGCACTGCCCCGCTCCCCGGGCCCGCTGCTCGGGCCGCAGCGGGGCCCCACCGCGGGCAAGGCCCGGGCGTTTCGCGGCCTCGGGCCTCGAGTGAGGCACGGCCGAGTTCCTGCACGAGCCAGCCTGGACCGGTTTCGCTCCAAAACGTATCCAGCGTTTGGGACAGAAAATCCTTTATCCGCAAATTATGACATGTGTGAATACTCGGCATAAATTTAATTGAACGTGAAATATAACAGGCTTTTTTCACAAGTGGACACGAACCTGAAAGTTAAACGTGGCAATAAACACAACCCAAACGAGCAAGGCTCAGCAATGGTCCCTGCGGGGCAGCGGGCTGGGGACAAAGGCAATTGCTCCTATTTTGTCAGCTCTTGTCAGTTCTGCCAAACTTGTGCAGAGATGTTTGCTGGTACGACTGGAAACTCCCAGCGCTGGCACAGCACAGTGCAAACGGCAGCAAGCCCTAGAGCAGAACACGAGTGAAACACGCTGTGCCTGCAAAAGCACCTTTGCCGCTATGACCGTTTCTGCACAGCCCTTTGCTAGTTAAAATACTATTTTAAATGCTTTTCTTTCTCTTTAATGACTCCTGTAAGGCAGACGAGTTGAAGGGCCCAAGCAGTGAGCATGGAGCCAGTCCCACTGGAGCGGGGAAGGTCAGCCCAGCGCACTCGGACCAAGGCCGGGCACCGCGACAGAGCCGCACTCACGGGGGCCGTGGTTCCACCCCGGTGTCCCATGGCTTGGCCTCGCTGTTTCCCAACCCCTTCAGGTGCGCTGCAGCTGTTCGGAGAAGACAGCCGTGTGCAGTGACGCCCTGCCCCGCAGCACCGGGGATTTGTTCCCCGGGAGCAGCGGGAAAGGCCCCACGCTGCATTCTCGGCCCGATGCTCCCCAGCACGCAGCTCCCGAGGAAACGCCCGCAGCCCTCGCGGCGTGCGCTGCTGTGCCCCTCTCTCTCGGCTATTGCATCACCTACACCTACACCAGAGCTGTGGGGAACCTGCCCGAGACATTGCGGTTCAAATAAGTCACTTTTTCCAGCAGACTCCACTCACATACTTTAAAATAATTCTGTCTTTTACAGAACCCGAAACATGATGGCAGATCTTTGCTAAAATGGCTTTTATCACAGAAACTCCTACTTTCAGGAAAACGTTCTTGCTAAAGCAGAGCCCCCCGCAGCATCCAGAGAGACCAGAAACTGCCATGGTGGTTTGGGAAGATTTTAACTGTTTCTTCTGGAAATGTCGCTCAGTTTTGGTTTTGTTACAAAGCTGTTTACACTCAGCTAAAATTCACTGTGTGGAGTTTGGGTGAATATAAACAAGATCCAGGGGCTTGAGTTTCTGGTACATTTAAGAGGCAGTGAAAATAGATTCTCTCTCCTGGAGCATTTCTGATGGCGCAGAGTTTCTCTCCGGGGTGCAGATGCCTGCACAGCTCTGCAATGCTTCTCACTAGAGACAGAGCAATAGACACAACAGATGGAAACTAAGAGGCCACCTGGTTTTAAAGCAAATCATATCATCAATCTATCAGTACAAAATCTGAAACATGGGAAAGTGCTTAGAGAAACAAAATTAATTCAATTTTTTTTTCTTCAAATTCAATTTTCCCAAAGTCTGTTGATGTACCATTTGCAAAAATGCATTTCTTTCTCTTAAAATGAGAATATCAGTGGATTAAGGTGGAAGAACTTAAGTGCTTTACATCAAAACAGCAACCAAAAAATATCTATTGTTAGGCTGCCATAAGTTACTGTCTTCCTATTCAGAAAAGCTGTTTTTTAAAAATCTGCTACATTCTTGTGCACAGCTCCAAGATCCAGGTTTTTCATGGCTAAATTAGACAAACCAGACAGAATTAATTTAAATTATCAACAGCAATTCAGTTAGGAAAGAAAATTAAATTTCCTCAATTAAGTCTTGACAGAAATAGACTTTCTTTCATATCTGTGCTACAGTTCTGTGTGAAATTCTCTTTCAAACAACCCCTGAAGTGAGAACTTTCAGATGTTTACTTTACTTCTTCTGTGTTTCAGGGTCTGTAAGAACAGCCACAGATCAAGTCTCCTGAAGTGTAAAAAAATGTATTTTATACACACAAATCTAAATGAGGGTTGCATCATTAACATACCTAGCTAACCATTCCATTTAATCAGTTAATTATTTTATACGGTTCAAGGATGTGCTGATGTACATCCTAATCTACAACACTTAAAATCCCACTGATTCAACTGTCCAAAGAAATTCTTAGTAGTTACTGTAAGTCTGTAAAGAATGGAGAACTATCTAAATAAAAGTATTTTAAATTACTTATTTTTTATCCTAAAATACAAAGAAATTGTTTTTTATCCCTCTAAAGCATTTATAGCCAATATTCACATGCTTGTAAGGCACCCACGGCCTCCTCACTATTTCCAGCCAATGCTGTAGCACTGACCCACTGGGAGTGAGGCCACTTCATATTAATTGTTCCAACAGAGCCAAGCACAGCAAGGGAGCACTGGAATATCAGTGGGGGCTGAGAACATGAAGCCATGAACATTCTTGTGTTACTTGTGGGTATGGAGATTCACAAGTCAGTTTTGGGAAAACTAGAATAATCTTGACCCAAATCTTTAAGGATTTTAAATCAACATACAGTCAATTCAATTGATTTACTTTATTCTGAGAGCTAAATGCAACTGTCACTGTATCCTTGATCCTCAGTCCGTTATTGATAAATTCCTGGCCTTACTGAATTAATGTATGCCTATTGACTTATTTATTTTCCATTCCTAATAGCACACACTGAGCAGGCTGCTAGAAGTTATTTTTCAGGGGAGGAAAAGCAACACAAAAAAACCCCCAAAACCGAAATAACCTTTTTTAAATGTAAAATGTAGAGTTTAAGGAGAGTCGGTTTTCCAGCAGTAGCTGGAGAAGCCAGGCTGTGGATTCCTCTTTCCACAGGCAGGGCTGCAGCTCCCTCCACGCAGGCCGAGTTGCAGAGAGCGGCTGCAGCCTGCGCGCTCCGGCTCAGATTTCCAGAAGGTTGGGTCCCAGAGGAAGCATTAATGCTGAAGGAATGCATACCAGCGTGGAAGGAGGCGAAAAGGCAGCACAAAATCTCTCCAACAGATTGCTCACAGAAACACCTCTTTTGTACCATATTTAAGATCTGGAGATTGATCTCGTGAGCATTTGCACAGCAGTTTAGTCTCAAACTGATAAGTGTGCTCCGAAAGGAGAGAAACAGAATCAAGGGAGATTAAAAAGCGCTGGTCTTGGGGAAGATAAGGAACCGAGAGCCACCACGTGACCCGGAGAGCGCTCCAGCCCGGCCGCCTGCGGATCTCATCAGGGAACCAGATGTGACCAGGGGCAGAATATCCTTCTCAGCGTGAGATCTGGAGCATGTGATTGCCATCCAGGAAAGGGGAGATGGGAAAGTATGATGGGGAAAATGGCCTTTTTTATAGAGTTTAATTGCTTAGAAGAAAGACACGTTTCCTTTTAAAGAAGGAGGGATGCTCAAAAACAGGCTCAGGAAGGTGTCTGGAGGAAGGAGCAGAAGGATTTTTCGCATAGATAGAAGACTTAACATTGCTTCCTCTTTTCTGGTGGTTGTGTGTTTGAAATGATGAAGTGGCAGCAAACATCTCTCATTCATTTCTTTGGCCAGTTGAAACCAGGGCGGGGCAGCGCAGAAAAAGTGGAAGAGACCTCCTGTCCTCTTCTCATGGAGCAGGAAATTGTGAGTTTTCATTCATGAATTTTCTCGTTGTCCTGCATGGAGAGGACAGCTGGGAGAGGTGTTCCTTCCCAGTGGAGGGAACACCTTGGCCTTAGCACATTCTCCTGGTCACATCCAGGCCGGCTGTAGGGCTGTCCCTGCCAAGCTGCTGGGTGGTACCTACCACCACCCCAACTGCAGAGAGCTCATGGCATGAGCTCTGCCTTGCCTCACAGGGGCTGTGGGGTCGCTGTTACTGTTGCTTTTGTGGAAGTAGAAGATGGAATTTTTAAAACACCCAGTCTTGTGATTGCTGCTCATTTTGGGTCAAATGAGGAGGAGGATGAAGTTTGCTGTACAGAGCTGGAGTTGGGACATGGAGTAAGCTATGTGTCCTGCACGCACAGGTAGCACTCACTGTACTCTTGAGGGAGAAAGAGTTGTGGATGCCTTGTCTCAGCCGCAGCAAAGGGTTTGGAATGAAGCCTGTGCCCTCAAATCTGTATTCCAACAAAGCAGAGAAGTAGTGCAGGAAGCAGAGAGCTGGGGTGAGGCCCCCAGCAGCCTGTGTTGCCAAGCAGATGGGCTGCCGTGTTCTCAATCAAGTGTAGTTTTTAAGGTCATGCCTAGATAATGAGCATCACAGCACCCAAGCCTACAGATCATGAATATATGGATGAATATTGACTCATGCCTTTTCCTTTCTGCAGCTCCGCTCCTGGAGCTGTCCCTCTGCACCAGCTGTGGCAGCTGTCACACCACTGGTGTTAGAGCTCACCCTGCCCCTGGTGCTGGGATTTGGAGCACCTTCATTCAGGCTCAGTGCCTCCCTCTCACTTCTCCGGGCAGGGTGTGAGTGTGGCTCACTGGGCTGGAGCCACAGAGCAGCAGGATTAACTGCAGAGCCTGGGCTCAGGTGTGAACTCAAACCACATGTTAAGCTGATAGCGAAGATAAACCCTTCTAACTACTTCATTATTCTGGAAGCAAGACACAAGCTTTACTGCTCTGTCTCCCTGTTTTCCTAATGAACTGCCTTAAGTTGATTCCTGTTTATATCGCTTATACAGTGTCCCTGGTCATTAGTGAGGCTCAAATGCCTCCCCTTGCGCAGCCAGAGAAGAGGAGAGAAGAAAGAAACAGAGAAAAGAGAAGGAGAAAAGCAATTGAAGCCAGATTGAGCAGCTCTGGCTTTAACAGTCCTAGGCCCTTCCCCTGTTTTCCCTGACATTCCTCCTGGTGACCCTTTCCAAGTGTTCCGGGCGAGTTTCGCAGGAATGCACAGCTACGCTCTGTCTTCATGAGCTCGGCTTGTTATTCCAAAGGAGCTGGCAGAGCTCCCCAGCTTTCACAGCCAGATGTTATGAGGGTGACCCTGCCAGACACTGCAGGCATGCACCTTCCCATTCCCAGCCCCTTGCATGGGGAATAGTTTCTGAGGAATCTATTCTGGGTAATACTTTTCTTTGCTGATTTGTTCTTTTATTTACTCTGAAGATTGGCTCATAGCACCAATGCCGTATCATTTCACAGCTAGAGAAAGCAGGAAAGAATTTTACCATAAACTTTAATAGCAGCAGGACAGATTGCTAACCGAAGGATTTTTGGGTCCTACTCATGAGTCAGTACCCAAGCTGTGCTTGGTGTCGTGCAAAAAACACAGGACAAAAGGAGACTCCTGCCCAGAGAAAGCTGAGGGTAGTTTTATATTTCAGACTAATCATATGGATCCACAGAGATAAAAGAATGCAAATGAAAAATGAGGCACTACTGGCAGCAGAACACACAGGGGTTATACAACATCAACAGCTCTTCTTCCATCTTTTCGTTGCCTGTTCCAGGTGTTCCTCTAGCTCGTGGACAGCTCTGGGATGCACACCCCGAGGTGCACAGCCAGGGCCCGTCCTTTGGCAGGGCAGCAATGCATCACTGCACTCTGACTGACAGCACGACGACTTTATGATCATAACCTCATGTCCCGTGTGCTGTGGGACAGCCCACAACTGTTTTGATCCCCAACCTTTTTTCTCTTTACTGCTGTTTGTAGTTTTGAACTAAACTATAAATTCTGTGGGACAAAATCTTTGTCCATTGTATGGGCACATTGGATTCCTGACCACTGTTATGCTTTCCATGAACTACTGCACTGCAAATACTTAAAGTATGTCTCAGAACTAATGACTTGTCACTTCACTTAATTCATCAAGATGTCAAATGGACACTGCACTTTACCTCAAAATGAGCTGCGGTGGAGGTGGAAATAATGTCATTTAAATTTAATACCATCTTATGATGGTAACATTCAAACAAATTACAAATTTAACCTTTGAAATAGTATTTTTAAAGGAAGTTAAAATAATTGCAGAGCATAGTTCTTAAAGTTGAAGTGCTTTCTGTTCCTGCACTGAAAGGTGCTGCAGAAATGCAGAGCATTATGTTTATTTATTAATAATCCCACAAAGAAATTTTCATGATCGCCACTGGGGACTGTCTGACAGGTGACACAGGCGACCTTCTGCCAGGAGTGACATCTCTCCCCTACAATTTTCATTCTTTAAATGATTTGTGATCAAATTACTTACAGCACAAATTAGCTTCTCCCCCCTCTGTTCACTCTCACAGCACCGTATTCAACTGTTTGTTCCACAGGGCCATAAAAATAATAATATGGAAAGTCAGTACCTCTGCTTCCAACATGGAAACAGTGCATTGGCCAAGGGATCGATTCCTGCACTCATTTTCTCAGGCACTGGGATTTGCATTTGGGGGAGATGCAGGTCATTGGCTGGAAAAGAGCATCCTGGGTTCACATTTTGATTGCACAACCAGATAAACAAACCAAGTGTCCCAATTAGAGGGAAGAAAATAATCAGCATTCAGTGGTACAGGAACTGAGCCGACTAAGGAACAGCTTTGAAACAGCCAAAGAACAAACCACAGACATTTACTGGGTGTTAGAGAGACTGTAACAATCAATGGCGAGGAAATGGTTAAGAGAATATATTAAAGGTGCAAAGGGTCTCCCGACCTCTGCCACTGTCAGTTCTGTCAATGGGCCAACAGACGCCAGCAGAATAATTATGGCCTATATTTAGATTATGGATGCATCGGACAGGGTGAAGGTTGAACATGGGGAACATGGTTGTTTGCAGTTCATTAGTGATAGGAGCAGCCAAGGGTGGGAGGAGGGCACTGAACTGGTTTCATCCCACCTGGAGTGCTTGTGCTGAGCTGCATAATGTCAGGGAAAGAGATCTGATTAGATGGGGAAACAAAAGTAATAAACAACTGTGTTCAGCCTGTCACACCCAGCAAGAGGAAGGAAGGGAGGAAGGAAGGGAGGAAGGAAGGGAGGAAGGAAGGAAGGGAGGAAGGAAGGGAGGAAGGAAGGGAGGAAGCAAGCAAGCAAGCACAGGTCTCTGGCTACTGATCCGTCAACACAGCTATTAGTAAATGGCAAGCCAGGTAAAGAAGAGGTTGAAAGGAATGAAAAATGGAAACTGGATGCCACAGCATCATATTAATTCTCCAAGCAGACTACAAATGACTGACAGCTTCCCATCATACTGACTACACAGGGCCCCAGTCAAATGGCTGGCAAAGTTTCTTTCCAAGATACTGGGGATAATGAATTCAGAAGTTTCTGAACAGCTGCCTTTCATGGATCATTTAGAATTTGCGATGCAAATATGAAAAATCCATGTTAAATGCCCTCAACTAATTGAGTGGAGAACAGCGAATACAAAAGAATAGATCGCTGACCTTGGTAAAAACAGCACAAAAGCCTTAATCTGCCCAGAGAGACCCAGAAGGGAACTGAGGAGTAGGAGAAAGCAGAAGCCTGTGTACTATCCCTCAAGTTCCTAATTCTGCTTGCCAAGAGATAAATACAGACTTTCCTTTTGGGACTATACAACAGCACCTACCTCCCTTCCTTACAACCCACAACAGTGGAGAAGGATTGGGTGGGAACGGGGGTTCTGACAAACTGCCACTGTCAAACTTGACAATTCAAGGCAGAATCTGACACCGGGGGAAAAGAGACAACTGTTAAAGGGTAGCTGTTAGGAAAGGTGGGGAGGTGGGTTTAACAGTTGAGAAGGCAGAAGATAAAGGGAGAAGAAAGGCAGGGCTAGGTGGGAGTGGGGCAGGTGAGAAGCACGAAGCTCAGACCACTGGGGTTACAACACTGCTGCTCACAGGCAAGGGTGACGTGGAAAATGCAACACTGGCAAAACTGAAAACAAGGGACAACTGTGGCTTTCTAGGATGATGTGGCAGAGCTGTTCACCTTGGAAAAACAAGGAGTTCATGTTGCCTGGCTGTATATTGCAAATCCCTAACATTTTTCCCTAGCTAGGTGTATGCTCCAAAGGTATTAATTGTTAACCATCAGCTGCCTGGATGAGGGGCTGTTTCTGCTGAGCAGGCTGGACAGATAAGACATTGCTCTCCCAAGGCTCCCTGTATGGAAAACAGCAGCAAGGTCCAGCAAGCGAGCAAGTCTCCTCAGTTGTAGTTTTCCAAAATTGGAACATCACGTCTGCTGGGCTGCACATACCAGCTCTGGTCCTGTCAGCTGTTTCTCACTTTATCATCGTGCTCCTTCGGGGGAGACCAGATAACTGCTCTCGTGTTGCTGCAGGCACCGCCACACCTTTCCCAGGTTGTGTCTGTGAGGAGCAGCAGAACAGAAACACCGGAGACAGAAGAGGCCAATCTATTATTTATACCCAGCTACTCCCCTTGGGCCTGAACAAGCAAAAAGCTCTCTTTAAAGGCTTATAGTTCTTGGTCAGGTTCCAAGAGAGACAAAGGGATGTTGTAAAAAGAGTTTCATATGAGCTTGGTAAAACACTCTCCTAGGGAAGAGGCAGCAGGTTTCCTTTGTGTGGGAAGGCAGGAGGTAGACGATTTTGTTTAAATTTACATTCACAATGAAGGATTTTCCTGTGTGTTTCAATGGCTCACATTCAAATTTACATTTCTTTGAGCAGTTTTCTGCATTTGTAGGGTTTCTGTGCCTTTTCTAAAGCATCAGCCCTGTTTCATGCCCTCTTAAGTCTGCACCACTCAGGAAGTTGGAAGTGCTGACTCAGCTCTCCAGAGAGCCAGTGAAGCATCGCTGTCCTTGCTGTTTGCAGTTCTCAGATGTGAATAACCACAGGAAAAAAATGGTTTGGTGCCCCTGGCTCAAATTCTGGGCAGATATGGGACTTTCCTTTAACGCGAAAGGAAAGAGGGAGGTACCACAAGGGTGCCACTGCTACTGAAAGAAGAGCAAAGACAACTGAAGCAATGGAGTATCAGGAAGAAAGCAGTGTTGCAGTCAGGTGTTGTGCTAGAGGCCTGGGAAAACACTTGGAACGTGCTTTTGCTCCACTAGCTCAGCCAAGTTTTAAATGCCCAGAAAGGATCTGGAAGGTTGCCAAGACAACAGCGTTTTTGAAAACCGCAATGTTCAGGTTTGGGTGGGGATGAGGAACATGTTCAAGTCATTCCACAGTATCTGGAGTCACAAGCCAGCAAGAGAGCACATGCGGTCGATAATGCCCAGCAGGAACCGATGCAGCCGGCATAAAGTTCTATTATTCCTTTTACTCAGCACAAACCACATGTTTTTCATTAGGTCCAAATTGTAAAAGAAAATATATACATATTAAACCAAATACCAGAGTTGTGTGAACGTGTGTTTGGCAGTTTGCGTTCAGGTTACAAATGCTCACAGTGTATTTTATGAAAATGCTGTTTTACAAGGTTACGATCCGCAGTCAACAATGCAAGACATGCCATATTCTCAACCATCATTTTGGCCCATATTTCCTCAAAAAGCAAATAAACAAAGTAAACTGAATCATCCTGCACTTCAACAGCTTGGTTGGTGGGGTAGATTAGTGCCTCAGAACAAAAGGGTTCATGGATCAGAGATCTCTTCAGTTTCCTCAGTGTTTTAAGCCTGGCTTCCTAAGGACATAAGACTCCTGCATTCACACCATCCATCTGTCATCTCCCCCCACCTCCTCCATCCCCATCATTTTAGCTCACTGGCCAATTTTAAATAATTTTATGTAATTTGGCAGGCAGTTGAAGGAGGATCCAACACCAACTTCAGTTTGCCTAAGTTTGTAAAAGATCAGTGGGCTAGAAAGCGATGAGATGAGTATCTGTGCTAGCCATGCACACGGCTGGGAGGGCACAGTCCGGACCCTGGCCCCCAGGGAACAGGGGACCCGTTGTGCCCAGCAGGGCGGTGTCACAGCACACATCAAGGCACTTGTCACCGGAACAGCAGCTCACGCCGCTGGGTTTGGATGAGGGACACTGCCGGCCCTTCCTCTGAGCATGCTGTTCCCTGGCATTGTGCACAGCCTGGATTTCACCGTTGAGAAATCACTGAGAACAAGCACTAACTGTTGAGCAGCAATATAAGTGAAGGTGGTGTTTATGCCATAAAAGTATGCTGTGCTGGTGAGACATGTATAGGAGGAAGCAGGATCTGGGAAGCGATTGTTTTATGAGGGACTGACTTTAAAATGACTCATTTAGCACAGAGCAGCAATTGTGACTTTATTAAAAATCACCATGTTCTGGAGTGAACTCCTTGGCTTGGTTACATGTGCTTCCAACTTCAACTTCATCAGAAAATAGGTCTTGCTGAATTCCCATGGAAAAGTCCTGGAGTGGGTCCCAACTCTGTCTCTCTCTGCGGGGATGCTGCTGGCACCCCTACTGCGGTGCAGCGGGGCCAGAGCCTGATCCTGCCCTGGTGCAATCACATCTCCTGCTGCTTTTGTAACAGCTTCCTGTTGTTATTTCTGTTCCTCCACATTCTTTAGGTACATTTTGTGCAGTGTTCAGACACTTCAAAGTGCTGGTATTAAATTAAGCAAAAATGCTCACTTGAGATAAAAATCAGACACAGTTTCAAGATTTCAAACTGCAACCCCTTCCCCACCACTGCCAGCGGCTGTGGCACACACTGGGCCAGGATGTTTAGAGAACACATAACCCAGGGAAAGCAAGTGTGGGAGAAACAGGACTTCTTGTAGTTAAGCTTCCATAGCCTTTAAGAGGATCCAACAAATTCCAATATAAAACAGACTGCTTCACAGTTTAAGTGTATGGCCAATTTAAAACCCCGCATCAAACTTCTTTCTTCTCTCCCTTCCCCCAAAACAGGTTTTGGGGATGGAAATACTGATCTAAACTAAATCCCAGGAGCCTGACAATCCTTCTGCAGAACTTCCCTGAGACCCTGGAACGTTGCCAACTTCAAGCGATAGGAAGGAAGATTGCCAGGTCACAGGGTATGCCACAGATGGGATTTGACTTCTAAGCAGTCATTTAATTTAGGCCTGGAACAAGATTTATGAGATTCTGTCTGAAATCACAGAGAAAGAAAAAGATACAGGGCTGGGAGGACAAAGCAGGTAGATGTGAATTCAGATGAGACAAACTCCATCTGAAGTGTGTAGAATATTCCTGCAAGGCTTCTGGTTTCCATCTCTGTTTTACAGATTGGGAAACTAATGCTTCAAGTAAAAAATCCATGCTAGCAGAGAGAATAATAGCAGAGGGAAGAATAAGGACATGCAAGTCCTGCCACGCAGCTTTATGGTCTGGGCCTCCTCCTCCTCCACACAGTCCCTGTGAAGGGGGGATGGGGCATAAAAGAAGAAATTTTCTGTTTTTTTCTGCTTGTACCAAACAAGGCCTCCACAACTAGAGATGCACCATGGGGTTGGCCTTGCACTCACATTAGGCAGGAGAGGTCCAACGAGCAGCCACAGAGAAGCTTCCCCAGCACAATCCCTTCTTGCAAATGAGGCCTCAGCTCAGTGAGAGGGATGGGTATGTCAGTCCTGTTCCCTGGAACAGTTTCACCAACTACCTCTAAGGCATTGCTGCTCCTATTGAACAGCCCCTCACCCAGAACAAGGTGGTCTTCTCAGGTGCTTGTCATTTTCTCTCTTCGCTCTCCTCCCCTCTCAAACAAAAATAAACCAAACCAAACCAAAATTAAGCAAAGTAGGAAACAAAACTGTTTCCCCACAGGCTGCAGACATAAATGAGATACAGGTGCAGGCTGCACAAAGCTAATGAGTTCAAATCCCAACTCTGCACCACCCTCCTAGGAGATGCCCAGCCCTTTGAAGAGTGAAAACTAAAAGAGAAGGAGCACAAGTGGGTGCACCTGTAGGAGCCAGCAGCTGCCCCTGCTCCAGTGGTGCTGGTGGCAGGACCCTGCTCCAGGATGCCACACTCACTTCACAGTAATGTCTTTCTGTGAAGCAATTAAAAGTACAAGTTAAACATCAGCCTTGGTAGCACTGCAATGCAGCTGGCCATTGCTGTCCCCATTTTATAGCTGTACAAACCAGGGTGCTGAGTAGAACGGGAAACTTGTCTGTGCAGATCACGAGGTTTGTCAGGGCAAAGACATGGGGTGGCAGTGCCCACCCTGCTGTGCTGCTCCCTTCCCTGTCAGCTGCAGCCCCTGAGGTGCCGAAGCTCAGCCAAGGAACTCAGTTCCCTCCTTCTGTTAGGGGCAGTGACTGCTCACCATGGCAAATTTAATGCAGAGGGAGGAAATTAAAATGGCTCCCTTCCATTTTGGAACAGCAGGAGCCGAGTGAGGCTCAAATGAGGCCAGGGGTAGCAACGTGCCACCACCCACCCTGTAAGCAGCACAGCTCATGGGTGCTTTCCACACCAGGACCCACAGAGCTCCCCACGAGAGAGACGCCCAAGCCAGGACCAGCTGGGGATGGAGCCAGGCACCGACACCTCATCTCCTATCTCGCTTCAGATCCCTGTGAAGTCCTGTACCTCACCCTGTCCCACAGGGAAACCACCTAATAGCAGCTTTCCAGAGGAGGCCTGGCAGTGAAGTGTCTTAATCACTGCAAAGTTCTGAAAGTCAGTGGGAGGAGAAACATGTTCCTACAGCTTTAGAGGGTGCTTTCCAGAGGTGTCTCTCACTTTGCTGCAGGCAGCTTAGATTCCTATTATTTTGCCTCTTTGGCACATCTGGAGAGGAGGGGAAGCTGCCTCCTTCCCCTGCCCTTTACCAGCCATGCTGCTGCCAAGCCCTGCATGCCACTGCAGTGACCAGAGGAACCAGGGGCTCACAATGCCCTTGCAGAGACCCAACTCCACAGGTGTTCCGTCGCCCTCCCTGCCCTCCCAAGGGTCACCTTTCCCCACTCCCCAGCCACCAGCCTGACACATGGCATACTGCAACTTGGCAAACTTTACTGAACCCTGGAGCACCTCTCCCACACCCCAGGCTGACAGGGACACATTTTTCTGCTCCACAACATTCCCAGTCACGTCCCACAGAGCTCTGCTGTTGTGATGCTTCGTATTCAGAGACTGTAAATGTGCAAACCCCAGGAACAAAGACACAAAACCCACACCCACACGCCGGTGCCTGCATTAAGACAGAATCCTGCAGCTGAGAGTGGATGGGTGCTGAGATTTCCCAGAGTCCCACACATGAGCCATCTAACAAGAACAGAGCAACCCCCAGCGCCCTTGAGACACAGAGCTGGGAGATCCAGTTACCCACTGGATTCCCCTTGTCTGGTCTGCCCAGAGGGCAGGACACTGCTCCTTGCTTCTTGCTGGGAGCAGCTGGTACTGGTGGAAGTTAACCCTTTCCTCCACGTGCCAGCAGTGTCGCCTCTGCAGCTGGTGGAGCACCGCAGGCTGGGGCTCTCCGGGTGCTGCTGGGGCTCTCCAGGTGCCACAGACTGGGGCTCTCCGTGGCTGCAGGCTGGGGAAGCCCCTGTGCCGTGCCAGCCAAGGTGTGCCTCTCCGCAGCGTTCCTGCTTGGGCAGTGTTCCCCACCTTGGCTGCTCTGCATTTACTCACCAGGAAATGTTTGAGCTTGAGTCGTGAAGCTCTTTCTGCTGCTGGTTTGTTAACCAGGGCAGGGCTGCAGGGGAGGCAGAAGACAATCCGGGAGCTGGGGGTGTTCACCCAGGCCCTGTGCATGTGCAGCCCCAGTGTCACAGCTGGTGAAAAAGGGCTAAAATTTCACGGTGCGAACAAGTGGGACTCACAGCACAGCCCCAAAAGCCAGCACAAAGCCTGGCTAGAGCTGGACCCCACGGGGTGGCAGGATGCAGAGCCCAGAGCTCAGACCAGCTGCCTGTTTCCTCAGGGAGCTGAGCCGGAGCTCTGGCCAATATGCCTGATTTCCCTCTCATTTATTTTAGATTTTCAGGAAGACATTTCCACAGCTACTCCCAATTTACACCAGTGGGAATAAGCGATGGTCCAGGCCCCTCCTCCCAGAAGCCTGCCCAGGGTTCCTCAGATTTCTTCCTCACAGAGAGCATTGAGGGTCCATTTTTTCCCTGTTAAATCATCTGATTTTTTTGGCTCCCCTTTCAAGAGGAATTCTTTCTTTCTTTTGAATTAATTTTGCTCAGCTCCACCACTGACCCATGTTTATGAAAGGGACTTATGAGCCATAATGTTAACTAGCCTCAGTTTGCTGATTCAGCAGCAGAGTAAATAGGTAATTACACTCTGCCATATGTGTCTCTAATTCCAAATAGGTGGTGTCCAAAAGGCACTGTGCATTACCAGTGGATGACTGGAGTTGGGACTGTAAAAATGAGTAAATTGGTCCCCAAGGTCAGAAAAAGCTCTGTCAAATCCCACTGTTTATATCATACTGAGTGGCTGACTTGTGGTTATTTTGTAATTTAATACTGCTAAATGTCAACGGGAAATCCTTTCAACTGCAGTTTGATACCTAGTGACAGAAAATCATTCAAGACTTAGACAAAGCAGCAAGCTCAGAGAGGAGCACTTTTTTCTTTTAATCTTTGCATAAAGAGTGATCCTGCAGCAGCTGCCCTGCCCCGGGGGGGACAGGGCAAACACACTGCTGCCCCCAAAGACGCTGCCGTGCTCTGCTGTGCCCATGGCAGTGACTGCCAGGCGCTGGGCAGGGCTGCCTGTGCAGCAGTCGCTGGGCTCTGTGTTCCCTGTGCCTCCCCAGGCCAGCCCAGCTAGACAAGTTTCTGTAGTGCTTGTCTTGCAAAGCTCAGTGCATGAGCCCAACTCTGCTGCCTGCATGTCTGTTTGTAAAAAAACCAAAAAACTCAGAATTGCCGCATTGTCCAAATACTTTCTGTAAACAAGTCCAAAGACTCAAGCAAGGGCTGCTCAAGCTCTGCTGGTGAAGGAGCTGCAGAGGAGATTGCAAATGACTTGCAGCTCCTTCAAATGCTGAACCGAGTCTCACAGGCTGTGTTATATAAATGTCCAAACTCTCCCAAAGCAGCTTCCTGCACTCGTTCATGCTGCTGTCCTGCCCCACTGAGCTCTCTGAGGTGAGAGAACAAACTGGAGTCACCTATTCTGGTGCTTCCAGCTGCTGGTCATCTCCTCAGTCAGGGACAGTCATCTCCTTTTCCCTGGGATCAGAGCATCACAGTGGCACAGTGGCAAGGAGGAAAGGACCTGGCTCAGAGCTGGCTGGGCATAGCCCAGGGGCACCTGCCATCAGCTCTGCACTTTGGCAGGACTTGGTGCCATGGGGGAGTGCCAGCTTGTGGCACACACATCCAGGGGGATTCTGACACAGCCCAGACATGCAAGTAAAGAGTTTTTTCCCAACGTTCAAGCACAGGGCTCTGCTCGGCCCAGGCTCAGGCTGTGTCCCCTCAGCTCTTTGTGCTGGGCAGCATCACCATTTTTCCCAGGGCTGCTGTCCAAGCAGGGTCTGTCGCACCTGATCTGCTCTGCTCAGTCTGTCTCCTGCAGATCCCTCATCTCTGGGGGCTTAGCAGAGTAATTAGAGGGCTGAGAGCAGGACAAAGCCTGTCTGGTGGATGGCTAATTTACAAATGCTCAGACTGTCCACAGTCCTAAGCCAAAGAGGAAGCTTAATTAGAGGCACAGGAGAAATTCATCTGGGAGAAAATTAAGGCAGAGAGAAGCCCCACCCCATCAGAGGCAGAAGGACACCCTCAGTGCAGTCTGCTCTCCCAGGGAATTCTGCTGGCATGGGGCAGGGACCAGGGCTTTGCTTGGAAGCAAAGGGCAAATGGTGGCCCTGTGCCTAAAAGCAAAAAGGGCACAGTCATTGCTCATTGAGTCTCCCTCCCTCCTGCTCTGGGAAGATCTGATGGGATGCACTGTACAGCTCAAGCATCTCTCCAGGGCTGTGGGGCCCGGCGTTATGTTGGCAACTCCAGCTCAGGCTAATGGGGTCTGCAGGGAAGCTGTTCCACACTCAATTCTACTGTTTGACACTGTTGGCTGCAAAGTGGGGGGAGCTGCACAAGCTGCTCTGGCAGTATGTTTGCAGAGATCCCACAGGATCCTCAGTGACCCCTTAGAATCCAGTCTGCTTCCTCAGCCCTAGAAAACAGTGAGTGAACAGCTCAAACCTTTCTGTAGCAGGCTGGGGTACAGCAGTGTCACACGGCAGGAGCTGCTGTGCAGGTGCTCAGGGCAGGACTGGCTCCAGCACAACATACCAGCTCCTGCTGCTGCTACCTGAAGCCAGAGAGGCACACGAGAAACAGGGGATGTCTCTAGCCACGACAAATTACAACTCATGTGATCCCTCTTTTGCCATGGCCTTGTTTGGCCCCAACTCCGAATTCCACAGCACCCACAATGTGCTGCATCTTCACGCTTTGCCCAGCCCGAGGCTGTTGTGTCATTGCATGCCCACAGCCTCTGCAAGTGGAGATAAGACTGTGGGGGGCTGAGATAGCATGTGCAGGGGATTTCCCAGCTTGTTCCATATCACAGATTTCTGCTTTTGAGATGAACATGGAGGGGAAAGTCTGGTTTGCACACCAGTCCCTGTAAAGCGAGGCAGCCACTCTATACAGTGGGAACAGTTTCACTCTTATGCTCCCAAAGCCAAGGTACCTCCTGAACTGCTCACCCTAAGGCTTCCTACCACCATTTCCAGCCCTCTGGGGTGCTGAGGGGACCTGTGACACTGGGGTATGTGTGTCCCCTCTGTTCTAAAAATTTACAGCTAAAGACACACAGTCCTGGTTTTTCTGATGAGGACTTTGGGACGGCCATATCTCCTATGTGAGGTCCATTTTTCCTTGCATCCTTGGACCTTTCACAAGGGACTGCTGACTCGTGCATTTGGGGACCAAATGCCATGAAGAGGCTGCCTGGACACACAGAGTGGCACTGGGTCCTTCACATGGCTACAAAAGGGGCTCTGGCAGGCAGGAGAAGAAGAACAGCTTTGACAGAGCGTGACTGACCAAGACAGTCATTTGAGAAAAACTGGGATACCTGCCCTGGGCAGGGAAGTAACAGGTCCTTGCTCCAGCGACAAGGAGAGATTAAATCCTCAGAGCTGCAGGGCCCGTGGAAACAGGGATGTTCTCTCTGCCCTGGGGTAAATGATGTCTCGGGGAGGAGGCCCCGGTGAGGGGGCAGGGGACATGTGGCTGTGCTTTGGAAGGCCAGATCTGCCCTGTCACCCCAGCCTGAAGTGACACCTGCCAAGCCCTTCCACTCGGCTGGGAGAGATTAAAGGATGGAGTGGCTGGCAGTTAAGGCTCAGTTCATTAGAAAGAGTCCTGTTAATTGGGTATTAACTGGCCTCTGCTGGGGATCAGGGACACAAGGGCTGGGAATACAGGAGCTGCAGTGTGATGCTTGTCAGACATTTGAACTTTGGCAGACTGGTGTAGCTGGCATGGGGAGGGCAGCCCAGCCCTCAGCTGGCATGTCAGGCCATGCCCCTCAGAGATTCACGGCTTCCATTGTCTTGGACAGACTAATCCCTCTTACTGGGATGCTGGTCTGGTGTTTCCTCCCCTTCCCAGATTGTCTATCACACCTCTTGGGTTTTTCTCAGTTTAAAAATACATGTTTAGGCCTTAATCTGTGCTGCTTTAGGGCACAAAGACCAGGCTGGCCCTGAGATCACCTGACGTTAAGTCCTGAAACAAAGCCCTTAGGGCAGAGTCCTCATACTATGGCACTAAAGTCTCAATTCCTGTCGCCTGGAAACATAACAGGATTGTCTCCGTTTAGTGGGATTATGTCTGAAAAAACCTTTTGTTACTGCCACTCTCTGCTCCAGGGTTGACAGCTGAATCAAACCAGATGGGAGTCCCACGGTCAGAAGGAGGAAATGGTGCAGGCCTCCTGGCTCTGACACGGGTTGACCTTGGACAAGCCCCTCCACTGCCCCATACTCAGCCTCTCCTCTCCGGGGCAGGGGCAAGAAAAGGCCTTCAGGGATGGAAAGCCTTTTGCTGCAGCCATGCCAGGAAGCTGTGAGCAGCTCGAGTAGGGCAGGGGCTCCTGTCAGTTGTGTCCCTCCTTGACCCCAGAAACGAGTCTCATATGCCAGAACACATCCTGCAGTGAGTGCTCTTGGGGGACAAGCAGGGGACTTCTGGCAATGCAGCAGGTCATGGTCACAGGGGGCTGAGGAAACCTGGGGAGCACCGAGATCAGATGGGAAACACGAGGCTTCCCAGATATGATTCCTGTCTTCCCGTTGTGGCAAACGCCAGCAGTGCCCCTCCCAACAGCACCCTGTGCTACAGGCCAGGCCTCTGCATTCTCAGGGCTGGTGGCATGAAACTGCCCAGCCCAAGCTCACCCTGAGCAGTTCCCTGGGAGGAGGAGGGTGCTGAGGGGCCTCTCAACACCAAGCTGCACCCAGCCCACTTCCCCTGACACTTCCAGAGCTGCAGCATTGACGGAAGCCTCTCTACCTCTAAGGCATGAGATATGATATACACAGCAAGAAGGTTTGCCTAATTAACTCCGATTGTATATGACATTGTCATGTTGATTTACTAAATATACGCTGGAAATCTCTTTATTTCACCAGCTGATTGGTGACATAATCTGGGTCTGTAAGGAGCAGCCTTGACACCAATTCCCTCTGGTTATGTTACCTGTCTTTTCCACCTGCAATTGCATCAATGAAGCCCACAAGGAACTTCAATAACTAATTTATTCATTTTGCTTCTGATTTATAGTAAAAAGGAAAGGATGTCAGGATACACTTGTCTAGAATGACAATCAAGCCCAGAACCCTTCCAAGCTCACGCCTTCTCAAGAAGCAGAAGGCTTCACCTTAGCAGCATGTGCACCATGCAGATCGCAATTACCAACACTTCTGTGCTACTGCAGACTCTCCCCAGCTGGGAGAAAGTTTCTAGGTAACACAAGCCTGGAAGAGTAAATTACCTTGTTCCCTTATCTGCTAAAGGTATGGCATCCCTGACTGACACATGGTATGTTCAACCACGGTCCACATGTCCCCACTTGCCCCAGAACAATTCTCCAGGTTTACCAGGCTGTGTTGAGATCCTGCTTTTGTCCTGTGTTGTGGTGTCCACAGAGCCCTGGGACAACTTGTATGAGCAGCAGGCACAGGGAGAAGACTCAGGTTGATGCCAAAGAATCCACAACTGTCTGTGAATGGGTCCCAGTAAACTGCAGTATAGCTAAAGGACTCCCTCTTTACACAAACTTATTTACACCAAAGTACAGATATTCAATCTGTAATTGCTATTTAAAGCAAATGGACTCCAAAACAGCTCTGCAATCTCATACTAAAACTTCTCCCCTCTCATGTGACATGGGAAATTTTCAGAAGTTTGTATTGGCAGGAAATTGTTTCCAGTATCTGACCATGTGCCAGGAGGTCAAGGCTTTCCTCCCCAGATGGAGAGCAGAGGAATAATTACTGCTCTCCTTTTTGGAGGCCCCAGTGAAATCTTTTTCCAAAAGAGAATACAGTGCCTGGTGATGTCCTGAGAAGCAGCAGCTGTTAGTGAGTGGTGCTTCCAGAGCACTCTGAGACTGCCAAATGCCCAGGTTTGCACTAACAGGGTGGGCCTGTGCACTGTGCAGCTCCTGCAGAACCTGGTGTGAACTTTTCAGGGCTAAGAGAGACCAGGAGCCACATTTCCTGCTCTCAGCACAGCAGTAGAAGGAGCTCTTCTGTGCACCATTCATCCCACCCCAGTTCAGCACATCCCAGGCTGCTACAGTGGCATTTCCCATTTCCCACAACTCTGCTTTGATGTTGTTTCCCACATTTGAAGGGGTTTTTAAGGCTCAGTCCACACTGAAGCAGTAGTTCTCAGGGGCTGGCAATGTCAGTGGCCTTACACTGGCAGAGGTACCCTGGGAGACCAAGAATGCCTCTTTCAGCAGTTCTCTGAGCTGCTCCAATTTCTGCCTGGAACAACTAAAGTTACAGACCAAACCCACTTCCTCCCGCACACAGACTGTCCTCATCAATGCAGCACTCCTGATCACAGTGAAACCAGAGCCTCATTTGGCAGAGCAATCAGGGGAGCAGGGTTAGCTGCTCAAGGGGATGTGCAGATACTCTGTGTCAGGCATGGAGCCCAGCTCAGCAGCAGGGAAAGAGGGGGACAGGGGAACACGCAACTCTATTGGAGGAGAGCCTAGTTAAGACCTGTCTGTGTCAGCCCAAAGCTTAATCTGGATTGATGCAAACTGCAGAAAGTATCATTAGAGACTGTCTGGGGAAGTCACAGAGCTTCTCTGCTCCCTTCTTGTCTTCCGCAATAATAGAGATATTTCTGTTTACAAAGGTGGACTTGATCCTCAGAATTTCCTCTGTAGATCTCTAGTATTTGCATGTGTCACCCTGTTTTTCCTGGCTCATTAATCACTCCCTGTGCTTGTCAAAGTGGAGCAGCACATGCTGTGCTCCCACAACCTGCTAGAGGGGCCCCAGGCTGGGTATTTGTGCTGCTGCAGCGGAGCTCTGTTATGGCACTCGGGCACGCAGCCCCCAGGGTGCCCGACGTGCCCCCACATTCCCTCGGCAGCCCAGGGCACAGCCCTGGCACAGCACACAGCTCGTGGCTGCTTTCCTGGCTATGGAACAAAAAGCTTTCCCTAAACTCCAAAAAAACATCTTCCCCCATCACCAGGGCCAGTCTGCTGTCGACCTTCCCTGTGCCTCCACCGAGGCTGGGACAGTGAGATCTGTGGGCAGAGAAGGAGAATGTGTCAGCAACATGTCAGGATTGCTCCTGAGCCAAGACACAGACAGGTCCAGGTCCAGCCTCAGCAAAGTCTGTGGCCCAGGCCTGTCTCGAGCACAGTGAGGTTTGTCTCTGCAGTGTGCAGCATCTCTGGCTGATTAGGAGCAAAGCCCATCTCCTCCTTCCTGCCGTTCCCATCAGCTGGAGCACACGGCTTACAGGAACAGCTCCTTGTTTTCTTGTCTCCCATTTTTAATGACCAATCTCTGTGATTGGCATGAGGAGCTGAATCCTGGTAAGGCTAGGCAAATTCAATATTGCTAAGACCAGGACAGGAAACAGCAATGTGCTCCTGCAGTCACAACTCCACATTAAGTAATTTGTGCATTAAACTGAAGATGACACTATGAAATGCTGAAATTATCTGGGTCCATTCCACCTTACAGGGATAAAATAAACTTAAAGGGGTTCCATTTGGTAATTCTAAGACACCTATCACCTTGTTATCAAGCTTTGAAGCATGTGTTCTAGGCATTTTTCAGAGCTGATCTATTAGGGTGGGGGCACCACCAAGGGAGGTTGAGTCACAAAACCTTGTGCAGAGCGAGGAATGTGCTGACAAACCCCCTTGGTGAGCCCCAGGGCCATGGGACATTGGGATCCCTGATCCACAGGACAGTGGGATGGATCCCTGGTCCAACCCTCATCTGCTATCCTCAGTCTTAACAACTGAAGGTACAAGAGCTGCCACATGGTCTCAGATAAAGAAGCTCTGCAAGATCCCTATCGTACTGAGCAAGGCTGGGATGACTGGGGCAGGAGATTTTTCTCTGGCTGCTGAAGGGGAAAATCCCATAGGCTAAGGTAGTTCCTTCCATTTGAAGATTTTTAACAAAAATGTCCCTGTGCTTGCTGCTCTGCAGAGCTCAGTGAGAGACTTCTGCAAAGCCAGGTCTCTCAGGAGGTTGCCAGACTGCCTATTTTTAGTCAAGTCAGAAGCATGCCAAGGTAGTGCCAGTCAGGGCTGAGTGACACCCAGGAGGGCAGCTGGGCTCCGACCCTGGCGTGGAAAAAGTGAACTCTGCCTCATCTCCAGTGTCAGAGCCGTGGAGCTGAGAGCTCCCACAGCCGGGACCGGCAGGCGCTGCCTTTCCTCACTTTGCTCTGCTTTGCTCTGCACCACAGACTGAGACCAGGGTGGGACCTGGGCACTTGCTCTGAGTGCATCTGTGTTCATGGGCTGTGAGACCCACTGAGGCTTCTGTTCTACCTCCCCATTTAAACTGTTCTCCAGTGAAAATCAGAGTTTGAAGGACAGTTGGAAATTTAAGCTTAATGTAAAGGTACTTTTGGAGTTCTATTGAAAGTTAAAATGAAACCCTGCAAAACTCTCATTGAGTTCCATTAATAACTATTAAATTTAACAAAGGAGTCAATAACAAGTTACTCATTTGCGTGCTCAGCAGCAGAACATTGGAAAGAAAAAACCAAGACCACAGAAATCTGGGAGGGCATTGCCAGAATGACACTTTAACACAAACAATCACTGGAAAATATTCCATTTAAGGTTTTCCAATGGCAAGTCAAAAGAGGAAATACAAAAAATCTGTTATCTTCAGAAATGCAACTGAACTGCCATAATATTTTGGATTGTTTCAGGTAGAACACCTTTTGCACAGTGTGTGATAACTTCTTTCCCACCGTTCATCAGGAAACTGCAACAAAAGCCCTGCAAACACACATTCATACACATCTGTGAAAGGGAGGAGTAGGCTGGTGGAGCAACTCTGCCCTCTTCACCAACTCACTTAACGATGTGCTTAAATATAAGTTGCTGCTTAGTCACATACCCACAGATACACACACACTTCCATTCATATTTTGTTCATCCCAAAGACGTACCCCCAGTATTGAACGGCAATTAAGCAATTTGCTTTCCCCTAAAACTCGTCTTCTGTAATCTTCATCAAGAAAATCAAGCAAACTCAAAGCAAATTAATATAGATATGCCTGCTCAAAGTAAATAATTGTTAGAGCAATCTCCCTACTGGGGAGGGTTTAATTCTCTTCTTTTCTTACTGTTTACAAAGCCCCTGCCAAAAAAAGGACATGTTTCATTTTCTCCAGCTCAGTGGGGCAATCTAATGGACCGGAGTGGACTCACTAAAGCTCCAGAGCATGGTATAAATGGGCAACAGCCATTAGACAATGCAAGAACAAGACAAATCAACCCTTTTTAGCTTCAGGTCCTCTACATGGCCCATGGGATTGAGCTAATGCGAGAAGTAGGCAAAGAGAAAACCAAGGATTCAGTCCCTTAATGACAGGAGCTGCCTTCCCTCAGGGACAGAATGCTTCCCTGCAAGTAAGACAGAGGGACACTGGGAGGGGACACGATGGCAGGGAGCCACAATTAGGGGGGCTCTGTGGTGAAGGTAGCAGGGGAAGGGGATTTTCCACATCACAATATATAGGGAAGGAGTTTGAGGAGCCTGTGGCACACCCTGGGACAGGGAAGGGACAGGACTGTTCTCAGCTGAGGCTGTGGGTGTTCAGGAGAGAGACAGCCCCACAGCCCAGCCCCCAGGTTGCTCTGTGCTGTCCTCCACAATACAGTCACCAGTCAGGGCAGTCCAAATTCCCTTTGACTTGTCCCTCTGGGGCAGCTCTGCATTTATTTGACTGACTTAGGGGAGCAGTCCTTGGCACAAGTGATCATGAAAATAAATTTTCAAAGTCACCTGAGTCAGCATCACTCACTCACCAGCCCAACCTGTCCCTCCCACACCAGGCACTCAGACTGACACTGTTTATGGGCTGTTCCAGTCTAAGCACCAGGAGTGAGCCCGTGGCTGATGTCACTCTCAGCCCAAAAGGGCAGAGCTGAAGTCTGGAATATCTGTGATCAATATATGGAATCAGAGAGTCTGAACTAGTTGTTGCAGAACAGAAGTGAAAGTCCTGCTCTGACCCTGCACCGTGTTCCGGGAACAGGCGCACAACAAGAGACCAGTCACCGCTGTGGCCTCGTGCTCTGGCCAGCACGGAGTCACAGGGCTGAAACAATGCCACTTCCTGTGAAAAGTGATTCACATTCTAGTGCATACCCCACTTCCCAGCCCAATGCAGTTTTGCCCAATTCTACTCTATTTCTGCCACTGCTCCAATACTATGTCACATTGAAACCCTGTGAACACCCCTGTCCTACTTGCCAGAAGGTTCTGTTCACGCTTTTCTCCCACATCTCTTTCCACAGCCTTGCTTGGTTTCTCTGCTGTGAAAATGACCACACCAGCCTTGCTGCAAGGTACATGAAGAGGAGTTGCTCCACTAAACAAGAGAAAAAACGCTGGAAGAAGATCCAAGGAGAAGGCAGGCAGCACATCCAGCATTACCAAGGTGTGCTGGAAGAGGAGTATGAAGACCTGCAGTGCACTTGTTGCTGCTGGGGCTGTGTGTCTGTGCCTCTGTGTGTGCTGACATTCAGACAGGACAAGAGAGCTTGGCTGTTGCCACTGTTTGCTCCATTTGGGCTCAGCACTGTGAGTGCACTCAGGTCCACACTGGGTGCCTGTCTCCTACTTTCCTCCCTGCTGTTCCCTGTCCCAATGCAGCACCGTTCACAGGCTTGGAAAGACAAGTGCAACTGAGAGTGTGACCCACTGAAAGGCATTTACAGCTAATGGGGACAGGCAAAGAGTGAATAAATATGCATTTTTCAAAAGCCAATGTAAAAAATGTGTAGAATTGAGCTAGGGAAACAGAAATTACAGTGGGAGCCCGTGATCCAGGTGGAATAACTGAACAGCTGGAGGCCTTGTCCTTGAGGTGCCAGGGTGGTTTGCTCTTCAGACAGGTATTTACCACTTACACTTTACCAGGTCTATTTCAATGTCTTGTTACAGTCTTGTTTCAAAACAATGTTCCCCTCTCTTTACTCCAACATAAAATTTAAAAAAAGAGAGTGATAAAATACAGAGTAGCCACACAAGCAATCGGAGGTATGGCAGCTCCTACCCACTGGGTATAATTTTTAACAACCCAAACCAGCTCCAGAATAAAGGACAGAAAATGTCAGCCCTTTGAATGAAAGGGCTTTTGAAAAAGCCAAGCTGATTCCAAGTTGCCGGAGGCATTAAGACAGCATATGTCACAGTGCCTGGGAGCCGAGAGGAGCGGAGTTGGCTCCAGTGCGCCAGATAACGGAGCCGCTCCTGCAGGTCCAGCGAGCTCCGGCTGCCACCCTGCTCCTGGTAGCAGTTTCCAGCATGCTGGCACTCAGTGCAGGCCACCTGCAAGCCAGATCTGCTCTGTCGGAGGAAACTGGGACCTCTTTTGGTTGCCCAGCTGCAGCTCAGCTCATTTGCAAGAGGCAGGCTGCCACATGAGAGCTGCTCGAGGAAGCACCAGGAGGGAAACCAATCTGCTCCCTCCACACACAAGATGGGGAGGAGGGGGCAGCCCTGCCCCTGCTTCCACGGGGAGCACAGGGGGTTGCTGTGGCAGGCAGGAGAAGGCAGGGGCTGTCTCCTCACCAAACACCCTCTCCATTGCCTTTTATCAGATACAGCTTCCTTCTCTTTAGTCATACATTCCGCTCTCCTACCAGAACGCAGTCTCAGACCTAAGAGCAGAGATGGCTGAGCTGTCCATGCTCACACATACCCCTGGATCCTCTCTCCTGCTCCAGTTGCAAAGTGTCTGCTCAACTACCTGCAAAGAAACAATAAAATTGTCCCTCCACAGTCAGTTGTCAGCCTCCAGGAGAGCAGAGTCGTTCAAGGCTATTTATGTTTCAATAAAAAGCAGTGAAAATACAACCACAGTAAAGAACAAGAGACCTCTGTTCTCTGGAAAGAAAAAACAGCCATTCCCATATCTATCAGCCTGTTTTCTTACCAGAAACCAGTGGCCAGGTGGGATGGACAGGAGTGAGTCAGACCCAGGACTGGTCATCAAGTGAGTAGGAAATGGAAGTACTGTCTGTGCAAAATGTGCTTATCAGAGGGCTGGAATAAAAATGTTCATTTTGTTAGGGAATGTTTTTAGTGGAAATGTTCCAAGTATTTTTGTTAAGAAAAAGGCCTAATGCTTCAATTTTTTCACTGTTACTTTTTTCATTACAGAGAAAAGTTTTTAAACTATGTAGAGTCTGTTATTTGAGGGATAAAATTGTCTTCTGACATTAGCCTGCAACGAACATCCCAGGAATGCCAGTTTACTGTTCAGAACGATCACAGCCCAGCAAGTCCTAAACCACCCTGAAAGAATGTTCCATAAAGGGAATTATGGGCTCATAAACCAGCTTTTGCACCTGATGCCATGAGTTATGTTCCCCTGGTTTGGGAAGGGAAATGCTACCACGTGCACTGCATGTCAAACCAGAGCAATGCAAACTTCAATTGTGCAGGCTGGCAGCTTCCTGTCACAAACAAACTGCAGACCAAGAGCTCCTCATTACTACCTCAGTCATTTCAAAGCGTAAATGTAATTATTGTGATCTGATCAGGGACAACAGAAAGAGGCATAATTTGCTGACAACAGTATCTGCAATAATTAATCTCCTAGATCTTGTCTTACAGGGTCATGGACATCTTGAAATGGGAAATGGGATGTTTAACTCATTTGTGTCCCTTTAATCATCTGCACCAGCCAGGTGACTCAGGGACTCCTGCCCCAAGTCTGCTGTGTCCAGAGGGGACAGGCAGGCCTCAGGCACTCCCAGGGCTCAGCAGGGTTTCCTTTCCTTCCCTTACCCTTTCCTTCCAGGGACCAGGACTCAGCAAATCAAGAGGAAAAGCCCTGCTTTTAGTTAAGAAGGAGCTGTAAAGCCTTTACAGACATCAGTTCAACCAGCATTTATCATCTGGAGCAGTTCAGCATGAAGGCTGCAGCCCAGAACCGAAATGCCATCCAACTAAGCCCCCAGCTCTGAGTTTACAGTGGGTGGGCATGGGGAAGTTTCAGCTCTGCCGAGGACTAAGGAGACACCCAGCTAAGGTGTAGGATCAGTAACCAGACAGCGTGTCTCAAGTTGGCTTGAGGGCAGGGAGGAGTCAGGCACAACAGGGCACCAGCAGGGTTTAGAGAAGCCAAGCCAGGCATTAACCCTGCCCTGCGATGTGCTGGAGGAGCTCAGCACCCAAAGCCTCACTAGTCCATGGACTTGCTGACACTGCCCACAACAAAGCAGTGACGGCCAGTGGGAATAGCTGGATGCTGAGCTGAAGACGTCTTCACTCCCTCACAAAAATTAAGGATGTGTCTCACATTCTCCCTGTGCTCTGTCTGACAGCAAAGGGCTTCATTTCAGCCACCCAGCTTGCCTCAGGAGGGAAGGGATGACATGAACAGGGACACGTGTTCCCAGGTCTGCCCACATGCTGCTGGTCCTCACAGCATCCAGGCAGATGGGTGGTGCAGCAGGAGATAGGAATCAGCTGGTGCTGCTCTAGCAGCAACACACTGTAAAAATGAGCCTCAGAGAGTAATATTTCTTTCATGGGGGAAAAAAACCCTGCTCACTTGAAAGGCAGCTGAAACAGAGATTAAAAAGGGAGCCTGAAAAAGGCAAATGGAGCCAGAATGCAGCTGTATTTGGAGGCACCATTTCCAGTGTTGAGCTCTGGCCCTTGGGCTGAGATTGCCTCACTTTGCTCCCTGGAATGAGGCCTGTCAAAACTCTCCTACCTTTGATCACCTTTTGCAGGAAAATTATGTACACATTAGATGCTCATTAACATTTATGTAAGTCATCTGATGCAGTAGCTGCTTATCTTGTCTGGTACTTGCCTGTGGGAAAAAAAAAAGAAAACCCACAAAAGGCCTACACAGAAAAGCCCCAGGACCATAGCACTGGAATGGTGGTGCTGCAAGGTCCATCTGACCCTCAGCAGCAGCCTTACCCCGTGCTCCCACAGTAATTCCCACAGAGGCAGCTCCCAGGGAGCTCCCCAGTCCAAGTCTCAGCACTGCTGTACCAGGTGAAGTGGTTAACTGGATGCACTCTGCTTTTAGAAAATGGTTCAGTGAGCACAGCTGTCACCAAACAACAGCAGCAGAGCCTGAACAAATGCATTCAGGGGAAATCAGATAATAGAGGTGGAAAGTGTCCTGTGATCCATTTAACTGTGCCTGCTCCCACGAGAACACCACAGAGACTGCTGGATTTGGTTAACCAGCATGACCGTGCACACACGCACAGGGTGGAACACACTCACACCAGCAGCCTTGGGCAGAGCAGGACATGGGACCCTGGGCAGGGCAGGAAGTGTGGCCCTGCCAGCAGGCTGTGGGGACCAGCAGGGACTGCGCTGATGGGCTCTGGGAGCAGGTCTGCAGGGAGGGATGGGCACTGTGCTCTGGCCAGGACTCATCTTGCTGAGCTTGTTGCTTCACAGAGCCTGTTGAGCAGATGAAATCTCATCAAAGCACTGTGTGGCATCCACACTGAGCCAGGTGAATCTCACAGGCTCCCCTGCTCACCTGGCTCAGACAGACTCAGACTACTCTTCCCATTGTTGGCTTAATAATTAAGGAGTTGTTCTTACCAGGTTAAGGACACATCTTTCTATACAGAGCAGCAGGCTCAGTTTACCCCTAATTGCACTCTAGGTAAGAGGTTAAGAGGAGAAAGGATCTTATTATCTAGGTAAGCTGAAAAAAAAATCCCCAACCAGGAGGGCCAGTGCAGCTGTTCCTGCTTCTCCAAGGGCAGGACTCTGCGCCTGGAGCCTCCCCAGAGCCTCATCCCTACCCCAGAGAATTAATTATCTGCTCGTTGTACCCGGGCAGAGAGTGGAGAGAGATGATTCCCTTGTGTTAGGAGAGGAATTGTAAGACAGTCGAAATAAGGCTTGTTCAGCGTTCAAAGTCAATGTCGGCCCAGCCCTGCACGGCTCAGGTCCGTACAAGGTGCGCGGAGCCCTGAGCGCGTCCACACCCCCCGAGCTGTGCTGAAACAAGGAAGGCTTGCTCCTGCAAGGGCCTGACAGCGCTCAGACCAATCCTATGGAGCAGCTGAGTCTGCAGCACAACCCCTGGGCCCCCGGCCCTGCTCTGCAGCCCCGGCAGCGAGTGCCCGGGGTGCCGACGGCCCCGCCGTGAGGGTGCTGCTTCCCCAGCTCCCTGCAGAGACAGACCGCGGGAAGCAGGCGGCAGTGGCTGAGCTCTGCTCGGCCCCATCCTAACCAAAAAGCAGCAATGCAGCCGGGGACCTCTGCAGCCCCGCAGCTGGTACGAGGGGGACTGTGCGTGCCCAGCTCAGGGATGACGGGGCAGTGCCAGCGCACCCAGCTGCGATCACTGCAGGACTCGCTCAGGCAGAACTGAATGAAAGACACACAGAGGACTTGATAAAAACCACCAGGACAATTCACCCACCTGGCAGAATGAGGGTTTAAGTACAGAGTTTCAGAAAAAGCGGGTTCAGGAATGCTTAATTTCTGCAGTTGTATTTGGAAAGGGACAGCACAAGACACCCCATCGTTCAGAGGTAATTCTGCCAAACGAATGTGGACCCCGTTTGGGAGGGCCCGTTGTCTGGGTTCATTTCCTTGCAGATGTACTTTTATTTCCCGTGCCACTTAGAAAACATGCTTATCTTTTCTAGGTAGGGCTGCTTCTGGACACAGGTAAGAGATGCTGGAATACACTCTCTGTGGGAAGCACAGTGGGTTCACGGCAGGAATTGCTTTCCCATTTCCCAAAATGTGCACCAGTGAGCGCACCACTCAGTTCTGCAGCAATTTCTCCTTCTCTGCTAACAATGTAAAGCTCTGGCAGGTTACCCAACTTAAAAAGTAATTTAAACTGCACTTATAAAATATTTCATGGAACATTTCTAAAAACATTGCCATTTTCACTCCCCAGCCATGACAGCAGCAGTTGAAAGGAGGAGAGTGCAGTGAAATCTCTCTCTTAAACTCAGATCTCTTGAAATTTCTGCTGCTTCAAGCTGCTATTTCTATTCTGTATTCACTTAAAAGGTGTGGAAAATAGGCATATTCAATATCAGATTTTGTTGTTGTAAAACTCGTGGAAGTAAATACTTTGATCTAATCACATGTAAATTATGTGTCACTGTTAAAATATGGGACTGCATGTAAATCTCAGATACAAAAGAAGTCATCACCGTCTCCATGTAGAATGAAAAGAAATATAGAATATTAAAATCAGGAGGTTCAACTTTATTAGCATAACAGCTACAGTTGATATTCGTGTGCACCAAAAATGCATTCACAGCAAAATAACTCAGAAAGAAGAAAAGCCCTGATTCAGCACAGTAATTTAACTCATATTTAGCTTTGAGCATGTGCTTAAGTCCAGCTGGGCTTAGGTCCAGATGAAAAAAACATCCTCTGATAGACAAGACAAAGTCAGTAAAAGTTGAGCAAATGATTGCAGGCTGAGCAAAAAACCCAGAATAGTTTTAATCTGAGTTCAATCTTTGTTTTAAGTTCTGTTGTTATAAACCTCTTTGTCTGGGCCTAAACAAAGCCCTCTGAGGCTGATAAATTCATAATAAACACTATCCTTGAAGGGTGGGGGACAAAATCTTTTGGGCTACATCAATCTTCCATTGACAGCCAAAGAGAGAGAGGGAGCAGCTACGAGTAACACCAGCAGAAGCCAAGTGGAGCACACTGGTGTCCACAGAGAGCTGAATGGGAGCTGTTCTTCCTCTGTTTTGTATGAAAAAATGCAGGAGACCATGAGTTCCCACCTGCTCCCTTCTCCCTCCTGAGCTGGGCAGCAGTCCAGAGCTCCATGGGATCCTACTCCCTGCCCATCCTCTGAGCTGGGGGCACACTTCCATTGCTGAGAGGTGCAGAGAAAGGCCTCCAGCTCTCCCACAGGAAGGAGGGCAGGAGCTCTCTGTGTCCCTTCCCTCCATCCTGAGGGAAGGCGCTCCCTTGGCAGGAGGGGATGCCCAGGGGCAGACACTGGTGCAGAGGTGGCCATGGGCACCACACACAGGGATCCCTGACATGCCAGCCTGTCGAGACTCTTCGGAGAGCCAGCAGTGCCTTGTCAGGCTGCTCCCAGATTTCCCAGATCACTGATCAGTGACAGCACGTTCCGGACCATCAGGGCAGTGAATCCACGGCTCAGGAGGGGGAGAGCCGAGAGGGCTCCTCTCTGCCTGTCCATCACCGTGGCTGTGTCTGTGTGGCTGTGTCTGTCTGTGGCTGTGTGGCTGTGCAGCTGACCCACCTCCAGCCCATGGAAACAGGGAAGGGCATGGGGACTTGCCTGAGTGACACCATGGCCCAGTAACTGCCATGCTTAAAGAGAGAGGAGTGTGTTAAAAGCTGAGTAGGATAAAAATGATACCTCTATTAAGCGGAGGAAACTTGTGTTATCTTTCAACTTACAGCACCTGACTCCCAAAGAGAAAAGGGCAGAGTCGCAGCTCACACACATGCCAAGGCCAACAGATGCCGGCTGAGGATAACAACACATCCTGGGACTGCCTGGGGAGGGTGGTCTGGGGCTGCTGGGCTGCAGTGGGCGATACTGGGACAAGAGGGAGCAATTCTGCAGAACCACTGCTCACACCAACCCTCTGCTGATAACAACAGAGCTGCTCGTTAAACTGTGAGCTTTTCAGGGCAACAGCAACTTCTTACTCATGGTGTACACAACAACTAGAAAAGGAAAAGTACCTTGTCAGTGAGTGCAAAGATGTTAGGATGAAAATTACAATTGAAGAGAATTTTTCTCAAATTAAGGAAGAAACACGCCTGAATAATCTGGCCAATGGACTGTGCCTCTTTTGAGCATAGGTGTCAGCAGCAGGGTAAAACATTTTGTCCTATTTCAAAAGACTTGATGCCCTAAAAGCTCTTAGCTCCAAAAAACCCTCTTTGGTGACATGAATTCAGCCATTTCCCAGCAATCTTCTTTTCCAGAGCAACAGCTAGACACCCTCTTTCAAGGCACTGTGGAGCATCTCTGGCCCCGTGCACACAGGAGGAGATCACTGCTTCCTCTCGCTGCACATTAGGTGACTTCACTGTTTGCTGTGAGCTTTTGCAAAAGGTTCCTTTCATCAGCTGCCTTTGAGGTTCTTTGAAAAATGGAAATAATTAGGCATGTGTATTTTCATTGGCACAGAGAGGCTGAAGCCTGATCTGAAAGGCTTTGCCTCTGCAAGAAAATAATAGGTCCAATTAAATGTACTTTATTCTGTGAAGTTCAAACGCCATAGCTTTGGGGGCAAGAATTACGTGCAGAACATGGATATAGGTATATATAGGACTGGGGCTAAAGATACGCTGCCTGGGTTTACAAAGGAACAATGCTGGTGATTAATTGAGATGCAAAGGGCACAAGATTGACACTCCTGTCCAGAGGGATGAGGAAAAGTCGTGTGTCCACTGGCGCTAAGTCCACTGAGACCTGAGTGACTCCATCCGCATCTGCAATATCCAGCAGCCTGCTACAGTGATGGATGTAGCTGTGATAAAAACACACTGGCCCTGAAGGGAGCTGGATCAGACCCCTAATTATCACTCATGATTCCTTTTTCAGTTAATACTTTCAAGAAGTTTCTAAAGTTTCAAAGGAATATAAATCTTATCAAAGTTTTTCTAATTGCACGTAAATGACAGGTACTGTGTCATTTAGCTTGGGCTGCAGGGAAGGGGCAGCAGTGCTCTCCAGAACCAGTGCAAAGGTCTAATACTGCATTCAAAACTCATAGAGAAATCAAACCTTCATATAAATGTTAACCAAGAGCAAAATTGCAGTTAAAAACCAGACAGGACACTCTAAAAGTAATTAAAAACCAGTGAGACAAATCAACATGCTCCTCTGCTTATGGGTCTGGGCTCTCTGGGGGCTAACGCCTGTCTCTGCTGCCTGCAATGGCTTTCTGTCTGTATGCCTGGACAAAAGACACTTTATTACAGTAATTTATCACCCCATAAAAGTGGCTTTCTTGTATTGCTGAATAATTTTGAAAGAAATATGTTTTAAAAATTAAAAATGCAGTCAGTGTACACACACTCGGGTCTGCTGGGAGACATTTCTGCAACTACTGTAACTGCCTGGGTAGTTTTAATACCTCTACCTTCTATTATTTAAAGTATGATTATATTTTTTCCTTCTCTGAGCTTTGTCAGCTATAAATAAAAGATAAGGGTTGAATTGTACAGGGTATCTGTAAGCACTTCCATTATTGATACTTAATGTTACTTGGAGGGGGTGGTAAGACCCTGGTGCTTCTCATTTGCACCTAAACCCTGAGGCCCAACTGAGAAGAGTGGTGGGTGCATGTTTGAGAGGTCATTTTCTCTGGGTATGCTTCCATTTTTTGTCCTCCGTGTGGTACCTTCCAGCATGGAAATGAGACCTATCTACAGATATTGAATGAAATATTAAACAAAGATGGTTGGGGAAACTGTGAGGACTACCTGATGGGACCCAGGATCAACAGGAAAGGCTTCCTAGGATAATTTCAGGACTCAGCAGATGTCAGACAAAGTCTAGAACTGGGTCCATGACCCTGAAATAACAAAAACTTGTTTTGCGTTTTGTTCTCCTCGATCTAAAGTGTCCTTTGCCTGCTGAACTGGAGCTGAATTCTCTCCAGCTCCAGAAAAAAAGGAAATCCTTTTCTTGGCACGCTCTTGTCATCCACAGGGTTGCCTTGTTTTTAGCACCACATCAGTCTGTGGTTTCTCAAAAGCAGTAACTTGCAGGGTGACATAAGGAAAAAGAGCACACAGAGATGGGGCTAGTGACAAACACACTGATCAAACTGCTGCAGAAGCAGAAGGGTTGTGTGACCTGGAGTCAGTCTGAAGGAAAAGGAATGTCTTAGTACTGCTGCTCTTAAAGCAGAGCTGTAATTTGGTTTTGCAGGTCCCAGTGTCCTTGTACCTCACTCTGCTGTCCTGGCTCAGCATCCTTAGGCAGGACATTTGCCCCAAGGTGAGCATCCCTATAAATACTTTATTTACAGCTGACTCATATCCTTGTTCCTCATGAAAGCTGTGGCAAACCAAACCTCTTGTACGTTTTTCTGCCCACTGATGTTGCTATTTCAAGAAAATTTTTGCTGTTAAAACAGACTCTTCAACAGCACAAAGACTACCCACTCCATAGGAATCTTCATCTCCACAAGCCCTTGGGATTTACAAAGTGGCAAAAACTGGTCTTGGAACACATGGAAGTAATCCTGATAGATAAACTGGTGTGACTCCTGCCCTTTGTGTCATTTCTTCAATGCTTTTAAGGATCATGTGGCAAATTCCAGCCCATCCAGCCAGGTACAATACCAAAGCTGGAGAATAACTGGGAAGGGGAGTCAGTGTAAGACAGCTGTCCATGTATCCACAGGGTCACACAGGGAAAGGGACCACTCAGAGCAACACTGCTCTGAAAACAGGGAGTTTTCCTAAGAGCTAATGACCACTTTGGTGTTTATTGAGTCCCAGTGAGATCAGAGTAAACAGATTGCTCGGCCCTGGAACACCCAGCATTTCCCTGATGGATCAATAAGCACCCTGAGCTGAGTGTCCCCTTCAGGTTCTGTTTTCCATCTTGCCTCAGACCTGGTGAGGACTGTCAGACACCCTGTGCCAGCCAACTCTAACTGCAGACCTGCAACCAATCTGATGCCTCTTCAAACCACAACATGATAAAATTAGATCATTACTCACATCACCCTCTTTGCCAACAATTATCAGAGGGATGCAACAGTATCTCCCCACTTCATTTTCTAAGAAGTGACTTCAAGAACCAGAGAGTGAGATAGTGACTCATGCTCAGAGGTTTCTTCACCAGCTTTTGTTTAAGTGAGCTAACAATGAGAACTGCTCTCTGTGCACAGAGAACTAAAAACTGAACGCACATGTTCGCACTGCAAGAACAGCCACACAGACCCCAGGCAGTGTGTAAATCCAAATCACTGATCTATATTTTAAAACCAAAGGGGCTTCTGAGCAAATCTCAGGCACCACTGAAAGTGGAAGAGTGGGAGCCTGCATCCAACCACGAGCATAAGGGAGAGTCCCTTCTCTCACTGTCAGATGGGCTCCTTCTGTGACACACATCCTTGAACTGCCACTGCAGTTGGAAACATGCAGCAAACCATGACAGAGAGCCAGCACGGTGCTTGCAGGAGCCTCGACAGACACTCACTTGTTGCACTGGCAGGTTCTGGTACAGGCACAGAGCTGTGTGTGACCACAGCAGAGGTTTCTCGAGCCAGTGTCCCATCTCCAGCAGTGGCCAAACAGCAGGGTTTAAAGTTAGGCCACTGTCTGTTAGGGCTGACCCCAGGTCAGCCATTCATTTAGGGATTCATGCAGGGAAAGATGTGCCAGGTTGAGCTGGAATTTCCCGCATAAGTATTGCAGCATTCCTGATTTCCCAAAGTACTGCAACACCCCCAGCCCCACTGGTCACACTCCCCTGCAGCCAGCTGTGTGAGTCCCTGCCAAGCACTGCTATCTTTCCAGGCATTCCCAGCCAGTCCTGCAACATCACAGATACTTTGCAAACCTGTCCTGATTAAGCTTCTTGTTACAGTCCCAGTTTTACACAGCTTAAAAGGCATTAATGAATAATGAATTGGAGTGGTTGGCCTGTTATATATATAAGCAGCATGTGTTCAAAATGGTTACCAGCACATCAGTGCAAGTTACCATAGATAATGATAAGCTACAATTAAAAGCAATCTATTGCTCTGCTGGACTGTGTAACAGTATGTAATAAAAGATTAATCACTTATTAAAATAGCTACAAGTATTTCATTAACCTTTATGCATTATTTCTAATGGGGCTTGCCTACGCTGCAGTCACTGCAGTGACTAAGTGGGCTCGGTGGCAGGAGTGCTGGGCAGGATTTAAGCAGCCCAGTTCTGTGCAGCTGCTGCACTCAGAGCAGGGTGGTGCTCAGCCCCTCGTGTTTACCCAGCTCCTCGGGCTGGGGTCTGCCCTCACTGGCCCCAGCAGGGCACGAAGAACAGGTTCCACTGAAGTGGGAGCTGCAGCTCCCATGTGAACACACTCAGAGATGGCTCCTACTCTGCACAGCCCTGCACCACACTGCTCTGGCAGAGCCAGGCTGCTCCCTGGCAAGTGCCGATTCCCAGAGCTGGCATCCCAAACTGAATGTCCTGGCTGCCCTCCTGCACGCTGCAGAGACATCCTGCCTGTGCATGCTGGTCATTCTCTAGTGACCAGCTGAGCTCTTGCCACCTGCTTTCCTTCCCATAACAGAAAGCAGATAGGTGTACTTTCTGGAGAGGGGCTCTCCAAGGAGCCCTGGATGTCTGTGCTCACCTTCACTTTGTGTGAGTGTCACCTATGCTTGGAACACCCATTTTGCCATTGGCACCTGAGGAGCTCCTTTCATACAGTGTGTTCATCTTCTGTTATCAGCTGGACCTGGATTTACACAGACATATGGAAACTCAGGAAAAATCTTTCCCTGAGCACGTTTTTAGCTCTGCTGATTACTCCCAGCAGTACTTACCACTGGATAAGAGAGGCTTTCAGAACTGAAGTACTTCAAGGACTGTGTTTCCTTCAGAGAAGACAGTCTGCTGCTTCAACACCTTGCTACTTGAAGATCTCTGTGCCCATGGTAGCCTATCGTGAGCCTGCAGAAACTAAACTAACTCAAAAATTATGTGTGCAACTGAAAAGTGGCTTTCAGGAATGCTTTTTAAGTGTGTAAAATAACTCAGTGGCTTGTTGAAAGCTATCAAGAAGCATGCTTGAGAAACAGTGTTTGGAGACAGCAGAAAATAGCTCTTCATTCTGAAGAACAGCAAAATACCTTTAGTTCTTTCTTCCTCTCCTATGCAAATGTTATCCTTTAATGTGCCTGGTCCAAGGGTCATAAAGGACACACTGTTCTCCATCAGATGAAAGCATTATCTCTTCACTGCATTCCTTATCATGCTTCCTTTGTGCAGGAGGGAGCCTGAATTCTTCCTTAACTTCTCAGATTCTGCTGTGTTTAAGCCCAGCATGACACCCTATTTGGCTCTCTGGTCCTTCCAGCTCTCAGACAGAATCATCTGAGGCATTGCCTAGGCTGCAACCCTCCTTTATGTTGTATTAGTGGGACCTACTCGCACATAAGGGACCTCCATTATGCTTGATCTGAAAGAATTGTGACACGTGGAACAACATACTTTGAAACATTCACGCAGCAGCTCCGTAACCTCAGCCAGAGTTCACAAGTTGTACACAGATTCCCTAAATCACTCCACAGAAACACACTGCTCAGCAAAGCCACTTCTCCTGTGCCTGGGTGCAGTTCATGATTGTTGGTACCTTTTGCTTTTGAAGGCTGGAACTCATCTGATATATCAAGGCTAGGAGAGGAAGAAGTGTTTTGCTCACCAAGGTTTGAAATCCCCATCAGTTTGCACCTGTGCCTTTCAAGCCAAACAAAGCTCTTGTATTGATGGATGTTACCACAACAATGTAAAGTGTTGCTTAAGCATGTGGTGCCCTCACTCCCCGAATTCCCAGCAGCCAGGTCAGAGCTCCCACATTGCCAAGAGCAGCTGCCAGAGAAAGAAGAGGCAATGGTGCTGCTCGGGGTGCTGCCCACGGTGCGAGTTCCTCTGACCCTGCAGCACGAGGCAATTTGTGCCTGAGCAGCCAGGTTTGGGTACCCAGCCCAGAACCAGGGGGTGTTTGTAAACTCAGTATTCTACGGGAGTAATGACACAAGCCAGAGAGAGATGCCAAATACCTTTTTTTGCCCTGATAGGTTTTTGATCCATACAATAATTTTGCCAAATTCAAAATATAATTTGTATAAAGAAGACTCTCTTTTTCTGTTATCTTAAGACTCCTGCTTTGCAGAACATGGTCTCTCTGCAAGACTTGTCACAGTATCGGAAACTGCCCCAGTACTGAAATGGGGGAAGGTTAATGAAGATTCAGCAGGTAGCTATAATTCCTTAAAACTTTTGTTGGGCATATGTCCCCCTTGGCAATAAAAAGGTGTTCTCTGCTGTGGACATTATAGGGAGTGTGGAGCACAAGGAAATTTATGAACTGTTTTCTGGAGTGCAAGTGCCTTTCAGTTCTGGTATGTACAAACTTACATCTTCTGCTCAATTTGACAAGAAAGCAGAGTTTCACTAAATTGTCCCTGCATTTGCTCCATCCCACTTACTGCTTTCACATGCAGAAAGCATTCTTCTTCTTTTCAAAGATCCAAAGAAGGCAGGTCTCAAAAGAGAGCATTCCTGCCCAGGGTTGGATCCAGAGCTCTGCACTTGACTCAATTAATAATGGGTGTTCCTGAGCTCACTTTTCACAAGATGAATTAAATATTTTTCACCCTTTGTTTGCCTCCATTCTTGTCACTTCTGCAAACTGTGAAAAGCTGAAAAATCTAGAGCTTGCCAGGAGCTATTAATATGAAAATGTCTTTCCTCTCTGGTCTGGCAGTCATTTGTGTCAAACAACATCTCATGTCTGATCTTGGACAACACCTGAGCTTTTCCATAAAAAATGGAGCAGAGCTGATGCTCCACACATGTGTTGTACAGCCTTCCCTTCTCGTGCAGCATCAGGAGAAGTCGGGCTCTGCAGCACAGCTCAGCTTTCCTGTGCAGGGCTTTCACACCTACCTAGTTTGGCCTGTGCTGCAAAGTGATCTCTCTTGACAAAGCAGTATTCTTCCTAATGTTAAATATTTTGTCTCTCTTCAGCCATGTCAAAGGTGAGTGCAGCTTCCTGCAGAGCAGGACACAGTACTGTGTAACTGAGTGTGTTAAGTCAGATACCAGGTCTGGCTTTAAGAAGTGCTGAGCACTCACAACTCCTGTCACAGCCAGGAGGTACCTCATGCTCCCTGAAACCACAAACTCTGCAAGTGCAGCTCTCCACGTCCCCATTCCCCAGTTCTGAAGCCAAGCCCACTGTATTCCCAAGTACTCCAGACCCTCAGCTGATGTGAGCCAGACTGCACTGAGGTCAGCTGAACCCACAGACTCGCATTGGTGCTCTGATCCCAGCTTTGGCAAGGACACTGTGGGGCCGTTCACTGTCTGGCCCATATTAGTGTTTCAAGTGGATAAAATACTGCATGCAAGCTGAGATGAGATGGCTTGAATGGGATAGGGATTATCAGGAAGCCAGGCTGGGCAGGCAATTGCGTGATGAGCACGCCTTGTCCTGCGGCCTGAAAGGTGGCACCAGGCGCTGCAGTGCAGATCCCTGCTGGAACAGCCAGCGGCAGCGACCACAGCAGAGCAGGGCTGGACACACCAGCCTTGACAGGCTGTAACAGGAGCTGTGCACCCAGCTGCACGTGCTGTAAAACTCTCCTTGACACCACCACAGTCTGCTCTCTTGGAGCCCTGGAATGGTTTCAGCATTTCTCAGACAGTATCATATCAAATGACTGAAAGTATTTTCAAAGAGGTGTTTGCTTCCCTACATTTTGTTTGAGTTAATAAAAAGTGACAGAGTTGGAGAGAAAGCAAAGCACATGTGTTTCTGGAAAGGAAAAAAATCCAGTCAACAATCCAGTGACCAACTGGAGACCAGTGCAATCAGGATGGCTTGGAAATATTTGCAGCAGTTAAATGAAGGAAGGGCATGGAGAAAGAAGGAATTAGGAGGGGAGAAGGCAGCTCTGCAAACCTCAGGCTGCCCTCCATGTCCTGCCCTCGCTGCCTTCTCTTACAGATACTTATTTAGATATGACAGTGTAATAATCAGATAAGGCCAGCATGGCACAAGAACCTGCTGCACTTCAGCAACTTGGGAACAGACACAGTCTCCAGGCTAGGAAGGAGAATCAATCTCCAATGCTGACACTCTGATACCTTTTAGAGCATTAAATAAAAGATGGTGGCAAGAGGAGAGGACTATTCTATTTACTTGTAAGTGCCAGAAAACAGTTTTTTGTTCCTTTCTAAGGTCAGGCATGTGTTTGTAGCTTAGAGCTAATTAAAATGCTAAATTACTTTCAGCAACTGCAGAGAAAAATCACAAGTTAATTACAAATGACAAAAAAAAATTAAGTTTCTTAGTTCATTTTGAGATAAACAAATGAAACCACTAAGATTTGTTGCATTGGCGGCTTTTCATAACAGGAAATAGTAATGCACATTTCTGTCTGTAGGAACTTCCTCTGGTTCCCCTCTTGGCACGAAGGGAACCATAGGAAGCTGCCTGAAACAAGCACAAAAGCTTTGCTGTGGCAGGAAGCCAGTTCTGTTCACTTTCTGTCTCCTGCTGAGGGTATTGGGAACCCCTGAAAGGCTGCTGGCACTTGGCTGGAACAGGAAAGGAAAGGTCTGTGTCCGGTAGCTCTGCACTCTTAACTTAGACACACAAGGGAATTAAAAGAGGAAAAGGAATGCCTAGATTTCCTCTCCCAAACTCAGTTTCTTGAGGTGATGCAGCCAATCTCCCTCCAGGACCAGAGTGAGGCAGTCTGATCCCAGACCGAAGCTGTCCATGCCCTTGGACAGGTACTGCCCTCTGCATTCATGGCAGCCTTCTTGCAAACGAACATTAGAAGGCAGACAGCCCCTGTGGCAACAAAAAGAAAGCCGAACTCGCCACAAATCGAGTCCTTTGACATGTCACATAAGGTCCCCTTAAAGTGTTCACATCCCAGCCTTGAACATCCCTGCCTGAATTTCCAGCCACTCCAGTTACCCTGGTCTGCCAATGTGGCCCAGCTGCAGGCTCAGAGCAGGGGCTGCTGCACTCCAGGTTTGCCCCTTGCTTTAAGAAGCCTGTTGGTCAGTGCTGCTGAAGTTCTGTCTGCCAGTCACCATCCTGCCTCTGAGTACACAGAGCTCTACAATGCCCTGTCACTGCTGTGTGGGGCCAGGGCTGCCTGGGCACAGGAAACAGGACCTACAGTGCAAAGAGCAAGTAAGGGTCACACCGCAGATGCTCTGCATGGGACACCTGGAGGGACACATCTGACACTCCCTGCCAAGTCTGTGCCACTCCAAGGGGCCTTCTGTGTGCCAGAGCAATAGAGAGGTCCCTGAATGGTCACTGTTAGCCACTGGAGTACCTATCTCACTCAGACACACTGTTAAAATACATCTTTCTAATTTGGAAGAGCAGATTTTGCCATCCTCCCCCTCTTCAAGCTCAGAATTGTTAACAAACGCTGCAGTTCAGAGGTATGAACACGGCTGTCCTAATAATGTGTCTCTCTAGATTCTTGTCATGCTGCCCTGGTGATATTCAGCGTGATAATGAAGGCAGCAGGGAAGGAAGAACAGAGGAAATAGCAAACAACCTGGGAATAATGTGGAGTTGCCATGAAGAGTCACAGATTTGCTTACCGGAATTTAGAGCAGTTTGATTTTTTTCTCTGAAGTCCTGCTTGCTGTAGCAGAAGCCCATACCTAGCAGCAGAACCACTCAGTGGGGCTCAACACTGCAGGGGCAGCTCAGGTACAGATGAAAAGGTTTGTCCTGGGCACTTTTTCAGCTCAGAGATGCTCTTAGCCTACAAGATCCAGATGGAATGAGAGGATAGAAACCCCCCAGGGCTGACATCACCTCACAGCCTGGAGACGTTCCTAGTTAAGATGCAGGAATGACCTCTCCTTTCCAACCATCCCTGGAAAGCCCCTGGGCTGCCAGTCACTAAAGAGATCAAGGGTCAAGAGAGCAGAATGAAAAAATAGCTCCTCCACTTTGCTGCAGGGCCTCAGGAGGTTACTGCAGTTGGGAGTGAGGGAAAGTGAGAGGGGATGGAGCAAATGAGAGAGGCAGGACCTACTTGTACTGGAAGGCGCAGGGATAGTAGGAGGGCCCAGAAAGCTCCATCCATGCACTCTGGCCTTGCCCTTCATTCTCTCACCCCAGCTGCCTCTTGCCTGCACTCACTCCTCACCCCCAGCACCGGCAGCACTCCCAGCACTCCCAGCCCTGTGCTCTCTCTGTTGCTCCCCAGCAGCCATGGGGATCCATACAGAGCAGCTGTGCCAAGGACTGAACTGAGAACAGCAAGGGATCCAGACTTCTCTGTTCCTCCAAAACCGCAGTGCATTGGAATGAAGTTAGCTTTTTCTGTTCTGCTGATTTACCTGAACTTTAATATACAAGGTGGTCAAGGTGGCAAAACTTCGCTGCTTAACTGGACCTAAAGCAGTAAGAGGCTTTTGCTAGTTTCTGCAGAACTCTGTACATATACATTTATCAATTTGTGAGATGATTTTTTTTGTCTTGACATTTGTTTTTGTATATTTTTTAATAGACACAATGTTTAATTCACTGCAACTAAAGACATTGGGATTTTAGTGAGTTTTCTGTCAGTTCCCATAACTCATTTTGATGAGAACCCATTGGATTTTAATGGAAACCTATTAGGTGAACATATTGTGATCATTAATGAACTTGATGTGCAATTATACGGGGAACCACCTAAAGGTAATTAAAACCTATCAAGACCACGAGGGAATAAAGAGAAAGGAAGTTACTCTTGTTTAAGACAATTAGTCTAGACAATGATCTGAAAACAAAATAAATGATCCCTGATGAAGAAAAGCTGTGTAGGTGGCTACCCTGGAAGATATAGGCCATGCAAACAAGGGTTTCTTTAGAAAACAACAATTACTGTAGTTTTCTTCTATTGCAAGTAGTGCTTTCACAGGGAAGTTCAGCCTTTTCCTTCCTATTGCTTAACTCTTTGACGTTTTGCTAACCCTCTGGTTCGGTTCTCTGCGTCTGGGACAGAAGAGCACAGATTGTTCTGACACCTCTATGCTTGTAGATCCAGGCAGAGGGAAGAAAAGTAGTGTTAATCCTTGTTATTTCAGAAGGATCTGCTGATGACATTGTGCCTGGATTGTGCACACACTCCCCATTTTCTCTGTGTCCAGGGTAGCTGGAGGGGCTGCATGTGGCTAACAGAGCCCAGGGCTGGCGATACTCCAGCAGACGGGTTCCAGCACGGCAGGGAGCAGAGCTGTGTTCCACCCTTGTTCCAGGGACTCAAATGCAATGGAAATTCTCTTTTAGTCTAGTACTGTTCTGCCCTGTTGAAGTGCTGCTTGATACCAGGGACATACCCCTAACCATGAAAGACCAGCATCTCACTGAGCAAGCAATCTGCAGGCTCAGAAAGTGCCCCCAAATCACTGCCATATTCCTCCAAATCACAAGAAATCTTGTTGCTTGAGAACCACTGGACAATTAAAGGGTCCCTCACTCCATTGTCCCTGATCTGCTCTGCGTGCCTTTGGTGCAGAAACAGGGAACAGGACGTAATCAGCTGGCGGGTGATGTCCACCAAATGTCATCCCTGAACACATTTGCTTTAGTCCCTATTCACCAGCATCAACAGCAAGGCTGCTTCCCCATCCACTGGCAAAGGCTTTCGCCAAGATTTTAGAATTCAACAATGAAACAGGCCTGCAACTAAAACATTTATCTGGCAGTTTTCCCTCTTTAAGTCAAAGTGTTATGTTGGCACACGGCACTGTGGGTGGCGATTTGCCAGAGAAAAGCATGTGTTGGAAAACCTTGCTCAATATTACAGCAATCTCGTGCTCGCAAGCCTCGATCGAGTCGAGGAGCAGACTCTGCCAGGGGGGCTCCCGGCATCCGCCCCTTCCCAGGGCAGGCACAGAGCAGAGCTGCACGCTCGCCCCGAGCTATGGACAAATGAGGTGTTGCTGGCCACAGCCTGGCGTGTTACACGTCCTGCTGAGGAGGAGTGGGAGAGCTGCGGGCTGTAGGGTGACTGCCTGGAGTAGGAGTCAGCTGGTCAGCAGGAGGCTTTGTGGAGGATAGTGCAGAAAGACATTGTTTTATATTTTTAAAACATTGCCTCGTGGGTCCTTAAGTTTCTTTGGGACCAGCCCAAATGTTGGACAGCTCTGGTAGGCTTTTTTTATGGGGCAGATAATCCTCATTGAAGCAGAAAGAAAGACCAGAGGGACTTTCCTGTAGTACAGAAAAACATATTGAGGAGGCAGCAGTAACTTAATAGGCAAGAGAGGCCTGGATTCAGAAGTCAGTTGCATCATTCATTTAGCAACACTCAAGCCACAGACCAAGAGCTGGGCTGCCAAGTGTGTGCACTGGGCATTGTGCTCCTGCCAAGTTACATCTTAGAGGAGCCAAGGAATGAGCCAGGACAAAAACAAGAGGATGGAATGGAGCAGTACTGAGCCAAACAAAATGAGGACTCTGTTCCCTCTGGCCTCAGCTGCTCAGGTATGTGGCCAACAGCGGGACCAGGAGGACAGGGCCTGTGAAAGCCGTGCCCATCCTACTTGCCAGGGCAGAGCCTGTTGCCACAGTGGAGCTCAGCACCAGCAGAGCTGTTCCCCTGGCAAACACAGCCAAGCCCTCCAGCTTTAACATCCCTCTGGCCATCCAGCTGAAGTTCAGCCCTTTGGGGCACTTCTAAACAGGAGTTCTCTGAGACAAAGTCTGCTGCTGACAGAAGGGCTTTAACTCAGCCCTGGCTTCCAAGACTGGTGCTGGGGGTCACTGGGTGAAATAGGGGCTCTGCTTTTCAGCCAGCATGATAGGGGCAAGCCCTCTTCCCAGTGAGAGCACGAGCAGGACAGTGAGAACAACACACCTTCTGTTGTGAGACAGCTACCTACAAGGCTGCTACGAGAACTGGCAGCTAAGTTAGACATCAAAAAGCTACAAAATAGGTTACCATTCATTCTGCTTTTTCAGCATTACATACACCTGTAATTCAAAGTCTTCATACAAAGCTTTATCCTGCTTCCTCATTTCATTCCCCTCCTGCTCCCTCCTCCATCCCCACAACAGCCTTCAGGCCAGATGTTCACCAAGCACATGGCTCTGTGAATCCCACCAGACAATGGCAAATTGCACCTCCTCTGTCATCTGATTTTTCTCCCTCAGCCATAGTGTGTGACAAAAAACCTTTTTCACATCAATCTTTTTAAATATAAAGTTGTGCAATGCCTCCAGGATCTGTTTGAGACTCTGGCTGTTGTGCTGGGGCAAGACTTGTCTCTGTGATCACCAGGAGTTATAGCCCCCTTGAATAGTGCAGTTTCAGCTTTGAATTCCTTAGTTTGGATTGTGATTTCTCATTACACTTTAAAAATTAAAGCAACAGGCTTCAATCCTCTCCTATGTTCATGCAGCTGCAACACTACAGCTGGCTTTGAATCACCTGGATGTAGAAGATGTGGGACAGGTAAGAGTCAAAGGTTCTGGGTGCAGTCTTGCAGCATTGCAAGCTCTTGAGCTAAGCCAAGCCCTAGGAGAAGGGTAGCAACAGGAAGTGACAGGCCAAGCTGCTGCAGCTATCACTGAGTGTGGTTAGAGCAAAAGCAATTTCATTTCCCTTTAATGAGGTTTCCAGGTAAAGCCATTCTGGGTTTTCCAGGACCTTCATCTTGCTCTATTTTAAACTGAAGGCAGGGCAGATGTTGCACAGGAAATCCCAGCGCTGGGCAGCTCTTCCTGCCCAGCAGAGCCTGCTCTCCTGAGCTACAGAGCAAACACTGGAATCTAGCACACCTCAGTGGAAGTCAGTAGAAGAGCCCCCTTGTTGGGGCTCCTGTGCTTGGCGCACTTTCTGCTCCAGCTGCCAGGCAGAGCAGGAGCCTTTCAGACTGAGAGGTATTGGAAGGCAACCACTCTGGAAGAAAGGGTCACAGAATTAAACAGCCCTGCAGCAGGTACTCAAAATTTCTGTGTAAACAGAGGAACACCTCACTTCCTCTGAAAAACAAGAAAAATTGTTTTTTTAAATTGTGTGTAGAGCAGGAGGAGAAAAACATGTGGCTGTGATTCATACATCAACCTTTTGTTAATAAGCCTTTATATTTCTATCTGCTCCACCTCACTGATGTCTGGAGCTGCTGTGTTTTCACACGTCTTGCAATGCATACAGGGTGTTTAAAAAAAAATAAAGATAATGCAGTAATATTGTGCTAGTGCCAATAACACAAGTCATCCTTCAAACTGCTCCCCTCCTGACAAAAGTGCATGCAATGTACGTGCCTGAAATCCTCCTTAGGAATCCTAGCCTGTTTCATCTTTACCCTCCATTTGAAATGAAGCAGGAGATGGGAATTAAATCCTTTCATTTTCTGCAGTGTTCTTGCCTTTTGTCTCCATGGTGTGGCTGGCCTTGCCCCTGCTGCAGCTGAGCCCATTCTTTTGCTCCATGTTCCAGATGGGATTTTTGACCTTTGCAAGAAAATAGCAGTTCCACCACCAGCAGGTTCTCAGTTCAGAAATACTTCTTCCATAAGGGACATCACTCCACTCTCCTTTCCTCTTTCCCCAGACCACCAGCAAAAGCTTCAATTACCTTCTCTTGCCATCCCTGCAAGCCATTTAACCCTCTGCTTTGCCCTGGGTAAGCTCAGCAACTGATTTGCTGTTGCTTTGTGCCTGTGTCTCCTCAGCTATCTGAAGCAACACAGATCACAGGGGCAGACACACAGCAAAACTTGAGGTAGGAGGTGGGATCTGGAGTGGTTTCACCTTTTTGCCTTTGTTTTGTATGTCTCTCTTCAACCCAGCTGCTTCTGATGGAGGCCATGAAAAGGACTTGAAAATGCCCACAGAAATGAGGGAATAACATGGCATCCAGGATGTCATATAGTATTTGTTGTTGCAACCTAACATATCTAGACATTAATATTGTCCTTGGATAGATTTACATAGTTTTTGGTGTTTGCATTCCCTACATTTAATGTAACCATTCCAAACCTGTCAGAGTCACTCCAGGCTGTCACAGGCCCTTCCTGTAGGGTGGGTATCAAACCCACTGTTTCTGTCTGTCTGCAGTCACCTAAAGCAGTCCCACACTGAGTCCCTGCTTCCCAGGACACACAGCTTCCCTGTGCCAATATAATACACGAATCGTACCTGTATATCACATTAGCACTGTGATAGCCTATTTTCATCCCAATCCTCACACTTACTCCTGGCTCTAAATTGTTCTTTATAAAGAGGTCTGCAGGGACCTTGTTATTTTTATTGCTGTAATAAGGCAGCTCTACAGGAGAGAGGGAAAGTGTTTAGAAAGATAGTAAAGGCCCCAAGGCTGTCTGAATGTCAGGGAAGGCCTGTTGCAGAGGCCAAGCAACTTGGGCTCTCACTTTGGTGAACACTAATCAATTTGGCTTGCAAAACGTGTGCCAGAAAATAAAATACAAAGGGTGGAGGTGCCCACCTCAAGGATTAACCTGCACCAGGATCTCTAACCAAGAAAGGAGGAAAACAGAAATATAACCCCTCCTTCAGAGGGTGTTTTGGGGTGGTGCTCCTCCTTCTATCTCCAGGGAAGAAGTACCTTCAGCCACAATGATCTGAATCCTGGGGAAACACCCAGAAAAAGCAAATTACCACCAGTACTTTTATGTATTTAAAGTAATTCAAAGCACAGTCTCATCAGGTAGGTGATGAATGGTGTTACCCAAGGTGTATGCTCAGCAGGCACCAATGCTCAGCAGCCCTTGTAGAGGACAGTGGTTAGATAGATAGATAGATAGATAGATAGATAGATAGATAGATAGATAGATAAAGTGTCCCATGGACTTGGAGGAGAGGAAGTAGCACACTGACAAGTGAGAAGTGCCTGTCAGTAGAGAATCAGTGCGTTGACTGAAACAGCCATCGTTCCTATCAGAGCCACTGCCTACTCCGAAAGGAAATCCTCCAACATGCATGACAGAAGGTCACAGCCTAGATTTAATTTCCAAATCATGCAGTAATAATGCAGAGAGAGATAATGCTAAAGGTAGAGCAAGTGTAAGAGACTTGCAGGGTTACAGCTGAAGCAAAACCAAACATTAAACAAATTGGGTGACAAGAGCTGTGCCTGCCCTCACCACAGCCACTCTGCCTGAGCAGAGATGCTCCAAATGCTTTTGACCAAATGTCAAAAATCAGGAAATGCTGTTTCATCAAGAACAGAAATGCTCCCTGGGAACATGGGCAGCTCAACAAAGCTTGAAATAGGAATACTTCTGAACAATTTGTTCCTACATTCTGAACTCTATATCCCTATATACTTTATTATTATATATCATCTCTGACACTTGGAAATTATTGCAAAGAAATGCTTCAGTATTAGAGATTTGTAATGGTTTGATAATACTACTTTGCAGGTTTTTTTCCCAACTGAAATATTTCAGATATTTTGACTAATATAACATTTCAACATTTTGATTTTTATCACAATTCAGAACCAAAAAAAATAATTCTGAAATACCAGAATTTCTTGAGGGACCAATATTTTGTTTTCCAAAAAGCCTTATTGCTGAGGAGAAACTAAAAAGTTAGTGTCTTGGGAAGTGATTCAATGCTGCAACAGCATCTCTGACAGGAGAGCACACTGTACTAATAGATGAGGCTGTTGTATGATGCTAATGTGGAAACTGGAGCTCCAGCAAGCCGTTCATTTCCCTGGTGAACAGCTGAGCTCAGTAGCTCACAACTGTTTGCTTTATACGCTCCCTTGTTGTTGCCATGAGGCCAAGAACACATATTCAGTTCCCTCAGCATTCCTGCAAGACTTAATACTCATTCCAGGTTCCCTCTTGGCACAGAGAATTTGCTGGCTTGATCCAAAAGTGAAAGCCTCTTTTCTTGTCTCAATTCCATTGCTTTCAGCAAAGTGGCAACTCACTTTTCTGAACACGCTGGGATTGAAAAAAAGAGCTCCCCTCTCTGTACCTGTGTGACCCACAAAGGCTGGGCCTGCAAGATTTGCAGTGGAAGCTGTTCTGCCACCATTATCTCAGAGCTCCTTTTCAGATCCTACAAGGCAGTGATTGATCTGCCCATTGCGATGGGTTTGACTAACATTTCATTACCTGTCCCCACTGAAAATGTTGTTTGATTTAGGTTCAAAGAGCTCATTATGTAGGGCTTTTTTTCCTCAGGAAAAAAAAAAAAATGAAATGCAGAATAAGGGAGTATCAAGTCCTGAGCTAATTACAATTTGCCAAGGTTTGGTTGGTGTATGAGTGTGTCTGAGATTTTGCTCATTACCAGTTGTACAATATGATTTCTACTGCACAGTTAATTAGTACCCAAAAAATAACTTAAGTAATTTACACAAGCCTAGTTGGGGGACAAGAAATAAATCACTGAGGAGTAGGTCTGGGGAAAGTCCCCAGTGAGGACACTTTCAGCATTGATGTAAAACACTCAGAGGTTTAACTTTCAAAACAGACATTTTGGGAGAAGCTCTGAAGCATCTCAAGGAGAGTCACTGTGCCATATTCAGACAGCTGAACTCCATCTCATTCCACAAGCTCGGTGCTTTTATGTAGCTGATGTCAGCAGTCTCCAAACAGGCCCCAGCCCAGGCTGGGGATCCTGGTGTCCATTGCCTTGGCGGAGGCACCGAGGTGACGTTCAGCCTGGCTTTCATCGCAGCCCTTGGCTTCCAGGACTCCCCTTCTTTCGACAGTTCTTTCCAAACATCTGAAGCTGACTTAGAGAAACTTAAGCACTAGACACCTCTTCCTTCCAGCACCACAGTATTTACCCTGAGACAGTGGAAAATGTCATTGATCCTTTGAATTCAAGAGAGCCAAGATAGACCAGTTGACAGATCTGCTCCCTCACCATCAACCAGGCTCCCTTTGGTTATGCATAGACCGTGAATTACCTTCCCAGCTGTGCAGTGTGACTGAAGAATAATCATCTTACTCCTAAAAGGCTTTATCTTGGCTAGTGTTGCACACCTCTGCAGGAATGAGACGTATTGGAAAGATGCCACTTCAATTTTGAGGCAGATGGGTTTTTCTATATGTGTGGGTTTGGTGGATTTGGTTTGCTCTCCAAGGTCATTGTGCTATTCTGACCTTTGGACTGAACCTGAAAGGACCCTCTGTATAGTCCTTCTAAACCTGTTCATTCAGTCCTACTTTCCGCCCTTTTCAATTCAAGATGCTTTTGCCCTTTCAAACATGTGCAGTTGCTCTATCATGAGTTCTACCAGCCAAAAGAGAAAATAAAATTTACTATGTACACAAGCAGACTCTCAGTGAGCCTCTTCCAGCAGCTTGGCAAGAAAGAAAGCCTACTGGGAAGTATTAAAACCAATGACCATCCCAGACTCTTTAAAAAGAAGTTAGATACCAGCAACCCAATATGTTGCTGTAAAATGTCTTGCTCTGTCTACGTCTGTGTTTGTCATCATATCAAAGCCTAGAAGTGGTCTCCACTCTGCCTGTATTGGAATTCTTCATTATTCACCGCTCCTCCCAAATCTGATGTGATCTGCAAACTAGGAAATCTTGCTTTCTATGTCCTCAGACAAGTCTTTCATACACTGTAACTATCAGAAAGACCAGGATCCGCCAGTGCAGTCTCCTACAGTACACGCTCCTTTATTAACTTGTCTTTCATCTTGAAAGGCTTCTATTTATGCCTCCTTTCCCCACTCTGCTCCTGTCCTCTGGCCAATTTTCAATCAGTGAGCCAATTCTTCCCCTTTCCAACTCCCCACCTTTAGACATTAACCTCCGACGCGGGACCCTGTCAAACACCGTCTGAAGATCCAAGCCTCTCCTGACTCCTGCTTAGCCTCTTGTCTATGCCGACAGGAGTGTATGTTCTAAAAAAAGAAATTTCCAAAAGTTAGCGAGGCAGAAAAGGTCCTTTCCGGAAACCATACTGGCTATCTTTGGTCAAGCTGTGCGTTTCTCAACAGGCCACCTTTCATCTATTAAAACATTTTCTAAGACTTGTCTTCACCTGAAGGGAAACGAACTTCCCTGCAAGACCCTGGTGCACATCTGGGTCGTTCCTTAAATAATGGTGGGAGGCTGTCCGCCTTCCACCTTTGAGGAATCTCCGGCAAAACACTTCAGCTCTGTGAAGTGCCTGTGAAAACCTTTCCAATTTAGACCCACAGTTCCTTTAACCTCTTTAATAAGAGAGCCATGGAGTAGGGGGTTTGGTACCAACCATCCACTTCACACCCTCCAGCTCCCTGAAAGCTTCGTTTTCTGTGCTCTTTATCCTTTGAGGAATAAAGTCTGGTTTCCACCTTTCTACTTACAACTTTGGTCCAGGCAGCTCCTCTCTGACTCAGGTGTATTCTCTCTGCCAGTAGCCAAGCCTGATATTTCTACTTGCCTTTTCTCTACTCTACAACCAATAGATTAAAACAAAATTAGTTTCTGTCTTTGCAGCCAGCCCTTTTCTTCCTGCTGACAAGCAGACTCTGGCAGCTTGTTCTCACCTGCTCAGCTCCAATGCCAAAATGTCCCCAATTACCAAAGAGACCCATATATCCTGCTCCGTGTGCAATCATTCCTACACCATTACCTGCCTCTCAATTCATAGCCTCTCTCAGAAGCAGCAGTAAACCTGGCTCTATGTGCCACTTTACACCCACACTGAGTCTCCCTGGTCTCCAGGGAGTGTCTCGACTCACAGTCACCCTTCTGCCATGCCACCTATTGAGATACCTGTGGGCACAAGCAGCTTCCTTCCTCTCATGCCACATGAGATGTTGCTTACAGAGCCACATAAACAGGTATTTTCCCAGGTCACTAGGTTGTTTTGCATCATTAGAAGAAGCCGATTTAAACACATTTCCACAATTTCATGGACTTATTACAGTCCATCATGGGTAGTGGCTGCAGTTCATTTTCTCTCTATGTTCTCATTGCCCAGAACAAAGATGTTGTGAAATGGAAAGGAGCAACATCAACACTTAATTCAGGCAGCTGTTTTTTGAGTTTGTAATTGCTGGTGCTTTGTGTTAAGTGATAAAAAGACCAGCCCTAAATAATTTCTAAGTCCAGCAACGACAGAACTCTTCTCAGGCTGCTTAGTTCATCCAAAATGTACTGATGTAGGGAGAAGTAAAAATGGTTCTGCTTTATCTGCCTGACTTCCATGTTCTTCCCACCAAGACAAGGCAAGGCAACTCTTCCCTTCAGCTTCTCTGTCACTGTCCTGCATTTAGGCCATCCAAGGCTGAGACAGTTCCTTGCCAGAAGCCCTTCCAATCTCCAAGTGCAACAGCAATAAAGCAGCAATTCTTCTGGCAGCTGGTGGAGCAGAGGACTGAGAGTCAAGCTCATGGCTCTTCATGGCATCGTCCCAGGCAGACACCGTGGCTGACAAAGCTCTACACTGCAGACTACCATGAGCAGCAGCTATGTGAAGAGGAAGAACAGCTGCTCCTCTGGGATTTCCTGAATTCTTCCGAGCCCAAGGGCTCCCCAGCCTCAGCTGCACCCACCTGGCCAGGCATGGCCTAGGGGGTGGTTCATTCTGTAGGGAAGAAAGTGGGTCAGGTCTCTCATGAGTACTTTTTAGGCTGCCTCTTACAGCCTTGATGGGACCTTAAACCATCAGTTCAGCAGAGGTGGCAGGAAAGGCTGGGAAGAGGGACCTGCCCTGGCCAACACAGCCGGGGCAGCAGCAGGGACAGGACAAGGCATCTCCCCTGCTCCAGCATCCTGGCTGCAATGTCATCTGCCACTTCAGCTCCAAGCCCCAACTGCAGCAAAATTCCTTGTCCTCTGGACTGCACCTCCTTCCCCTCGGCCCCAAAGATAGCCAAGGTCACATTTGCCGAGTTCCAGGCTCCACAGAATCTTTGTTTGTTTCAGACAAGCCGGGGGGAGCAGACAAGAGAGAGTCAGTCAGTGTTATCACAACTAATGCAGCTCATTAGAATTGTTTTAAGCTCTGAAAGCAAATGAATATCTAATGAGATTTCCCCCCAGGTGTAATTAGCAATAAGCTTTACATTGCTCTAAAAATACCCTCCAATTTTTTGAAAAACTAAATGCAGATAACTGGAAGCTCTAGTTACACTTAATGAACTGAACAAAGCACATTGAAAACTAAGAATATTTTAATTGTGTTTATTTAGCCTTCAGCAAAGGATCCAAGACATTTTCATAATCATCAAATTAATTTCAAAATGCTCCTTTGTAAGTTGTCCAGCCAGCAATGTCGATGTTGATCATAGTCAGAGGACTATTTCCTGATCGGACAGTCCATTTACTAAACAATGCATTATTCAAGAAACTGGAGCCATCTCTTCACCAATTCTTTCTCCCAGGGGCAGTTTAGAGTATAAAAAGAATTTATTGATGCAAGAAGAAACATTGCAGTTCTGGTTAGTGAAAATAATTATGATTACATATCTTCTTTCTCTATATTTGTCCCAAAAAGAATGGTGAGTAAAATATTAACTTTCTTTAAAATTCCCAAATATTACTAAAGTAGGTATTACCTTGCACATTCACTTCATCAAGAAGTTGACTTTGTATCACTGAGTATCACAACTGACCAATTTATTTTGGCAACTATCAGCCAGAGCAGTGTAAAACTCTGACCTTTGAAAGAAAAGGAGCTACAACTTGATACATGTACTTCCCTAGAAGTGTTTAGGACTCAATCCTGGTTTTGATTAAACCAGGAAAACAAGAGTAAGATTTTGTGTCACAGTTTCTCTTCCTCGGGTGTTTGGTGGTTGCTGCCAGGCTTCTGAGACCAAGCGCGAGGTGGCCACTTTCCATCAGATACCTCCAAACTCAACCTGCAAACAGAGCTTGAGCCAAAGAAACAAATTCATAGAACGGGAGCAGTGATGAGACCTTTCTGGGGAATTGTCAGTACCATTCTACCAGAAAATTCAAAATCCCACCCAGTCCCTTAGACTCCCCTGCACTTCCATCACAAATAACAGCATGGCTGCTTCTTCACAGCTCATCCACATGTCCCTGAACAAGCACGGAAGAGAGCAGGACACAGGAAGGGACCACAGCAACTCTTCTGCCCGCTCCTGCTAATTGTGCTCCAAGAGTGGCGCTGGAGCCCGGCTGGGGCCAGCCCGGCCGCGCTGCCTCAGCCGGCCCAGGTAGTCACATCCCATCCATGTCCTTCGTCTCCATGCTCGCTGGCTTCCTCTGAAGCATCGCAAAGAAGAGTTAATTAATTCTGATCACTCCTAATAGTCTTCTAGGTCACAAATTGGTGATTCAGCTTCATTAATTTGATTTCTAACATTTCATCCTTTGCACTCTCTGCCCGATTAGCTTTCTGAAATTTAGTTTCAGTAAATGGGATGAGCAAGGCAGAAACTTCCAAAGAGATTTTCCTCACTGGCATTTGGAGGATACACCACAGCACAGAACCCCCAGACTCTCAGCGGTCACCTCAATTTTGCAAACTTCCTGATGACGGGGTGGTGTGGCCAGGCTGCAGTCTGAGTCACTTTGCAAAGGAAGCATTGATCCTCCTTTCACTCAGACAGGCCTAAATCGGGAAAAGCACCAGCACAAATTGCAATAGAGCAAGACTGGTACAGGAGAAAAATCAGACCATAGAATGTCTCAAAAGAATAAAGAACTAATTTTTCTGATAGTGTTTTAAAATAAAAGCTGACACTGATTTGTAGGAGTACGCAAGCAGAGATTACATACACTGAAAAATTCTCTAATCCCTCAGGCATCTACACAGGCAATGCTGGGAAACAAAGCCCATCATGTCAGCCACACTTCAGGGGAGTAAGGGCACTGTGAGTCACTGAATGCTGTCCCTGGTCTTGAAGCATTCTTAGACAGGTCATTGCTATATGACTCCTAAAAAAGGAAATATTTCAGGTAGAGCAAGTGAATATATTATACTATATTTGGGATCTGGGTGGGGTTAAAAAACTAAAAGACTTTTTTAAATGACCCAAAGATCATTATGGCTATATTTCTGATTTTCAGATGAGAAAACCAGATTGTAACATGGTATGTTCGTATTTGTTTCCCTGTGGTAAGTTTTTATTGTATCCTATATAACAGCATAACTCTTCCAATGGGAGACCAAACCCATGTCTTCCTTGGGTAGGACCTAGTCCTCCTTCACAATAAATAAAAGCATCAGAATACTAAAACATTCCTGCCAATCAATGCTGCACACACAAAAATCATTATTTCAGCTGCAGCAGGGGGAAAGAGGGCAAGAATAGCATCAGTTATATAGAAAAGCAGCATGTAATTCTGTGGCACTGAAAGTTTCATGAGAAGGTCAGAGGAAAACTAGTAAATGTTCTGTGGCCCAGACAGAGAATTGTACCTTTGTCCCCATACAAATTCCTGAGGAGCAACATTTTCTAGCCCTGAGGTTCATTGTGAATGTCAACCTAAGCCATGGCTTTTCAGCCAGGTTTGAATCAGAGAGGTGAGTGTGGTTTTGTCACAAAACCACGAGACAATACAAGTTTGGGGATATTCTGCCAGCCCTAAGCTAAAGTTTATCAGAGCAGAGCCACGTGAACTCAGGTCCCACCTGCCGGGTGGGTTTCACTGCTAACACATCACAGAGCTCCAGCTGCAAAAGGAAAGAGATTTCTGAGGCCAATGTAAATCTTGGGGTGAAAATAGTTTCTAGGAAATTAGTTGAAACGTGCAGATGTACACCTAGAGCAGCACAACCTGAGAGAGAAAACAAACCACAGCTGTGGCTGGAAAACCCCCTGCCCTGTCGGCAGCACAGCTTTTCACATCACAGGAGCCAATGAACAAGTGCTCGAGTGTTCTCACTGCTCAGACATGTGCAACCTGGACCCTTCGCTGGGCTTATTGTTCCCTTGCAAAAGGCCCATTTAGAGCAAGCCCAGCAAGCCTGAGAGGGGAAGGAGGACAATGGCAATCTCCCCCATTCAGCAGCACAGGCCTAGGAAATATTTGCTACTCCAGGAGAGCAGCAGAGGCGCCTTTTCAAAGCTCCCTTTGCTGGGAGCTGAGTGACAGCTGAATCACAGTGCTGCTTTCCAAGAGCCAGACCTCAGTAGCACTGCCAAGAGTGGCCCGTTGTATTCAGAGCCCCGACACAGCTGCAGTTACTGGGAGGTCCTGCCATTGTCCTCCCCCAGCAGAAAGATGTTTCTGTCCCCCCTTCACAGACCTCCATCGCTGCCCAGTACAGGCAGGCTGAATGAAAATGTCAGCAGCAAGCATGGAGCAGATGTGAAGGGACCATGCTCTCTGACCTGGATTCACCCATCACGTGGGCTAACGCTGTTCGATTGAGAACCTCTTTGTAAGACAAGTTCAGGGGGATGGGACACTGCAACCCCCAGCAGCCTGAGCACGGGGCACAGATCTGACCAGCTCAGGAATGGGCCTTCAGAGCAGGCCGAGAGAAATTCTGCCAGGGAGTCATCCAGGGAGAGATCAGCACCATAAAAGCTTTGTGGGATTTGTGCACTCAGAGTGTACTGAAAACTCTCCCCATCTAATCCCACCCTTAAATTCTGCACAGTACACATGGGTCACAGCTAATACCCCTATTCTGAACAGTGACTGTAGGCTTCAAGTCCAAGCTTTAGTAGAAATAAAACCAATAAAAAGCAAAAGTTTTAGAAAGCATTAATAATATAATGTCTCCTGGAAGTAAGGCAAACAGCTTGTGGTACCATTCTGTCTCCACAATAGTAAAAAGAAAATTTATTCTAAACAAACGAAAAAATAAAAGTTAAAATAACTAGTGTAGGTTCACAATCCAAAGTAAGACACAGAAAAAAACAGAGCTGAGTAAACTGAGAGAAAAATGCCACAGATATTCAAAACAAAATTTAAGCAAATTTTGTCTCCATAATGTTTGTGACACTTCTTCAGTGAATGTTAGAACTGCAATTCATTAGCCCAGTGCTCACGGTGAGATCTTAAATATTCATCAGAAGCATGTCCAATTGCCTGCCTACACAAAGACTCTTCCCTGGCCTGTCCCCATGCCCCAGCAGAGCACTCACCACTCTGAGATCTGCCCACGGCTGCAACCAAACACATGGGCACAGAACTACAGCCACTGCAGAGAGCACCAAACAGCGCGACTGCGGCTGGGTAAGAAAAGGAAAGGAAAGGGAAAAGACTTGGGAGGTCTGTCAACAGGGCAAGCAGTGTGGTCCAGGGGGGATTTTACTTCATTTGGGAAACAACAGGACACTTATGGAAGGGCCTGTGCTCCTGGGGATAGTACAGGAGAGCAGCTGCTTTGCACTGTCAGCCAGATCAGAGAAAAGTCTGCATCCAAGGGCTGGATGTGAGCCAGGTGTACTAAATGACTACAGAGATACCTAAGATACAGGGATGGTAATCTCTCACCAGGTTTGAAATGCAGATGAGGGTCTGCAGAAAGGGCAGCAACACAAATATCTTGGAGCTGAGAAAAGCCAACTTTGAAGGGAAATGAGACAAAGCTGAAGGAAATTGGCTGGGATTCAACAAAGCCTGAGAAATGCACAATGGAAAGAGTTTAATGCTGTCAGAAATTGCACTAGAACAATTCTACTTTACAGCATTTTTTGCATCATAATTTTTTTCTCGTCTTTCTCAGTCAGTGGCAGAAGCCAAAATTTCACAAGGTAAAAGTCTCGTTGTCAAAGTACTAAAAAACGTGGGATCCACGGGATCCCCGACTCCTCTCAGCCAAGGAAGAAGGACCAGAGCAAGGCACAGACGGCGCGGGTGTCGGCGGGGCTGCGCGACAGCCTCGGCAGATCGCACCTGCCCTGCAGGGCTCTCAGGTGTGCAGGAGGAATGGCCGCTCCGCCCAACAGCTCCCGGCAGTAAGGTCAGTGACGGGAGTGACTGAATAAAACTAGAGGGACGGAGCAACTTCTTAGGCACACTTCAAAGCAAACAAAGTGCCAGTACAGACAGCACAATGGGGCCATTGAAACCGGAGAGTGATAATGGGAGAGGAGGCGGCACCATCCCGCTTAAAACCAAAGCAGATTCATCCCAGAACTCGCTCCCAGAGGCGTTACAAACTGAAGAGAAAAACAAGAGAGTAAAAATAGATTCAACTCTGATCCACAGTAATTGCACAACAGGGATAACAGGGACCTCAGAGGTGGAGATCGTGAAGTGGCAGAATTTAAGAAATTAAAACTGTGAGCACCAAGAATTAAAGCAGAAGTTGATGAATCTGAACACCACAACCTAAAATGCTGCTTCAGCTCTGGGCTGGCTGAGACCTTTCTCTATGTCCAAGAGAAGGGCCTTCAAGGATTCCTTCTGCCTTGACAAATGGAGCTCCTTACCAGGAAAGTGGGGTATGTGCAGCTTATACAGCCACTAAACCCCAGGAGAGGGAAAACCACTCTGCCCCCGCCCCTCGCTGTAAACAGAGCAGACGTGAAGCCTCCACCTCAGTATTCTCCCCAGCTCTGTAGTTATCCCGATGAACTACTGTTTTCCAGCCCAGCAGGATTCTTCCAGCCCTCAGTTCCAGGGGGAGCTCATACTGAACAAACGCTGTGAGCTTTAAAAGCTTGCTCTTCCCATGTATCTTTGTCCTGATTTTATCTGCCTCAAAAGACAACATTTTGACGAACAGAAAGTAATTAAAACGAGAGACCTGAGTCTTAAACTATTTAACATTTGAATTTCTTCCAATTTGCTAACTCCTAAGTAGGTTAGACATGGTGAGCAGGAGGCCTGAGCCAGAAGCGGGCGCAGCCCGTGGGACTCGGGCACAGGAGGGTGCAGAGCCAGCGCTGCTCCGCACGTGGGGAGTGGCCACAGGACTCCAGCCCCGGGACAGCGCCAAGGCCAGCAGCTCCTGGGCACGTTCTCTTCTCCCATCTCTTGCCAAGACACTGCCAATGTCCTCACCTCCCAGGGGAGGGCAGATCAGTGCCACAAAGCCCAGGCAAGTGCTGAGTGCAGCTCCTTTTTTTTTTGCGCATATCAGTAGGTTTGGAACAGGGATAATCACAGCCACTTCTATGTGCTAAAAAATAGTGACTCATTCTTCCTCCCCAGACCAACCACGTGATGGAGAGAAGAGATACACTTTGTTTTCTCTTTCTTTGCCTTCTGGTTTCTGGTCCATTAGCTGAATTCATTTCATGTTTTAAAATGTTCTCACAAAACCACGAAGATTAGAAATATCTGTTGCACAATCTGAGAGCTCAAACTGCACAAAAAGCCATTTCTTTCAGCATCTAAAAGAAAAAAAATCCCAAATATTGCAGTACTTAGTCACACTGCTAACAGGATGCAGTGAGCCCTCTTCTAGCAATCACAGCATGATCTGAGCACCTTGTTCCCGAGAATAGTTATGCCTCAGGATAGGCAAAGTCAGAGAGCAAACCTTCTGCTCTCACTGCTGCCCCTACCCAACACCCTGAGGAACAGAAGCATGGCTTTTCATTACTGACAGTTCTCTCACACCTGTAAGAAAATATTTCCACTATTACATGTACTCCTATTTAAAGAGAATCTCAAATCTGCCTGCATTTACAGCTAGAGAATAGGCCTGATGAAGAATGGAGCATTGGGTCTCTCTCAATGTCACACTAAATTTATACAGACTTCAGAGTAGAGGCATATGTCATTTTTCTCCGATTAACACATTTCAAATGGGATCCAGACGAGTCTGATGGGGAGACAGGGTTTGGAGGCAAATGTGGTAGTTTTGATTCGAACCCTGGCTTCCATCAAAATGCTGTGGTCTGCTTAGAATGTCTGCGGACATCATTTTACAAGGCACATTTACACACACACAAAATCCCTGGGGGTTTTAAACACTGACTTGCAGTGGGACCCAAACTAGAAATTTGTGCAACCAGACTGCCTGGAGCCCCAGCCTGCACCCCTAGAAGATGCCGAGATGCAGTGGCTGCACCACGCCACACAGACTCCTGCCAAGAGCAGGCACTGACTCTGTACTCCCACCACAGAACCTGTGTTGCCTCACTCAGACAGTGGGGATTTGTTCTTTCAGGATGTTCTACAAGTGCCTCAGGACTAGATTTCTGAAAGTGAACCCTTAGCCTTGTAGCTGGCTTTAGGGTCCACTGCAGCTACCCTGCAGGAGGAAATGTTTCCTTCATCCTGGCTCCTGGAGCAATGCCCAATGCACGAGGCAGCATCTCCTGTATTTTAACTGTCTAGTAAATCCTTCAGATGAGTCTGGCTCACAGTTCAAGCATTCTAACCAGCCTTGTCCCAGGGTAACAAACTACCCCAGTGTATAAAAAGCAATGGTTTATGCCTTTCCGTCTGAGCACACAAGAGAACAGTAGCAGAGTGTCACCATTCTTAGCTAATTTGGCACTTGAAGCAAGAACAAGGCTTTTATCTCTTCCTTTTCATTACAACATGGTGAGACAAACATTTGATATCAATAAGTAACTAAGCTGGCTACAGAGGACAAACAAATAATTGCAGACGGTTGTTTGGTAAGTGATGAGCCTTTTTGGGCTCGATCACCACCTGTAGGCAAGCTTTGATTCAGACATGAGATCATGGAAGAGAAAGGCACAGAGCAGCCACACAACTAGAGCAGCACCCCACCTCTTCTGGTACCTGGGACAGCAAACAAGTGCAACTCCTGTAAACACCAGTGGGGGAGGGGGCAGAGGATATTTCTCCAATGCAGCCCCTTTTTCTACCCAAATTAATATCTATTCTTTGCACATGTGCTCTTCCCTATTCCCACCCAAGCACACAGACTGCACTGTGTGACGATATAAGCACTGCAAAGGTCACTCAAATAAAAAATGTCATGTCACCTCTGCCTTAAGAAGGGACTAGAGAGGGTGTCCTTCTCACCTGTGTACACACATGAGCACACACCAGAGCACCAGCCTGAAAAGCCTTTCCTTGGCACAGGAGACTTAGGTAGTGGGACTGACAAACAGCTTAGCTCTCATTCATACAGCCAGGAGGAAAATGGTTTGAACCATAACCTGCTGAATCTGTACAGTGAGGAGAATTTGGTTCTGCTTCAGGGAAGCGCAGCCAGGCTGAGATGCTGCTGAGGCCAGGAAGGAACCTCAGCGCGTCAGCCTGGCACAGCAGGACGGCGTATGGAGCTGGTTCCTGGCCCTGGAGGGCTGAACCTGACACAAACGTTTCCAAATTCCGACTCCAGCCAGGGATTTCTTCGGCCTGACAGCATGTTTCACCTTTAAGCGAAGCTCAAATGTCAGCCAGCCGCTAAGCCAAAGGGGAGCAGAGCCCTGAGCGGCCCCAGCACGGCAGCAGGAGAAGGCGGGGAGCGGCTGGCGGCTTTCACTGCGCTGCCGCCAGTCCAGCGGGAGCAGCAGCAGCGCCTGAACCAGGAAGGAGGGTTTTACCAGGGGCTGGCTCGGACTCTATCAAACCTAGTAGCCACTAGATGGCAAACTCACAGCCCAAACTGCACACACTGACCGCCAGACTCCTCCAGGGCTCTGAAATCAAGGGTGCCAAAAGCCAGCTGAAGGGGGGGACGTGGGGCTGAAACGCACCAAACACGACCGGGTCCTTCACCAGGTTCAGTCTCTCCGTGTGTTTCTGTTCCACCACTACACTGCACAAAGATGAGCCATAAACGTTGTGCTGCCAACTGTGTAAACCAGCTCCTGGTGTTAAAGTGGAGGTCCAAACATCTCAGGCACAGCTATGGCAGAAGGGACAAAACAAGATTCCAACACATCCACTAAAAACATATTGCTCAAGCCAGAAAAAATCCCCTGCAGCCCACAAATAACATGGCTAAAGAAGCCCAGATTGCAGATGATGTATTATTCATTGCTAACATCACTGTAAGCCTCCAGCCAATCTCGCTTTTTCAGTGCTGGCGGCAGGAGAGGTGGGGGCACTATGCAAATCAGCAATATCTTGCAAATGACTGTTACATATTAGCTTCGTGGCTCTGAAAAGAAATTAATTGCATGGTAGCCAAAGCTCTACACAAGCAATTGTCTTTGTCTAGCAAAGTGGCCATTTGTATTTTATCTCAGCCTGTTATTATCCTGAATCAGTTCTTGAGCAAAGATCAAAGCTAGGCTGGGTAAAGCAGTCCTCACTCATTACATGCTGATAATTTTTCTAAGTAGAAGTCCTTTCCAGGAGCTGGAGTCACAGCAATGGGCACTGCAATGTGCAGGGGTTCTGCAAAACATCTGTGTCCCACTGAGCCAGAATTTCAGCCAAGATGCTGAGGGCAGCTGCCCACCCCACACCCAGAGACGTGGATGGTCAAAACTGCTGTGCATCTACAGGAATATAAGGGCAGCAATGTGATGGTAATTTTATAGAAAGCTCTGAACTTTTCCTTTAGCTACAAGAATAATAGAAAATAGATACATTTTTATTTAGTGCCCAAATGTAGAACTCACCTGTGATTTTACCATAGGGTTGTACAGGGCACAACAAACTCTGAGGCAGTTCGTTTCCCTTGTATGACTGTAACACAGAGCTGATCAAAACAAGTATCATTCTCACACCAAATCAAGTTAATGCTCCCCAATAGTAGGGCTGTTTGTGCACTCAAAGTAGCAGCAGTGCTTCTACCCAGATTCAAATACTCTTTTCATCCATAATTACTTTCAGAATGTAAGGAAAGAATAAACTCACAGTCCTGCAAACATTACTTACCTGATGATCCAATCTCATGCCCATTAGTAAATTCAGCCTAAATGCAGTGGATCCTACTGATCCCTGGTTTTGAGCATGCGAAGCCTGTCACCAGAGATTAGACTTTCATAGAACTTATCAATATATTTGGCACTATCAGTGCTCAATTACAGAAACTGCAGTAGATCAGGGGATCACCAAAGCCAAGGTTTGCTTTGGTCATAACACTCACAATAATCATCTGCTCTTTGTGACTGTGAATCTCAGCTCCAGAAAGATATTTTCATCGATCCACTTTCCAAGAATTCAAACTGAGGTATTCTGAGGTCCATTCATATGGCTCATCCATGTATACCCTCTCTGCTCTGCCTTTTTCAATTACATGGATTTACACTGCATAAATTTCTTCTGAAAGTGTGCTGTGCAGCCTTAACCAACAACTCATTGCTCCCCTTTGCTATCCTGATTCTGCTGTTTCCCTCACTTGCTCCTTAAAATTGTTGACCCATCTCACGACCGTGTCTGTTATGACCAATATATTTGATCAGTATGTTGCAAACCTGAGCACTGCACTTGCCCATTTAATGAGCAATATTTTAGACATTTTCCAAACTTCCTGTCACCAGCATTAGCTAACACACGAGCAATCCAGACAGGATCTTTTGTTCTGAGCAGCTGTGCTGTAAAACAAGCTGAGTATCTCTGCGGCCACAAACTGCTCTCCAAGGTCTCCCCATCCCCAGTCTGCCATATGTTGCCACTATAGCTTGTACAAACTCTTTCATTTTCTCTCTATCCTGTTGCATTTCATCAAGTTTCACGAAAGCACACACCAGCATCCAAAAGCCCAGTTCATGATGCTCTGTGCTCTGCTCTATTTTGCAAAGGGCACACAGGTTTTTGGTGTAGATCCTTAATGTGGTCTCTCACCCTCTCCCTTCTCTGGTTTTTAGGGTTTTCAAACCCTTCTGTGAGCCTTGCAGCCCACTCCACTGGAGCGCTGTAAGCACTGGAGGTGCCACATTCAAAGCAGTCCATAGCAAAAACAGTGCTGGGTGGTTGTGCTGCAGTGGGGTTATCTTAGGTCAAAACCAGGAAGTGAAAGAGATTTAGATAAGGAAAACCACACCATTTGGTTACCAAACAAACACACAATATCCAGCTCATCCATAACTGTGGAGATAAAAGCTTCTGTCAAGAGTAGATTTTGAGAAAAGCAAAGAGAACCATGGCTTGGAAGCAGCCACTTGGAAAGGCACAGGACATGCTCTACAGAGACATTATTTGTCTTTCTCAAGGGTAGAGTTTGTGTCCTCAGTGGGTTCCTGGAGTGGCCTCACTAACACCACATAGCAGCAAGGATGAGAGCAAAGAAACATTCACAATCTCTTGAGCTCTGAACATGAAGAGGAGCCGCTTCAGTTCTCCTTGGTTTCCACTTTGGAGGCCAACAAGACAGGAGGATGTGTCAAGCCTCATGTCAGAAGGATGTTGATGTGTATGTGTAACCAGTCTGACAGGCAGCCCCACTCCCTGCAGGTTTGCTCAGCCCAGAAGGGGCTCCCCGCCCGGCAGCCTGGCCCCAGCCGCCGCTGGAGTTCGCTCATGGCGGAGGGTCAGCATCTGAGTGGCAGCTCTGCACCCCTGCACCTGCAGCTCTGCACTGCTGCACCTGCAGCTCTGCACCCCTGCACCTGCAGCTCTGCACTGCTGCACCTGCAGCCCTGCACTCCTGCACCTGCAGCCCTGCACCCCTGCACCTGCAGCTCTGCACTGCTGCACCTGCAGCTCTGCACCCCTGCACCTGCAGCTCTGCACTCCTGCACCTGCAGCTCTGCACTGCTGCACCTGCAGCCCTGCACTGCTGCACCTGCAGCTCTGCACTCCTGCACCTGCAGCACATGCACGAGTATTTCTGTCTGGACTGGGCTGTGTGAGAGCCGCCCCGGCCGCAGCCCCGCTGGCTGCACTCTGCACCCAGCAGAATTTAGGAAGCACCGTCCCTGCTCCAGGAGACACTGCCGAAGTCAGCGGGTCTCAGTCAGAATGTCGCTTTCCCTGCTTCCTCTGCATCCCACTGGGGGACAGCACATTCTCCATTTCTCTGAACAATCTTACTGAGCTGCAAGCAGCACTAAATTCTGCTCTTTTTGGGAAAGAGCCAAGATTGCCAATGTAAAGCTCAGGATGTGATTTCCTGCCCCTCCTGGAAAAGGAAGCTACAGTCCAAAAGGTAGAGAAAGAACTATTAATCCAAGAACAACCATTTTAATGTTGATGATCACATGATGCAGCTGCAGAAATACCAGTTCAATTCAAACTGAACTTGTAATGTGCTAAACATGCAGGATTTGTGATAGAGAAAAGGAGATAGCAGATCCGGGTGCCAAGAAGAGGAACTACTGTTCACAGTCGCTTGAGGAAAGATGCTCCCAGGACCACTGCTCTTCTGACAGAACTCTTCAATCAAGACAACACCAAAAAACATTAAAAACTAGAGGAGATTCTCTACAGAATCTCCTACAATTCTGCTTTCTACTATATGCATGAGCCGATTAGCAGCAAGGTGCTGGGCTCCTTGAGAAAGGAAAAGTATGGCATGAAAAGAAAACCAATGAACAGCCCCAGCAGGTTTATTTTTGCACAGGCTTTAAAGGAGATGGAGAAATAAGCAGTGCTATTGAGTAGGTGCAGAGATGGCCTGTACAATTCCAGTAACTACTGCCTGCTTAAGCACAATGAAATAGGATGAATAGAAGCCCTAATGTGGCTGACTCACCCTCATTACCCAACAGCTTAAAATGGGGGTCTTCTGAGGAGATCAGAAAGTGTATTTTCAGATATCTGAACGTGTGAGTGTATATGGATTATGCAGCCCAAGCCACTAGTGCCCATTATTTTCCATCTGTGTGGCTACAAGAACTCTCCTGTGTACAACTACTTTTGTTTTCAGAGTATCTGCAACGATTTGCAAAAGACTGACAGACATGTGTGTGCAGACACACACCCCATGCCGTCATGGGGACTTGCCTTCTGTTCTTTCTCACCACAGTTTTCCTCAGCCTAAAATAAAAGCATGTTATGTGCAAAAAAACATAACAGAAGAGTGTTTATTTGCCTATGAACATTATAATCTTCAGAGATCAATATTAAAACCCTTCACACTTACTTTCACTGCCTACTTCAATTGAACTTAACAATTCCAGTGTATCTTGAGAGAGTGCTGAACAGCTGCAAACTAGCCAAGGGATCACATTCCCACAGATGGTATTAGAGTCCAAAGCTCTTCATGTTTGACTGTGGGATATGAACAGGTCAAATAAGAAGTTACTCTGTCTGGGAACAAAGTTTCACAATCCTTGCAGACTACTAGTTTTAACACTCGTTTGATTTTATGCTGTTCAATTGGAAACTGTGAGGTTACAGGGGTTTTCTGTAGAAGTAACTCAAGGCCAACTGGCTTCATCAGAGCCCATCTTCTGTGTACCTTCAGGTACGTCCCAACTTTGTAGCCTCTCTGCTGATTGATTAAAGGTAAGGTCTGAAGTGGTGTTTTCAGCACTAATCTGACAGGTGTCCAGAGAAATGCATCAGGCTACACAGGGGTCGAAGGATGGGATTAGGAGCTTGGTGCCATAAACTCCAGATCTGCTCAGTATTGTTCTCTGTGCTTTACCAGATTCCCTGCCCTCATTTACAACCTGTCAGAGACACACAGTGCATTTCCTGGGTTGGGAAGGCAGAGCATGTACATGGCTGGCTCTGGCAGGCATTGTCTGCTATGGCCTGTGCTCGATGTCACGTGTGAAAGGTAAGGCTGTCAGCCCTGCCACCAGCTTGCAGCCTGTGGTGTGAGTGGCCAGCCCAAGGACAGCCAGTAACAACAGGGTTCACACATGAGAAGGCAAAGGGATGAGGACAAACACAGCAACTCATTTTACTTGAGATTAGTAGCACCAGAAGGGATGCTACTACATCCAGAAAGACCAAAAATCAGGGCACCGGGCCTGTTCTGGAGATGAAATGACTGTGTATATGTATATATGAGAGTAAGAGAGAAGAACTGAGACAAGGGGGAGAAGAACTAGTGGAAGCATCAGGCATTTTTTCCAAAGCCCTGCCTCCCACAGAGGAGAGGGCCAGCCCCTCCACAAACTGCTCAAGCAGTTGTGGCCTTCAATGAAAAGTGTAACTTTCCAAACTGAAGAAAAGATGTAAGCACAGATGCAGAACAAGATCTGCTGCTGATTGAATCCTTCCCCAATGCCAGCAACCCATCCATCCCATCTTGTGTTGACCTGTTCTGGACACCTACAGCCCAGAGCTCATGTGAGTGGATTCCCACTCAGGGGTCTCCCCAAGGTGCAGAAAGACAAGAATTATCTAATCACATCTGTACAGAATATATCTGCATTGCAGCAGAAGGGGCCATCTCAGAGCTTTCCAGTGGTATTCAGAGAGCCTTTCTTCATGTGAGCTCCCAGAATTAATCACCAGTGTATGAATTTGGCTTCCCATCCCTTTCCCCAGCTGACAGGAATTGATGGCACCAACTGCTGTTACCACGAGAAATAAGTGATTCCTTCACTAGCATGGCAGACATATGCCAGCTAGGAAGAGAAGATCTGATCATCAGCCTTGCTTGTTTTGGCTTTTCAATGCACAAAAGGCTGTTTTTCTCAGAATTAGGGTGACTGCGACAATCTGTTTTTAGACAGAGTTAGAACCACAAGATAAAAGAGGCAGAAATCTTCTCATCTGCATATTTATCATCAAAATGCAGCAACTGCATAATTTAAGCTTAGTGTTAAAAATATTGTATGTATATTTTAAGGTTTTCCTACTCAGGTGAAAAGGAGACATGCTTTCACTAAGGAGGTTAATTATTTCCTAATGGTGTGAAAACAACAGAAAAAAAAGGAATCAAAAGGAATTTTTTTTACCCTTCCCCCTCCCCTGAGGCATGATAGAGAGGTATCTCTGTCCATATCATTCACAAACACATGCAATGAACTGACTCAGAACAATAGAGTGGAGGATGCGCTGGTAACTGGGGTACCACCGAGCCCCACAAGGGCCTGGACACTGGCACAAAAGTGCAGGTGACAGGACACTCACAGGGGGAGCAGGAGCATCCTTTCACCTCATTAGACCTTCCAGCTGAGAAGGGAGGCACTCCCACGGGGAGTGGCAGGAAGTGGGCACAAAGTGCCTAGAGGGCTCTGCCACAGGACAGGAGGGTCCAAAGGTGCCACCTAGCTGGGTGAGCACTGCACCCAGCTGCCTTCTCTGCAGGGGCAGAGCACAGCTGAGCTCAAGCTGCCCTGGATCACCCTCCCCATCCCATCCCAGGCACCCTCAGGGAGAGAGGAGGGGTGCTCTTCACCAGGCCAAACCCTGCAGGGAAGAATGAACCAAACACAGGCTGCCTGTGTGGTACTCAGCGGTACTGTGGGGGTTTCTCATGGCTCCTCCCTGTCTCTGTGTACACACAAAGTCTGTACTCCCTGCAGAGCTGAGGTGACTGCCCTAGCTGTGCACGAGATCCTGCTTCTTAGCAGGAGGACTTCTTCATCCAGAAGTGCCCTGGTTTATCAGCTTTCCCAAACAGTTCTTATGTGACCTCTGCTGCTGTCCACGCAGATGTGTGATGTTCCAGACAAGACCTCCCTTTTCCACTAGGAAGCATCCTATCCTCTCCAGCACTGCCCAGGAACCCTGCTGCATGATCAGTCACTGCTCAGAAATATCTCTGGGAGCTTGGCAGCCCCTCCAGTGCTGTAGAGCAGGCTGGCCAGCCGGCCATCTGCTGCTCCCTCAGCTGACACAGCTTTCCCATGCTCTCTGCTGGCTGCCTTTGCATCCTCTCATGGCCACACCATCCACTCTGCTCTGACAGCCCCATCCCTCGGATCCCAGTCCCTGTAAGTACCTGATATGCACATGTGCTTCTGTTTAAAGAGACAGGTTGGAAGGGCAGTGTATGACAACACACCGCAATCTGAAGACAGCCAATCAAACCAATAAATCCCCCCTCGCTCCTCAACAGCTGTAGCCCAATTAAACTCAACAGTTCACAGGTGTTCATGTAATGACTTTAACACAAAAAAAGCACCGCTCCCTTTAGGGGCCTTTAAAAAAATTTAGAGCTCTTTAAATTTTATATACCAACAACATCAAACCAAAGTAGGAAATAATAAAGAAGGAAAGGAGATAGAGCAAAGAAAATACACAGTGTCAGCATCAGCAACAGCCTAATTAAACAATAGCTAACAGGAAAATGCACATTCTGCTCACCCAGCCATGGTCCTTCTGGAGTTGTGCTGGATGCAAAAGCAGTTTCCTTATATCCCTTCCAGCATGGTTGCAGCAGCCCTCTCCATTCATGCAGTCCCTCAGCCTCCCCGGAACAGAGCTGTGAATGAACTCTCACTAGCAGAGCCAGGGCCTGCAGCTATCACTTCTCTCCAACACTTTGCCTCCCTCTCTACCACGAGGTTGAGCCCAGGCTGGTCTCCCTGGTGTGTAGGGGAGACAGAGCTGTTCACCTCTGGAAGTGACTAATGACCTCACTGAGCCCCGTGGCCTTGCAGCACACGTTGGCTGACCCAGGGAGCCCTGGGGAAGCTGACACCTTGGCTGGTCAGGTTGTCTGCACCATCTGTTTGCTGCGTGCCAGCAGCAGGCTCCTGCTAGGTGCCTCCTTGTTCCTGGGTTTCCTTACACCTGGCTGGCAGTTCTGCCCACAGCATCGTTACTTGCTTTCGTAGTTCTCCCACTGATTGCAGGTGTTCCCTCTCCTTCTCACTCACCTTCATCCCCCTCACTCCCGGAGCTGCAGGCACAAGCTCCCAGCAATGTCAGGGTCACAGAGAGAAGCTGCCACATCACTCACTGCAGGAGGGATGAGGAGACAGGAAACACAACTCCCATAAACCCAGGGAAGGCTGGAAAAGAACCAGTTCTTGTGGGACCCTGCAGGGGCCTGAAGAGGCAAAGAGTGCCTCAGCTTTTGGGGAAACCCAGCAGAAGGCTTGTTACTGCCCTGCTTTGTATTGTATTTGTTTCCCATGCTGAAATACTGAAGGCAAAGTGAATCTGATGCTTCTGCTTTAAAGCAATCCTGGTTTCATTCTTATATAAAAGCATAAGGTCTTATAAAGGAACATTGGTGTCCAAAGACATTTTTAAGAGGGGCAGTGAAAAGATACTGCTCTATTATAAGCCAGAAGGTTCTGGGAGGGAAAATCACTTTCCGTCCTTCTTAGGAAAACTCGAGACCCTAAGAAACTGAAATATTTTGAGGCTTCAAAAATCAACTTACTATGCCAGAACAGTGCAAAAGAAACCTTTTCCAGCATCTCTGAACAGGGAAAAGGCCATCTTGGCAGGCTTGTGAAGCCAAGAATTTGGACAGGAACAAAGGGGCAGCCATCCTCTGTCCTCTCTGCATAGTGTGACTGCAAAATGTGATCTCCCTACAAAAAGGAGATTCATAGAGCAGTATGGAGGTCTGTGCTGCCCACACATCTCATTCATGCACCTACAGCACCGAGCACACGGGGCCCAACCTGGGAGATTCCTTGAGGAATTACTGTAATATAAATAGTAAATAAGTATGAATAATTATGTGAGGATGATAACCAGTGATTTAGCTATGAAAAGGCCCCAGGATGCAAGTGCTAATCTCCTGAGATACTTAGCCATCCTTTCAAGATGCATGAAGATATATAAGTAGGCTAATTACAAAGGAAAATGTCTCTTGTATATAAATCTCATCTAAATTCAGAAGTGGTGCAAAAAACAAACTGAGAAGATACCCAGGAAAAGTTCAGTAATGTTGCTGGGAAAGGTTGATTTTTAGAGAATTTTTTTAAGATAACCCAGAAGATCCTTAAATACAAAAATAGTTAAACCTTAAATAGCAACTGTAGGTATCACACCAGAAAGGCATTCTAAAATGAATAGAACTATTGAACTGTGGAAGCGTCATAGCAAAAAAAACACAATTTCATTTTCTTAGTTTAGTTTCAATTTATAATTCACACAAGTAGCTTAAACACGTCGATTTGAGATCAAAACAGAACTTCAGGTTACATAGCATCTGTTCTATAGGAGGGTGCTGTGTGCACTGAGATAATTTTAGATGAATGTGTTATAAACAAGATCTGTGGAACATTGCAGAGTAGCAAGTTTTGAGAGAGAAAAACATACAGTTTAAATGCATAAATTGTTTAGAATGTTTAGCATGTGGTTGTAAAGCGATCAACCGAGTGATCTGTTTTCCAGAGTAGGACAGCTTGTGCAGATGAAATAGCAGCTTCCTCAGTATTAAATGTAAGACTCATTCAATACTCAGAGGAACAGCTTCTCACTCTGCAGACTGGGGGATCACAAAGCCAGAGTTTTTAGCCACTGCTTTTGCTCTTTCCAACCACCTCCCCAAGCTGTGTATCTAGAAATGTAAATTAGATTAACATTGTATACTTATTTATAGTTCTTTTTTTCTGTTATGTATTCTACATTCCAGCCCCTACTTTAGTCAAAACTAGAGGCAAGTTCATGATTATGGTGTCGTTTTGGTCAGAAAAGGCATTTCATATGTTAATGCAAATGATGTTGCATGAAAATCTTTCTCCTTTTAGAAAAAAAAAATCTGAGATTTTAAAAAATAATGTAAAACAACCCACAAAATAGAATGCAAAATCCATTCAGTTGGTAATGCTAATCCCCTTCAGGCTGCAGTGGAACATTTCCCTGAAACATCTCCTCCTGTACTCGGTTATTTATGGTTTGCTTTCCAGCCTGACTGCAGCAACTGACACCCTGCACAGAACCAGCATCAGAAGGGAAGCAGCTCCCCCAGAGACAGCCACACCTTCGGGCATTCCTTACCAAGCCACCACAGGAGCCCCACCCTGCTGTGGTGCTCCTGACGAGCTCCAGGTCACACTGGACCCAGGGCCCGTGGGGAGAAGCTCGCAGGGTGGCCTCATTCAGCTCAACACCCATGGCCAGGTGGCTCTGGAGATCTGCCCAGGTCTGAGGCACTGGACGAGTTCTCACCTGAGTGAGACCTGGGCTGGACTATCACATCACCTCGAGCAGGTGTTTGCAGGTACCCCCTGGTTCAGAGATCAGGATGTGGTGAGGTTGAGGTGCCCATCTGCTGTTTGCACTGGCTGCTTACAAGGCAAGCTGTGACCTCCTCCCACCCTTTTCCAGACACCAGCCGCTCCCATGCATCCATCTCCCTGCACATTGAGCCAATGCACCGTCACTCCCAAAGTTTATATTTAAATAAGCCCTTCTGTTGAACTCGAATTAAACATAGCCCTGTTGAATCTGATACCATGAGAGAAGCAAGGTTGGAGGCGAGAGAGAGAACGAGGAGGAGATCACAACTGAACAAATACATTTAAAGCTACGAAGTCAACACCCGGCTGCACATCTGACTCCAACGCACACCGGGGTTGTTTCTTTTCAGCTCAGCTGTAGTGTTAGCTGCAGTGAGGTCACCCTCACATGTCCTTCTGCTTTATGTCTCTTACTAGGCAGACACACACAAATCTTCACATTTTACAGACAGAATGAAAATTCAGACCAACATTTGTCTCCCTGACCTGTCAGCACTTACAGCAGTGCCTGATTGACAGAGGCACAAGAGGGCAAGTCAGAACCTCTGAAAAGGCAGGTATCTCAGGACTAATTTGGGAACCTACCGACAACAATAACAATCAGCTCTTAGTTAATGTCAGGGAGCACCAACAAAGCCGGCCACAGCCTGTGCTGCAATTCCGGCCCAGGGCTCGTTCTGGGCTCTCTCTGATGTGGGTGGCCCTGCCAGCCAGGTTACAAACAGCACTTAGACTCTGGCTGGGGAGAGTGGCTTGGGTAGCTGGACCTGAGAAAGGACCAGAACTCAGTGTGTGCATGTTAGCAAAAATGCAATTAACTAGCCCAGGCATAAAAAAATTACCAGAAAACGGGATCATAGCAGTAAAGGAGGCGAGTTGTACCATTGTGGTAAGAGAGTTCACAAAAAGTAATACAATAAAGCTAAAAAACAGATCTTCAGGCCTGTGGGACTCAGGTGTTCAAATCCACTGGGTTGTGTCCTTAATGCCTAAAACTTTTCATTAGGCTTCAGGATGAACAGCTTCTAGCAGCAGAAGAGATTTCATCCAGGTCAGTCAGCCACAAAAAGACTCATCAGTCATCACATGATAACCCTGACTGAACCATCTATATATATTTAAGATATCAACCCCATTAGTTGCACTATAAGGAACCAAGCCAAGCTGATCCTATTTCTGTCCCAGTATCCCAAAAGCTAATACTAAAAGCCAGTCTGGCCCTCTGTTGCTCTGGCTGACTTCCCTTACAGCTACTCATTGTCTTTGACAGCAATGAAATCCACTACACCCAGTTCCAAACTGGGCCAGGGCAAGGAGCAGTGGAGGGAAAAGCATGTGGAGTGAACCAGCTGGGCTGGCAAGAGTTAAAGCTGCTGTGAGTCCTGGTGCCTATGGACTGTCTGCAGCACGATAAAACACTGCGTGGAAACATAGGATAGGCAAGCCCTGCTTTGTCCTGATGCAATCTCTTCAATTATTTTTTGTGTTGTGTATTTTACAAAGGATAAATCAGGGAACATTTCAAGAAATGTTTTCTCATTCTAAAACTTATCAAAATATTGCTGACACTGATCCATGGCTGGGAATGTCATTCCTGAATAAACATGATGTCATTCTCATTCCATTCATACTTCTCCTGGACAGCTGCTGTCAGCCTCAGTGAAGAAAAATGCCACCTCACTGGTGACAGCTGCCACTTGAGGTACTTTGTATATCAGCCTCCACAAGAGTAAAAAAATAAAAAGAGAGTCAGTCATGCACATGCTATTTAAAGTCTGTTGCATCTTGATGAGAAATGCAAAAGTTAATATGGGGCAGGTTGGTCTGTGTCAAAAGTCTGGACAACAAAGAATAAGGAACTTCTCTGGTCTCACCTTCCTAAGAAGCAAAGCTCAGGCAAGGCCCTCATACCTGCTCTGTATTTGCTTTAAAATAAATGCTTACAATTGTAAATTGTATCAACACAAAACAAATGAAACAATCATAGTAATCCCAGAATGGTTTGGGTTGGAAAACACCTTAAAAACCATCTTGTTCCCCACCCCTGCCATGGGCAGGGGCCAGGTCACTGCAAGGCCCATTCAGCCTGGACTTGAGCACTTGCAGGGACAGGGGCACCAATAGTTTCAGTTCCAGCACTGGAACTTCTTGCTTTTCCAGTACCCCAATCACATTTGCAATTTGTTGGCACACAGCTCTCCTGCAAATGCTGTAGGAATTGTTCTGGGCTGGGGTAGCTCTCCAGTTGCTTTCCAAGCATGGAGACAGACAATCCCTGCCCCAAAGAACGGCCCAGACAAAATCTGTTTTCTGTTCCTTCTGGCCTCCAACTTGAGCTGCTGCTACAGTGTCAAAGGGGCAGATGTATAATCTGGGAAGCTTTCCAGATGCATCTTGAGCAAAGCAAAGCATTGTGAATCACTGGTACTAAGCAGGATCTTTCCATCTGTCACAGTACCCCTGGCAGCACTCGCTATGCACTCACAGTACACACAGGATGACAAGCACCTCATGGAGGGGACACCAGTACCCACCAGCGCCAGATTCTCAAAGAACAAATAAATAAATTCTCTTGCCTTGCACACTGTGGTTTTCATCACACAGATTGTGCCCCAGCAGCACTACTCTGCCCCCCAAAAGAATGGCAGCAAGCCCATGCAGGGCAGGAGCACCTTTGTAGCCATAAATGTTGCATTAATAAGTTTCTTTGTAGTACTGGGCCATCACTTTAACTTTTATTACTTTTCCTGTCCCATAAATGCTCTCAGGTGCTCTTCCAAGGAATCTGAGCAGATTGCCAAACAGAGAAGAATGACAATGACATGGCCTCTGGCTCTCCCCTGAAACAGCAGCTTTTCTGTCATCCCCTGGAAATGCTCCAGTTTCTTTACAGCTCTGGAAATGTGGCTCAAGCAAGGTTGCCAACACATGTTCCTCTGTGTCAGACATGACTCTGATTCTGGAGCTGCGAGGAGCCTGTCAGCTATCATTCTGCCAGGAATACCACAGCCCTGGCTCCTCTGCTTTCAAATTCAGTCTGTGTTAGGTTGAGTAAGAAGAGCTGACAGGTATCTGAGAAAACAATAACAGCTCTTGCTTTAATTTGCATGCCTAGCCTTGAAATCCTTTGTCACTAACTCAAGTGGGCAGTGGATAAAAACTAAGTGAAATATAATGATGCAATTCACATAACTGCACGAAGAGAACATCTCTGCACCTAACCTCACACTTTCGGATGCTCTGGTGCGGATTTGTGGTGTGAAAGCATCAGAAAATAAGTGGTCATCCAGCATGCTGGAGTCTCCTGATCAAAATGAGGTTTACTGAGTCTCCTGACAGGCTGTCCAGCTCTCCAGATTTCAGAGGAGTGGTATGTCACCAGTCCTTTCTTTAACCTGCTCAACTCCAACACCTGAGCGCCCCTGATCCTGCTGGGCCTGGCTCCAGCACTGTCCCACACCAGGCCACTCTGTCATTTAAAAGACAGAAAGAAAACCTCCGTGCAGGTTTTATTTTTTTTGTGTGTGCTGTCTCTGCCTGGACATAGAGGTGCTCTGCTTCTTGCCCAGCTCTTCCTGAGAGCCGGTGTATGCAGGCGCACCCCTGTTCCTCACCCCGTGCCCTGGCACGGCCGGGAAGCACCCGCACACCTCGGGCAGCCGAACCCGGCCCCTGCCAGCACTGCCGGCCCCTGGAACCCTGCGGCAGGAGGGAAATGAGGAGCGCCAGCACCTCCACACGAAACACGGCCAAAGCGCAGAGCAGTCACGGATACAGGATTTTCACAAACCCTTGTTTTAAATCAGCGCTGATTTTAACTCCTCTCTGCCCACAGCCCTGCTCCGGGCTGCCGCCTGCCTGCCTGGCAGCCGCCGATCTCCACAGGGCTCAGGTGTGACACACACCAAACCTCACGTCCCTCTTAATAAAGGGACTAGCCCAAGTTGGAACTTGCCAGCTCAAGTTCCAGGCCGCTGTGTATCCCCAGCCAGACCCCCATGACCTCCGCCTGCCCCGCGCAAGGCCGAGCCCACCTCGGGGAGCCACCGGGCCACCACCCACACAGCCCTCCAGCCGGTTTCCCCTCCAGCCTTACCTGGTGTCGGCTTCTGGACGCTGTTTCCTCACATGGTGCCCACCGCTGGCCGCCCGCTGCTCCGCTGGGTCCCCGCGGTACCTCCTGCCCTGCCCTGCCCTCCACGGGACGGGCGTTCGCCTCAGGGCACAGCGCAGGGCTGGCGCCTCACGGAGGTGCCCGCCACCGCCGCCGCGTGAGGGGTCACTGTGCTCAAGAGAGTTCTGGGATTTCCTCCCCTTGAGGATAAATCACTCCCTTCACAGAGGCCACCACTTCACCCAAAGCCCCTTGCACCTGAGGAATGCCGCGGCTTCCTCCCGGCAGCCCCTCAGGGCCCCGAACTCTGTGGGACGCTGTTCGTGAGTGGCCTCACCAGCCCGGCGTCACCTCAGGAATGGCGCCCACAGACACTGGCCCTGCCGCAGCCGCTGTGGGCAGCCTGTGGCGGGGAACGGCTGCCGGCCCAGCCCCGGCTCCTCACAGCGGGACCCGCTGCGGCTCCGGAACCCTCTGGCACGTTCCGCAGGGCTCGGCTGGAACCCTGCGGGGCGGCGGCTGTGGAGGAGCCGCTGCCCTCACGGGCACGGCCGGCCGGGGGCAGCGCGGTGTGGGAGTCGCCGGAGCGCTGGGCGAGCAGAGCGGGGCCCGCCGGTCTCGGCCCCGCATCGCGCTCTGCTCCAGGGGGGCCCGGAACCGACTCCGAGAGGGGGACTGGGCTCCCTCCATCAGCGAGCAGCACAGGGCCTGCAAATCTCAACAAAGGAAAGCTCCAGAATGGGGTTAATTACAGAGTTCCAGATCCTTCGACGCAGCCCCTGGTCCTTTGTGAGCCTGGGCATTCCCACTGCTAATTATGTATAAGTTGAGGAGCTCTTTGATATTACTTCTATAGTTCAGTCTGGTGCCATAAAGTGCAGACAATACTCACATAAAACCTCCGGTGTGTTGGCTGCAGCCTTTCCACTCCTCTGTTCTGGTCATTTGCATTGTGTTTTGTTTATTTATCTTGTGTTTTGTTTGTTTTCTTATCAGTTACATGTGTTCTGTTCGTGTCAGCTTCTTGCATCAGTCTATTTCTGGAACTAAAGCTGTAGCTGTTTTCTCCAGAAAATTCTCAACATTGCACCATGTGAAGTCCGCCCTGTACTGGTGACAGGGAAATTACAAAGGTTTTTTCCTGTGTTTTTCCCCTAACCAAGTCATTCTGCAGGTGGAATACAGAGTGTGCAAACCTGTGTAAGGCCGTGGCTGCAGCACGTTTTCCCTCTTGGTCCAAGGTTCGCCAGAGGCTCTCACAGCTCCTGGCTGTTCCAGGGTGGAGTTGGGTGCTGTGGGTGGGTACTCGAGGATGTGTGACCACACGAGAAAAGTGGCTGCAGAGCTCTGAAACACAGATTGTTCTTCCAGAGCTGCCTCTGCTCCAGGGCTTGCTGAGAGATGTTCTGAGTGCTGAAATATGCGGCCTCCTGCCAGAAAGGGTGGGCAGGTGATGGCAGGTCACATTAACGCTGCCCCTCACCGCTCCGTGCCAGGGCATCCAGCGTTGCCAGCTAATGCCAGGTCCATATGGGATGTGCAATTAGACACGGTGCCAGTGGCCTCAGCTGGAGGTCGGCTCAGTACATGGTCAGTGTCACAAAAAAACAGCATTCTGGACTTTAGTTGGACTAAATGCTGCAAACACATGGAAAACATCAGCTCCTCTGCAGGCTGCACAGAACAGCAGGCAAGAAAACCGTGTGTCACAAAGGGGAGAACCTGGAGCTGTTTCCTCAGCGCCGTCACACTCGGGACTCTCCCCTTGCAGTCAGACTTGTCAGTTTGTTACAGATCTCCCCTCTCCCCCTCTGGTGAGGCTGACCAAGGGCACCACCATGGCTCGTGTTGGGTGCTGATTTCCCCCAAAATTCCCTGCGAGAACCCCAGGAGCAGCTGTAAGATGTTCCTCAGGTCTGCTCCAGAGAGGTGGCCCTGTCCAGCTGTCCACGGGCCACACTGGACCCTCTGAGCTCAGCTAATCCGGGCCAGCTGCCACCAGACCCCAGTGTGAGCATCCTGCTGAAGCAGTAAGGGAAGCAGAGAGCAATGTCTGTGCAGGGAGTGACTGCTTCAAACAGAGACTAAATCAGAAAGCAGAAAATGAGAGCTTCAACCATAAAGTTCAAAGAACACAGGGAAAAAAGCATGAAAAATAATTTTGACACTTTGAAGTAGAACTCAATTGTTCCATTAAACTGTATTTTTAATAAAAAATAACAATAACAGCATTCCAAATATCTATTTTATAAGCTTTACTAATGTATATTTTTTTAATACATGTCAGAAATTCTTACTTGAGGCAAATGCAATATTTATAGAAAGCAAGAGACTTCAAAACAGCTCCAGAGACTTTAAGCTCTCGATTTATTCACAGATTTAGAATAACTCAGGAATACAAAATGACAAAATGTACATTTTTTATATTGTTTACTAATGTATTGTCTCTTGTCCCTGATCCGTCATTTTCCTGACTGGAGGAAACACATTCAGCTTCTTCACTTCCTTTAATGCTACACATTTCTGGAGGGAAATATTCCCATTTGGTGAAAATCTATCACAATTCTGTCTTGCAGGATATCACTCCCAGAGAATTATGTGAAGATCATTAATAAATACATTTTTGCAATGACAATCATTTCTTCTTTGGTCATGATTTGTATCTATTATTTGCCTCAGCCTCTCCAGTTCCCAGAGACAGTGCTGCTGAGAGTGGGGAAGAGCAGAGGCAGCAGAGCTCCGGATGAAACCAGAACAGAGGTTCACCAGAGGCTGCAAAGGCAACGAGAGGCTGGGTTGGTAAAGGACGTGGGGAGGTGTCCCCGGAGTCTGGGACAGCCCCCCCGGTGCTGGGGTCGGAAGGAGGAGCGGGGCTGCCGGAGCACGGTGCCGGGAGAGGCCTCTCTGCCCCGAGGGACCCCAGCTCACAGAACCGCACCCGAGGCTCACCTGCCCCTGCCCCGGCCCGCCCACAGCCCCGGCCCGGGTGACACAAACAGCTCACCCAGAGAGCCAAAACAGTCCTTCTGTCAGATCTGTACATCCTTCCTTTACAAATGATCCACAAAAGCACGTTGTTTAATAAGTACCTCTGTATATAATAAATACCTCCTTCTGTATCCTTGAGACCTTCTTCAGTCTGGAGGCACCTCTGAAAGTGCAGAATTTCTGCTGGTTCTTTCTGCCCTTCCAGTTGGAGGTGACAGGTGACAGTGTCACTGTGCTGCCAGTGCTCTACCCAGGAATGGCACTGTCCCTTCTCATGTGTTTTCTCATGATGTGACAGGGCACCTACATTTTTATAGCCAAGCCTAAACACTGCTGGAATGGAGCACTGAGAAATTTTGGAGCAGCCAGTCTCTCACAGCCCACCTGTTGTGTACAGCACACATCCGAGGAGGATGAAGGGAAAAGCCTCCAGGAGCCTTGCAGCACAAACTGAGCTCTGCTGTCCTGAGCTCTGGTGGAACAAAGTTGTGATGTTCAGTAGCAAATACCTCACCAGTGAAATTTCCAAGCCAACACCACCTTTTGCTAAAAACCCATCAACTCTTTTACTCACTTCTTTTTATTTCCACACCATGTAAGTTTCAGAGTGAAAATTGTCTCACGTTTTTCTAAAAAGTAAGCTGGCTTCTAATTTTGGGGTGTAAATTTATTCCACACACTTCACTGTGTGCCTACCAGAGGACACTGGGAAGCAAAGGAATTTGTGACCCACATACACGAATGACTGTATGTGCAGCACAACACAGATCTGGGCAGACACAGGGTTATTTTTCTTTTCCAAGAAAATCCTGGATCAGAATTAGTCAAAAAGACACACTACCCTAGCAAAAGATAAGTCCAGAGCTCTCCCAAGTGTGCTGCTGCTGAATCAACAGTGAGAGCACCCAGGCAGCTCCGGGCTGTGCTGGATGCACAGCAATAAGTGTGGGACGTTTGCTCCACCCCTGCAGTGGCCAGGATGTGCCCTGAAAGGTGCAACTGCTGGAAGATGAGCAGCACACACTGCAGAGGGTTTCCAGTCTTATCAGACTTCCCCTAATGTTTCCAACTTCTACCACTGCATGAGACTCAATGTTAGAAATAAGTGCTTTTAAAACTGATGCATTCACATTCATTAGCCCACAAAAGAGTAACTCAAAGTACTAAATATCAATACCAACAACTTAAAACTAGGAACAAGTGCTGTGATTTTTTTTTCCCTGCTATCTCAACTACAATTCCTCACACAGTGCCTTGAGTCCAACAGTTGGGCTTTAAGAAAAAACAGAAATTGTCCAATGGCATGTGACAAAATCATGTGAGTTGTTAGAAGTAGAGCCAGAGGGCTGGAAGAGACTGGTGAGTCAGCTTGTCACAGAGACATGTCTAGAGTTTAACTGGCTGTAAAACCCAAAAGGGCTATGTGTTCTGGGGCACCAGGCCAAAACATGCCCAAGAGCCTCCAGCTCTGGATGACAGCAGCTCTATCACGCAAACAGGGGCAGTTTCACTACTAGCATCTGGTACACTCTTTGACCCGAGTTACTTGATTTTATTTGTCCCACTATACACAAACCCACTGTTTTTCCCAAAACCCAAGGACAAAGCTGGCCTGACACCAGAAATACCCCCAGTATTCCCAGCAGCTGCAGGAGCAGTGCTGTCATCAGGTGCAGCAACTGGATGGAGGAGTGGGGGAAGGCTGCTCGAGCTTTGGATGTGCTGGATGAGCAGGCCCCAGCAGCTGCTGTGCCATGGGAGCTCCTTTCCTCTCTGCTGCTTTGTCTTAGCTGGATCTCACATTGTCTCATCCTGCTCCAGCGCTCATTCACAAGGCTGACACGAATGGCTGTACCCTGCATGGCCCCTGCTAGCTCATGACAACACCAGTGACTGACAAGAGCTGGCACCTTCCCCATCAACACACACTCTGGGCCAGCATGAGCAGCAAATCTGTGGTCGAGGAGTCTCTTAAAGAAAACACTGGAGTGAGTGCTTGTGGCTGCATCATGCAAGCACTGTTCAAGAGCCTTGGCTCCTGGGGTTGGAGTATGTGATCTGACGTTAATATTAATGTACAAATATTAATGCTCCAGCTAACACAGCCAGCTGCTGCACGAGGCCAAGAGCAGAGTTTAGAGCAGAGAAGTCCCTGCAGCCTATTAGCTCTCTGGCAGGCAGCAGCCTGGTCCTTCCAGATGTGTGCCCTGGCTCTGCTCCACACATGTGAGCAGTGCAGGGCTGGCACTCCTCACACACCAGACGTGTCACACACTGCTGGGAGCATCTGCGTTGCCCAGCCTACCCTGCCCTGTGCTGGTGGGACAGATCAGGCAGGTGCCACAGAGGCACAGCCAGCAATGCCTCAGAACTGCTAATGGGAAAAAGAGGTCAAGCAAGAAAAGTGATATTTTTACATTTTTGTGTGTACAGATAGTCAATAATTAGACCTCTAGGTGTGTTATATATTATCCTCTCTGGTGTCACTGTCTGGCCCTAAAAGACCAATGTTTCCTGCCCTTCCTCTCTTCCCACAGAAAGCTGTAAGTGACATCTACGCAGGTGGGGAACAAATTTTGTTCCACCAACTTCTGACACATCAAACCTGACAAATATACAAGAGATGCAAGAGTAGCTAATGCTGTGTGCTCATTGCCTTTGTGCTACATCACCACTAAGGAGCGTGTAAAGGGGGCCAGTCCAGAGCAAAACTATTGTTTGCAATTGCCTTTTCCTTTTGACATTTTCATTGTATGTTCTTTTAGGATTGTAAATCTCCTGCAATGTCTTTACAACACAGCTGCGAGGAGGCAACATCAAAAAAGCTGAGGAAGAAAATGTCCTGCCACCTGGGAGCAGCACTCTTCATCTCCCCAGTAACGTTCAGGAGTCTTGGGCTGCTCTGGCTCTCTTCTCTTCCACTCTGATATTTTTCAGTCAATGCATGCCTGATTCTTTTTTTGTTCTTTCCTGAATTGCAGGTACCTTTGAAAAAACACGCATGAACCAGCCTTGCCAGGTGAAAAATAAAGGCTCCTGATTGCTATCGTTATTATTATACCCCTAGACATTTTATTAACACTAAAGTGTGACATTTCCCTCCAAAGAAAGGCCTTCTCCTGCCCTTCTGCATGGCTATTTTATTGAATCCAAACTCTGTTTCCGAGGATCCTCACCTGCTTAAACGCTGCTGTATTTCTAAAAGCAATTTAACCTTTCATCTTTTATGGATGGATCCTTTTTTAACAAAAATCCTATAGGGCCATTTTTCTCCTCATCTCCTTGTGATCTCAGCGATATTACGTGATATAGCTTTTGAAGAAGAAATGCCGAAACAGCAGCTTCACCACCTGCAGCTAATGCAGCAGGAAGACAGAAAAGGCAACCTGGAAAAATCCCTTTTCAACATTTCTCTCACAAGCTCCTGGTAAGAATCCCCCAAACCGAGAATGTCTCTTGCATAGAAATGAAGGGCAAGAGCTCAGGAAGGCGAGAACAGCCTGCAGATTTGCCACTTTGTAAAACCCATCAGCTTGTTTTTCCAGCCTCACATCCTCTCAATACATCCATGACTCAGACACCACCCAGCTTTAATTATTTATTTTTGGCAATGGTTGTGTGTTGTCCAAGGTAACAGGAACTCCTGGGATGAAGAACACAACCAGTGCCCAAGAGGTGCAGTGTTCAGAGACAGAACAGTTTTCAAGGCATTGTTGGATGATTTTACTGCTTGCTTACTGCATGGCTCACATGGGACTCTTGGTTCAATAAAACACCAGACAAACTACAGACATCAGTTCGTATTTTCCTCTGCTAAATCCTCTAATCCTAGTTCAGTCCAGAGCACTCGGACAGATTCAGCCTCTCTCCATGGCAATACAGGTTTCTCCTTCTCCCTGCTCAGGTCTGTGCTCACTGCCAGCCCAGCTGCCCCCGAGCCCATCCCCCAGGCAGGGATACACCCCGGGGCCATGGAGCCGCGGGCAGGTCCCTCTTCCTCCCCTCACCCGCTTCGGCACCGGCCCTGAGCGCTGGCCAGAGCCCACGGGGCTTTGGAAAGAGCCCCAGCAGCTGTCAGGCCCTCCCTGGGCTGCTGCCTCCGCTGCCCTCCCGGGACTGCCAGCACAGCCTGGCAGGTTGTCCTGCTCCTTCGCTCTCCCTGCCCTGTCCCTCCGCACAGCAGGTGCCAGTTTGTAGTTTTGGAGCTTTTGCTTCAGTAAAGCTTCTCCCAGTCACATCTGGGAACATCCTTTTGCTATGAAAGGTATTCCTGTGCCTCTCAGCCCCTGTGCAGCCTCACAGATGTGCCACCTCTAAGCCACAGTTAAAATCTACATTTACCTGTAATTTACTTTATAAAACACATTAATAAAAGTGATTAAAGCCACATAGCCAGAGCATCCACCAGCTAAAGAGACATCATTAACATTCCCTGCACCTGAATAACAAGCGAGGAAAAACAACACAGGGATTTAGAGTTCAACTTGCAAAAGATAACACCATGCATTAGAAGCGAATGAGCCTCCCAATGGGAGCAGCAGTAGAGAATGGAAAGAAAATAAAGTAGGGCAGTGTGCCAAATTCAGGAGGTTTTAAAAAAATAAGCAGCACAGCCATCACAAAAGAATCCCCATTTCAGCCCAGCATGGGAGGAAGTATGAACTGAAACCCAACGAGGATTTCCATGTTACTGTCTTAATTTGTAAAGGCTTTGAAAAATAACACAATGCTGAGCTGGTCTTTCTTTTTTGGGAAGAGGGGAGAGGGTCAAAGGAAACTGTATTGGTTATCAAATAATGACAGAAAAAGCTATTCTCTCTGGCTCTCCTAAACTCCCAAGTGACTTGAAGGGACACAAAACACATCCAAAGAAACCCTCACACGGGAAGGCAAAGCAAAGCCTGCACCTTTCCCCAGCGTGCTGCTCTTGTGTAGCCGTGCCCGGGCTCCGTGCTGCGCTGACACACAGCAGCTGCTCCCAGAGGGACGGCGCTGCACCTTGAAACGGAGCCGGCCGCGCTCCCTCCCGCAGGAGCCCCGGCTTTGGCAGCTACAAAGCTCAGGGCAAGAATGGCAGCATCAGACCTCGTGCATTCAGTGCCAGTTCTGGCCGCCCACCACCACCAAGGGCTCACACCTTATCATTACTGCTCCAAGCTGGAGGGAGTTTTTGCTCCTCACACCCACAGGGAGTGGACATGGAGTCTTTTTGTCCATATTGTTGGGGGATGCCACATTCATCTCTAACTTTTTCTTTGCCTCCTGTTTTCAAACCTGTTCAGGATCCTTGCTTTTCCCCATTCTTACTCTGACAATTTTAATTGTACAAACCCAGCTTTTCACCTTTTGTTGCTCCACAGACATAGGAGAAGGCGAAATGCAGGTAGAGCACCACAAAAGCAAAAGGTAGGTGAGCTTTGAAGGAAAAGGGATCTAGGAAAGGGACAAAAAGGAGCATGGAAATGGAGGGTTGATCTCTGTTGTACTCACAGCATGAAGTAAGCCAAGCAACAGCTACTGTACCTTAACTAGGCAACCGGTAGAAAATCAAACCTTCCCTGTGATCAATAGGATAATGGTGAGAGTTTGATTAGCCTTGGAAAAATTACAATAAGGAGAGAATTTTTTCTCTCCATGGGTTGGGTGATTTCCCTGTGAAAGTTTTTACAAGAATGAGGCTGCATATAATGCGTCTTGTTAACCCAAATTACATGCACTCGAATTCCCTCTCTTTCCCCAAAGAAATCAGAGAAGAAATCAGGCGTGAAATGGCATGTGGGTGGGGCCAAGCCGAGCCAGCACCACTCTCATAATTAAATGAGACTTGCTGAGCCCCCACTTCTCAGAGCCTTTCAGTTCTTCTGCTGTGCTCTGCTCAGTGCCCACAAACACGGGGCTGTACTGCCTGTGTGCAGGTTTGACACTCTCTGTGCAGGAGCAAGCAGGCTGTGGGAAAGGGGGAGCCTCTGGCCTTTCTCCAGGTCAGGGAGTCCTCAGACCTACGCTTCATGCTGCAGCCCCAAGCCAACATTGTCAAGTCCACTCGTCAGTATTTCAAACAGAGAGGTCCTATCCTGTTTGCTTGGGAGAACTGGACAGCATGGTGCACTGCAGTCTAATTTAACCAGAGTTTCTAGCAGATAATGGCACCAACTGCTTCCCCAGCCATGCTGGCAGCCCTTTGCCCTGCCCTCCAAGGCTGACCCCACACTGTGTGCTGGTGGTGGTGCTGACCAGGGGAAGGTCCCTGAGCTGGTCACTGTTTGTGAAAAGGCACCTGTGACACTGCTTTACAGCCTGTCCTGTTCACTCATTTCATTACCAGGAGGCCTGGGAGTCTCCTGCACCTTTGCATGGCTCAGTGTAGCAGGGAGTTAAGTCTGCAGGAGTTTTGCAGAGCCTGGTGAGGCCTGGCTGAGCACACAGAGGTGTCACCCTGTGTGAGCCTCCCTGTTGCAGCGACACACTCAGAACTTCCCTTCATGTTTTCCCTTGTGCAATGAGGCTGCAGAAGCCACTGTGGTTTGGAGAGAGGCAGTCCCAGCCTGACTTTTCAGAGGAATGGCAGCATTTTCACCCCCAGGAGGTTCTTGCAGAGCAGAGAGGGGCTGCATCCCGCACTCAAAACTCCCTGGGGAAAAAGGAATGGTGATCAGAAGCCATACCAGTGAGGCTGTGCTATTCCTGTATCCCACAGCTCCCTGGAGGTTGTGCACTGAGCACTCGTGTGGGCTTGGTGTCAGGTGTGGTTTTAGCTGAAGAGGCCCTGTGCCAGCCCAGCCCACCCATCTGACCCCTGCCTCGACTGATGCAGTTCACTGGTGAGGTGTCCCTGCCCATGGCAGGGGATTGTAACTATGGACCTGAAGGTCCCTTCCGACCCAAACCATTCTGTGATTCTGTGATTATAGTTTGAACCACACTCTGATGCACTTGGGAACTGTAATTCCCAATCCCTGGTATAAAATCCTAGGAATGGAATCCCTGTTTCCCAGACAGCACAGAAAACAGTGTATTAGGTTGCTACTATTACTAACAACAGTAATGGAAGTCCTACTAATGTAAATCCTACTGATCTGCATGGTGGTGGTGCCAGCAGCACCGTGTCTCACAGTGGGGCCAGCTGGGCCAGGGGCCTGAGCACACACAGCACTGAGGCCATCACAATCCAAGCACACCCAACCAAATGCAGGTGGAAGGAGCACCTCAGCCCCACTCTTACAGTTGACAACGGATCTGCCAGTAGAATGGCAAGATGGATGTTTGGTTATGAAAAAAAGGTGCTGTGACTCTTTGGCTTTGCCATATGTTTCCCTGTGTAGGTGTAGAGAGCTGCCATGGCTTCCAGGCCTGCTCCGACTCTGGCTCTGCTTGTCCCTGGAGCCCGGTGAGTCCTCCCGGGCCCGTGTGTGTGTTTGTGCTGCTGCTGTGCTGGCACCCTGCCTGCTGGGGCTCCTTCCCTGCCAGGCTGCCTCTGCTCCCGGCTTTGTCAGGGCCGGTGGAGCGCTGCCGGTGCCCGGTGACGCAAGGCGAGGCTGCGGTTGCAATAACGAGCTGAGTGAGTGAAGCCCTGGGGGAGCAGCCCGGGACAATGCACCCCCGGTGCTGCCTTCCTCGGGGAGCAGGGACAAGGGACAGGAACAAAAGAGCCCAAGGCAGAGAGACAAGCAGGTGGCACTGGGGAGGCAGCAGGTGGAAGCGAGACAGCGGCACACAAAAGATGAAAAGAGGAATGTAAGGAGAATATGAAGCTGGAAGGGATGCTCGATCTGGGCCAAGGGAACACTGGAGAAGGAGCCACGTTTTAGGCCTTTGCAACAATAGGTTGTGAGGAGGTCTGCTTAAGAGAGGATCAGCTCTCCTCCTTGACTGGCAGCTGCTAAATGTGTCAGTAGCTCAAAAGGAGATGTTTTCAGTGCGTGCACCTCAGGCTGCCCCTGCTGATCTGCTGCCTCAGGTCAGGTATATTTTATACACTATAAAACAGCAGAATTTCCAACAGTTCCTGAGAATCTCCCCTCCTCGGCACTCATCAAAATGCACTCCTCATTCACAGTTTCCTTCCAATACTGGGAATATCTCAACCCTTAGCAACAGGTGATGACAGGCCATGACATGTTGTATCAGTGTTTCACTCTCTAGAAGATTAAGACTGGATTTCTCCCACTTTTGCATTAATGTCCTGTGAGATGCAGAGGGCTCAGCTTGCAAGAAAAGTATTGTGTTTCCTACACACGGATGTATAGCTGGGCTCTGCAACAACACAACTGATCTGTTGGTAATCCTTTCATGTTCTAACTCAGACCTTTACTCGAGGTTGACTTAATGCAATGCTTTGACAATCCAGACGCCTTGGCAAGAACACATAAACTCATTTTTCATTCATGCCCCCTTAAAACAGCAGAGATGGTCTTGTGGAAAGCACAGGCAAAGCTGCTTTTTAAAAGAGATATTTTGTAGAACCGAGCAGCTGTGAGATGACATAGGGGTTCCTCAGCCAGCTCCCCCTGCCTGGCTGGGGGTCCCACTATGCCTGAGGCTGAGGGCTGTGGGACAGGGGCTGCTGGGGCAGCCACCACCTGGTAACACAGCCTGGCTACTCCACAGAGCTGATCAGGGGGTCACCTGATAAGTCCCCACAATTATGTGCTGCAGACCACTGGTTTTAGTCTTGATCTGTGTCCAAAAGCACTATGGAGAATAAAGCAGATGTTATTCAGCTACTTACTTCTTGTTCTTCCTATATCCAAACATTCTTAGAAACTGTTAGGAAGTTTGAGCACCAGCTTGCTTCCTGGTGCTGTGCCTCTGTGTAGAGGACTGTGAGCCCAAAGCAGGAGCTCTGGGAAAGACCATGTTCAGTAGCAGGCAAATCTGGAGATTTAGTGCTAATCCAAAGAAATGGCTGCAGCTGGACCTCATCAGCCCGTTTTTGGAAATTAATGGAATGGTAGGGACAGACAGGTTTGACACACAGGACCCAGACAGGGGTGGTTTGAGGGTGTCCCAGCACAGGAGCTTTCCCAGAGGGGTGACAGCTCTGCACACACGTGCTGCATTCCCAAGCACTGCCAAAGCCATCCTGCAGAACCCAAGCCTTGCAGCCTCCCTGATGAATCCGTTTGCTGGATCATTAACAGTGATCAGCCATGCAAATGGCAAAAGAGTAACCAGTTATTAACAGAGGGCTCTTTTATTGTTTCTAAAAATAGGCCTGTGCAGTGAGGTGTGTTCTTGTTCTCTGTGCACGCATAAAGAGAAACTGCAGAGCAATAAACGTTAGTATTTAAAAACACCCAACTTAAGGGCACTTTCACTAAAACTTTCCTTTTTATGAAGGAAAAACAAAGGATCCCTAAGCTGCTATGGTTCTACAGAGACTATAAAATGATTGTGAGTTTAACTGAATCTTTCCTGGGTTTGAAGATTGGTGTCTGTCAAGGGAATTGGCTTTGTTAATACTTGAGGTTCAGTCCAGCTGCATTTTCCCTACCTTTTATGACATCTGGTTTTGTCACTTTCAACAGTTTGGTAATGCACCAAGATAAGAAACATATCCAAAATTAAACTCTGTAAAAGGAGAAATTTGGCTTAGAGTTTCCTGTTCCGGGCTTTGTAGTGCTGGAAATTCAGCAGCCAGAATTGTGCGGCACCAGAGCAGTAAGTGACATTTTCCTCGTCAATTATTCATATGTAACAACAGATCTGCTGCTAAGTAAATACATTTAATGAAGAGAGCCAGCTTACAGCAGCAAAGAGCAGTTTGGGGTACAAAGGCAGCATGTGCAATAGCCTGGTTTATCTCCTTCAGATTTCTGACAGAGCACTTGGCAGTGTGAAAGAGAGCACACAGCCCTCTGACACTCCTGCAGCTCCTCCCTTTGCGGAGCAGCCAGGGCGGCCGCGCTGAGCCGGGGGGAGGGTGGGGTGTTCAGGTACTCTTACACACACTAGAGCCGGTTTTCTCCCTGACCTGTGAAGCAGGAGTCTGAAATCATTCCTCAAATCTGAAGCCTTCCTGGAGGCCAGAGGTGGCATCACCTCTAACACAGTGGCTTCTCCTTACCTCGGGAATGCTGCACTCCTGACCTCCAGGCCCACTGCTCTTCCCAGGCACTTCTCAGTGGGTTTTATACGGAAATGGGTCTTTGCCTTCTTTCAGTTGTAAAGCTCCTTGGACTTTACCTGTCTCTTAGGGAAGGAAAAGAACAGCCTGCTCATGCTCTCAGCCTTACCTGTTTGGTTTCCCACAGCCCTGCATCACAGGTCCCTGCTTTCTCATCTCCAGGTACCATATTTAGGATCTAGTGCCTCCTTCCTGGAAAACAGAGATTCCCTTCAGTAACTTCCACTCTAAATTCCTCTGAGTCTGTTGTGTGGGATTGATTTGTGCCTTCTCACACATCTTGCAAATCCCTAAAGGAACATGCAATAGTTTCTGGTTTCTGTTCTCTAAAGTAATGTAACCCAGGCCCTCCTGTCGTCAGCACGGCCGGGTCAGCAGCAATCAGGACTCAGAGGTGAGACTGGAGGTGCACACGTATGGTCACACTCATCTGCTGCAGTGCCATTTTCTCATGGCCTCCCATGGGAAGTGTAATGACTTCCACTTTGCCTTTTGCTCCAGTTTGGCACTGTTCACTCAAGGACTTCAAAGCACTTTCTCAAAATAACAGTAAGTAACCTCTGGCCAGCCTCCCTGTGCTGGCCACAGAGCGTCTGCGGTGGAAGCAGGAGGCAGGAGGCCTGCCCTGGCCTCTGCTCCAGCCAACAGGCAGAAAAAGAAGGAACAGAAATACCTGGAGTCCTGCCAGAAACACATTCTTCCCTCTAATGCCTGGCATCAGCTCCATTATAATTCTGGAATTAAAATGGATTATATCTTTATGCAGATCTTTAAAAGCAGCCCAGCTTTTGGTCTGTTCTAAGGCAGCTGATAATGATGGTACCTGCGTGTAAGTGGCTGCAACACACCTTGTGCTCCCCACACAGATCCACGGGAGCTGGAGCTGTTTTGTGAGGAGAAAGTAGTTCTACAAATAGCTGGCGATGTCTTTTCTGAGACCCCTCTTTTGTGCTGGGATAGTCAGAAGGGACTCTGGAGAATCCTGTCAGTCCCAGTGGGTGTTGGTGTGCACAATCTATAATCCCTGGGACAAAACAGAGTGATAGAAAAAGAGATATGGACACAAAACCTGAGTAGGAACTGTCTGCACACAGGGAGATGAAGAGTAAAGAATCACAGAAAAGAGCATTGTAGAGCTTTTAGATTAATCCAACATGGATTCCTGAATTTCATGCATACAATAGGGGCAGAACTGGAAAAGACATACAGAGAAATGAAGGCCACAAATGGCCCTCGTTATGTTAAAAAGCCTCTCAGAGTGTGGGTGGTTGGGCCTATTTCTGCAGCATGAGCGACACTGCTGTGGTGTAACTTCTGCTGTCATTCAGCGTGTTGGGGGAGCAGTCAGCGCCAGTAGGGATGAAATGGAGAAAGTCTGGCTCTGCATTCACTACAGTTGACTGAACGAGGTGGTAGGAGCACCCTTGACTGACTTTTTTAAGCATAACATCAGCTCCAAAATGCATCAGCAGCTGGCAGGGACCATTCTGAGGACTCTCCTAACAAGCCCTGGCCAGATGGAAGTGAGCACTGCAGCCAGCACTGAGGGGAAGAGTCTCCTTCCAAAGAAGAGTGCAAGCTCCTGGCTATGAAACCCCTCCTTTCCCCAGCCCGTGGGCAGCTCATGCTCATCTGCCAGCTTCTCAGAAAGGGTCAGATCATGCAGGAATGAAAGTGGATACAAAAGCTTTTGAGCTACTTCTAAGGGATCTGTGCATGTGAGCTAACAAAGGTGGGTCTGTGGTCAGCAGGGTTAAATCCCCCAGACACAGCCTGTGCTCCAGCAGAAAGTGCTCTGGGATGTACAGTGGGAAAGAGCTGAAACTGCCTGTCTGGGATAATCACAAAAGCAATGATAAATAAAATGTTCTTCTACCTCAAAATATTTCATAGGACCATTAACAAATTCTCAGAAGGTCTGGATTCAAGAGATCAGATGACTTGGGAGACTTGGCCCAAGCAATGGTGTCTCTTTATGCTCTTTATGCTCTTATCTACCTGTGGGTGACAGACCAGCCTCTCAGAAATTGCTTTTCCCCACATTCCCAGAATCTTTGCCCAGACTCGGGTAAGAGTTGGCATCAGTTTCTTGCTCAATTACAGCCTGCAAAGCCATATTACAGAGTACCTCTTTTGTTAGTCTTCATTTCCAGAGGAAGGACAGCAAAAATAACTCATGAAACACAAGGAAATGATGTGGGAAGGCAAAAGAAATAGCTGGTGAAAATGCAGTTTGTGTAGGCTGGGGGTTGAAATCAGAAAAGCATAGTTGGAACCTGTGCACTCCGATAAGAACATGAATAAGTCTCTTGGACTTGTTCCTTCCTTCAGTCATCAAGGAGAGCCAGTAAGATCTGTACCTGGAGAGCCACTGGGAGAATTTGGGGGTTAGCTCTGGGTAGGGAAGGATTCATCCCTGTCTGTCTGTTACTGCCTTCAGCCAACACAAATAGTCCATGGATTAGAGCTCCTCATCACTGATACTCTGTAGTGGACCAGTATGCCCATGGAAAATCAATACCCTTTTCTAGGAACACTAAATTACCAAAGCCTGAGGATCTTCTCACTGTTTTTGAGTAGTACCCAAGGAGTGTTATGTTCACAGTAATTACTGTGCCGTGGATGGGTAACGGCCTCGGTAGTTTTGTGTCACTGCAAGAAAAATACAAGTGGGTGTTCTGCAAGTGGTTATTTCAGTGTTTGCAGTGCTGCAGACCCATTGTGGCTTCCCAGCCCTAATCACCCCAGGATCTGGATGCACTGCAGAGAGGCATCTCTGAGATTTATCAATTAAAACAGGTCACTATAGAGGGAAGTCACTCTTTCCAAATATTTCTGTCCCTTTTATTTTGTTTGCTACTTTTTTTTCCCCCCCATAGCTACTGGGCTAAACTATGCAGGGGCAAGAATAGATTTCATTCTTCAACAAAGAGGTTAATTATTTCTTTTTTCCTAGATGCTATTGCAAAAATGTAACTTCCTGTTAAGTGCCAGATTTTACAATGTAATAAAATGATACAGTGGCACATAAACAAGCTGGGTAAATATATAGGTAGAGCCATGCCTTTTACAGGGCAAAGAAGAACTTGCACAGAAGTGGTTTTCTCCAGAAATAATAATTTGCACAGTGATATGCATTAGTAAAATAAATGATACTGCAAGGTCTGAATTTACTGACAGCAGGTTGCATATTTTAAGTACTATGCTTTGCTCAAATTAAAACCCCCAAAATATTTACTGGCCTTACTTGCTACAAAAATCCAGTTATTAGGCCAGAAAGAGCTGCTAACATCATACTAATCTGAGCAGAAATCCATTAAATGCCCAGTGTATCTTTTTACCCAGTACTTGAGAAAACGAATTGTCAAATTGATAAATGCCACTCGTGGCCCTGGTCCAGCTCAGCTCTGGTTTTCCCAGTCGGAATGGAGGTATGGAGCACTTGTTTAATGAGGATGAAAGGTTGGGGGGAGAGTACAATTGCAGCAGAAATGGCAGTAATATAAATTTCTATCTCTTAAGCCTGTCAGTATTTGCTGCTTCAGTGGAAATAATTTTTGGGCTGGGCTCTGTCTCCTCAACATGGATAGGTCTGATGCTGGCAGGAATTTGGGGGGTGCAGCAGGGTTTCCCCTGCAGCCTGTGCAAAAACAGGTGAGAGGGAGCTCAGAAAGGCACAGGCCATTCACTGACTTCTCTCAGTCACCTGGACGTCTTTGCCATCATCACACCTAAGTACAAAGCCTGATTCTAATTTTGATTTGTGTCTTTTTCTCCTTTTCTTTTAAATGAAGATTGTTCTTGCAGGTGCCTAAGCTTCCTTCCAACAGACAAAAAATAGCAAACAGTTAGAGGAAAGCGGCCTAATTATGTGGGGTTTTCAAACAGCCAGCAGGAAGAGAGAGTTTGAAAACCAAAATATCTTGGAGGCACCTTCTGCATCCATAGTATATTTGATAAATTGACTTTTTCTTCCAGGGCACACATTCAGCTTCTTCATTAGTATAATGATCCTTGGTCTTCTCTTCCCAAACTTAGATAATTTGAATAAAAAATAAGTTTTATGAAATGTAGCCATTAATAGAGTCAATAAAGTTTAAGCTGTGATTACATATCACTTGCAGCAATCCCATCCTTCTCTGCTGTAGATCAAAATATATTCAGTGTTCTTAAAACCAAATGTCCTTTTTCTGTTTGACAAGAATAATCCAGTGTGCTGGTGAGTACCAAGGTGACTTGAAAGTTTTTCTAGTATGTAATCCCCTCTTATATTCTGTATTATGTATGAACTCAAAGACAAAATATCTGCGTTATATTAAATAAACTAGGTAAAATGTATTTCAAAAAGCTTCTTGAGTCAAAAAGTAGCAAATCATTGTATGTATTTCCATATTTGTATAGTTTCATTATATTCTTGTTCTAAGTTACTATTAAGTCTCTTTCATATTTAAAAAATGAACTACACACCTATCATGCAAAATGTAAAGAAGTATGTTCAACTAGTTCAAATTAGATATACAGTAAAAATACACTTCCAAAGAAATATCATTTCCATTTTTGTTCATGTTTTTAACAGAATTTCAGACTAATACATCAAATGTGGAACTGTACAAGAATGTGAAGAAACATTAGGATTGCAGTAGTAAAAAAATGTACAGCATTCAAAACCAACAAGCTCTAAACAACCAAACAATACCACAGGATTGAAACAATCATGGGGACAACATAGGTCATCGGAGCCAGAGTGAATCCTAATGCACCTACATAAAGACCCTACATAGAATATTGTCTCTTATTTATATGCAAAATCCCTGATTTGATTAAACCAGACAATTTCTCTAATTGTCTCGTATAGGTTTCAGATAAGATTAACATGAGAGTATTCCCCTCCATGAAGGTCAGGTGTTTGAAAAGGCAATATTGAGAATTGATTTGAAAGGTATTTCCATCCACGTGGATTCAGGTAGTTAAAATACAGGATCACAAATAATAGCAGTACAGTTTTAAAGAACCATTGGAATTGTTCTCCGCTACATTTGTCGTAACACTTCAGATTTCAGGATTCAGAAGGTTTAAACTGTTTACAGGTTAATACACTGGGTTTTAATTGTGGGCTGTAACCATTTAACAGTGGACCAAAATTGCCTTTTAAATCAAGAAAAGATCCAGCTAAGCATGTAGAAAAAATAATAAACTCTCCAAGGTGATTGACAATGAACAAAACGTTACAAACAGCAGAGTCTCTGTGTTGGAACAGCTTTGAAAGGCAGAGATGTATCTGTCACAGTCCACTGACCAGCACAACATCCTTATTAGACATTTGGATTACAAGGAAAAATGTCCTGGCTAAACCTGCAACATTTATAAATTCAACATAGAAATCTTTTTTAATGTCTCATCACTGTGCATAAACTCAACGGACGCTGCCACCCCTAGGTTTGGTGACCAGACCTCAATCCCTCTCACAGATCACAGCTAATTCCCATCTTTGAGGACTGTCTTGCTTTACCCATAGCTCACCTGTGGGGTTTTTTAAGCTGAAGTGTAAAAAAGGTTAATAAATGACCTAATTATGTCAGCTTTTCTATCCCATAGTCCTCATGCTCTGAAATCTCTCCCTGATCTCAATAGGAATTTGGCTTGCACAAGAATAGCCAATTTGCAGCTCAGAAAGCTGAATAAATGTAGCATTTTAAAAACCAAAACATTGTTAGGAAAGAGTCCAGCCTACAAAACCATCTTCAATGCCCTGAGAAGGGCAAAGAACACAAATCTTGGCATCTATCTTGCTGTTTATTTGGAATAATCTTTTAGTAATTCTGATCCAATGGGAATGAGGGATTAGTTTTAGAGAGCTGGCCAATATAACCCAACATCTGACTGAAAGAACTGATTGGAACAGGTTTGAAAAGGAACAACCATCTGCATCTTATGTCCCACTCCAAACCTCTAAACCTACTGGGCGAACAGCATAGTATAGACTCGTTCTTATACACATCTAAACTTTGCTGAGGTATTTATTTTATTACAGAAAAGCAACTTTAAAAACAAAAGGAAAAAACCTCCAAAACTGAGTTATATTCTGCTGAGATTTTTGGGGAGAAAGAAATCAATTGTATTGAAAGGTCTATAATGATTAAAGGAATAACCACTTTTAGTGTCAATAATATATTGTTCCTTGGCTTTTTATTCCTTCAAAGCATTACAAAAGATGTAAGGCTGTGACTTTATGAAACATAATTTTGCCTCAACTTTGCCCACCAGTGTTGAAAAATAACCTGAAATACTTCTGCCTTTTTCCTAGGGCAAACCTTTCCCAGTGTCCACCTCTGTGATGGACCAGCTGAGGCCACACAGCTGTGGGACCCCTGCTGGCCTCCTCCAGGACATGGGAGAAGCCACATCTTGCACAAAAAAAAGCAAGATTCATACATGCTGGCCAAAGTCAGGTTTCCTTCATGTGGCAAAATTAAGTACAGTTCTTCTGTTTGAGTTTTACCATTATCTGGTAACTTCTACCTGCAACTAACATTATTTCTCTACAATGAAGATACCTAGACTGTTGTACAAGCTGGATTTCTCACCCACATATGCTTTGGGAACCAGAGGAATGTGTACATCATATTTAGGATTTTTCCTAGGCAGACACTGTGTTTGAAGTGCAGTTTTCTAACCCTTTTAAATCCAGTCAGCCTACCTCGATTGTGACACTAATGTTAAGCGTAACTGCAGCCATTACCAAGTAGTTTCCATAAGTGGTTTTATTACTGGTTAGATTTTACAAATTCTGGTATTCGAACAGACTTCGACCTCAAAACTCTAAAACAACAAAGCAACCAATGAAAGGCTTAGGACTATTCAAAGTAACAAATTCTTTAACAATTTTGCCCTGGTCATAAATATACAGAGAGAAAAAGAGAAGTGGACATGGAATCCAAAGAATGTAGATAAAACAGTATATAAGGCACATGGCAGTCTTTGAAAATACAGAAGCTTTAGCCAACTTAAATTAATTGCTGTTTCCCTTGCTCAGTCCACAAAACTGTACAGTTACACAAATGTTGTGTTGCAATAGATCTTCCAAGTTATTCTTCAGTCCATACTCCGTAATACCAGAACACTACATTTCCTCCTGTCTTTTAGGAGAGATCCTAATTGTGGTTAGTCAGTTGCTCAAAGCCTCTATTAAAATACACTTGGAATTTCAGCTAAGAATAATTTCTTTTTTAAAGAAATTATTAAGAAAGAGTCATCAGAAAAGATTTGTAAGAGTTGTCTGTGAAGGACTTCGAGATTCATGAACCTCAAGACTTCCGGGCACTGATGTCAAGACCGACGTCACAGTTGGCATGGTAGGATTAGTCAAGTCCGTTAAAGTAGTGGGAGTGCTGGATGGACTCATGGAGGCATTGGATATTTCTGAGGCAGGACCTGAGGGGGTCCCTGCTTGGAGTGTTGAGTCTGAAGTCTTATCCACCCCTGTGTTTTCTTGACGTAAGAGGTTCCGTCTGAATTTGGCTCGAGCATTTTGAAACCAAACCTGAAATAATTTAATATAACAGGGTAGCATTTAAAGATCTGCAGTGTTTAAAAATGCAAAAGCATATTCACAAATTCATCAAGTGCTGGAATTGGGAAAGATGTTTTTACTGGTAACATATTAGAAAAGTAGTCCTAGCCATGAGAAGCGGCCTCTGCCTGCAAAATATTCCTTCTTCTCTCTCCTTCAATCCCTGGAAACAGTCTGCCTGGGCCAGGAGCGGACTAAAGACAGAGGATGGCAGTCTGTCTGCACAGGGGACGTGAAAGGATGCTGAGAAATTTGGCAACGTGCAGAATCCTCGACAGCCCTCGATGCCTGCAGCATTTGTCTGGCTGAGACAAACACCACGCACCTGGTGAACACAAAATCAGGAGTTTTCCCCCTTGTATCTCATGTCCATCTCGCACCAAAGTGCTGCTGACACAGCCCGGGGCACCCTGCCTTCCCGTGGGCTCCTGCTCACCCAGGAGTTCCCTCACACCCCAGTGCCTGCAGTGCTCTCCTCTTCTGAAAGGACTTTCCCTCTTTCTTGCTCTTCTCTTATTCTTTCTCAAATGCTTCAGCTTCCTTCACCTATGCCTGTTTCCTTTATTAAATGTTTTTAGTACCGGAATAATGTTGGGAAAAGGGGCTGGAAAGTATTAAAGACCCACACTGCATCAAAAATGGTGATTTCAGTAGGAATAGTATCCACGTCGAATTTTTTCCAAGGTTTCTACTTCTTGCATTCTTTGATTATCTGAGTGAAGGACAGGGAAACTGAGTGTGTAGGGCTCCTGAGGACACAGCATGCTGCCCGTGCAGAGATTCTGCTCCTGGCTCTGAAGCTGCCTGGCCCTGCCGCGGGATGGGCTCTGAGCCGAGTGCCGGGAGGGAGGGAGGGAGGGAGGGAGGGAGGCAGCGCCGCAGGAACGTGGGCAGAGCCGGGGGTGCTCCCACTGCAGTCACAGCTGATGGACCTGCCTCGGCTGCTTCACCTCTCGCTACCTTTCTTCTCATCTAGGGATGCTCCAGCTGCAAGTTCCCCCTACTGAACACCCTTCCTTCCCTGGAAAGCTTTCTCCCCCAGCCAAAGGTCTTTAATGTGCACGCCCTGTCTCTCACACTCTCTCCAGGGAATGCCACAAGGAAATAATCCTCAGGCACAAATTCAAGGGCCATGCATAAATCACATCCCTACAGGTCCTTTTTTCTGAAAGCTCAGTATTTTAAACCAGTTTATATTGGCACTTGCTTTGTTAAAACACTTCATTTAAAGGCTAGTTATCAGTTTCATATACAAAAAGAAAGGTTCTCCTAAACCAGCACAGGTTAAAATATTCTCATTATTTTATAAGAGTCCAGTATAACAGTGAACATGCTGCAGACCAGCAATGTGGTCAAACAGGGGCAAACCCCAAAGTGATTTTTTTGCCTGACACATTCCCAAGCAGTGTCCTCTTGTGGGACTGCCCAGAGCCCCTCGTGTGCAGGGGCTGTGAGTGAAGCCAATCACTTTGTTCTGGTCATTTAAACCACAAAGGCTCAAGCCAACTGCTCAGGAACAGCAAAAACAACAACTGGAACTTTTATAGGATTTTTTACCTTTCAGGAAGAGATAATTTCTATTGTTCCACAAAATAATTTCGTGGTTGATTTCTTTAAAATACCTTCTGGCAATCGTAAAAAGGATAACAGCTGTGAAATGGATCTGGAGCTGGCCACTGTCGCTATGTGTGTTCATGTAGCCACAGCATGATCAAAACAGAACAGACAAACCACTTGGCCAGTTGTAGATACACCTACTGCTGCATTATTTCACATTTATGTTCATTAAAACACCCAGATTTTTATATTCAAATATGACAAACATTACACTGTTCCTAAGTGTCCAGCTGCTCCTCAACCTTACCAGGGCAAGAGGCTCTATGGTATTTTTTGTAAACATGGAGCATGTAAAGTGAGCAAGATTCTCAGGTTTTATATATTTCCCTTTATCTTCCATTAATATGAAAACCTGAACTCAGCTGCCCTTACCAATGAGCACCCACACTGCTTTCGGGAGCTGCACATATAACATGGTTCATTGTCTCTTTATTAGTGGTAATCCATGTTAGACATTGAAAATATCACATAATCCTGCAAGTATTACCCAAAAATAGAGATTATATGACTTCTTTCACTTCCTTCCCTACTGGAATACTGTCAAGGTTAAACAGTTAATAGTTATAAGGCTCTTTAAAATTGTATAATAATAATTCTATTATTACTGAAAATACATCTAATTATTTGTTCATTTGAATTCTGAAAACACCTTTTCTTATGGTAGAAAGGGATAACATTTTCATCGCCATAGTGACATTCTGGCATGTGCTTAACATCTGAGACCCCAGCAAAGCCTTCGTGTAAGGGAGTGCTGAGAGAGGAGCAGCGCTGTCCCCTGAGCTGGGGGGCTGCCCTGCCAGCGGGCCTGGCCCTATCGCAGCGGGGACAGCAGCGGGGACAGCAGCGGGGACAGCAGCGGGGACAGCAGCGGGGACAGCAGCGGGCTGGGTGGGACAGCAGCGGGCAGGGCTAGGACAGCAGCAGGGACAGCAGCGGGCAGGGCTGGGACAGCAGCGGGCAGGGCTGGGACAGCAGCGGGCAGGGCTGGGACAGCAGTGGGTAGGGTGGGACAGCAGTGGGTAGGGCTGGGACAGCAGCGGGTAGGGCTAGGACAGCAGCAGGGACAGCAGCGGGCAGGGTGGGACAGCAGCGGGCAGGGTGGGACAGCAGCGGGCAGGGTGGGACAGCAGCGGGTAGGGCTGGGACAGCAGCGGGCAGGATGGGACAGCAGCGGGCAGGATGGGACAGCAGCGGGCAGGATGGGACAGCAGCGGGTAGGGCTGGGACAGCAGCGGGCAGGGTGGGACAGCAGCAGGGACAGCAGCGGGCTGGCTGGGACAGCAGCGGGTAGGGCTGGGACAGCAGCGGGTAGGGCTGCAGCCCGCGCTGCCCCACCACAGGCCAGCACAGCCGGCTGCTCCCACGGGCAGCTCGGGCCCTGCACCTGGAAGGGAATGGCAAAAATAACCACCCAGACACACAGAACTGAAAGAATCCTTCCAGAAGGACTTACATCAATTACACAATTCCTTCAGGACTGAGGAATAAACAAAATCATTGGGAAGTATTTAGTGGGTTTCTGTCTAACTGTATCAGTACAAGGCTGAGCTATTTCAAATCAAAGGGGAAAATACAGACCAAAACTCCCAGTGAAAAATAAAAAGCAGCTGCAAGACCCACCACTGCTGCTCCCACACGCCGGTGAGCCGGGCTGGATGCGAGGAGCAGGGCACTCAGCAGCTAGGCGGAATAATATTTACTGAGGTGAAAATATTGCAGTCCTTCTTCAGTGATCTGTGCAGCAAATTCTTTGTCTCCACCAAGTCAAACAGGAATAAAATAACGTCTCCATATTATAAGGGAGTGTTGAAAATAAACACACTAAGTGTTGTGAGGGATTTGGATGCTGAAGTTAATGGGATCATCACCTTAGATAACTTTATTTTCTGGTTTGTAACACCTCCATTGCTGCATCTGTTACATATTAGCTGTGTGAACAGCTTCTGCTAAAACAAATTTTTGTACCAAATTTCACTCATTCACACAGGTACCTAGAGATGTGGAATTTCTTTGAATTTCACTAACTAGTGAATGGAGAAATAAAATATAGAGGATGTAGCACCACAAAGCAGGCTACATTCACTCATTGCACACACATTGTGATTACTCTGCTGTAATTAGTACCTGTGCAGTCAAAGGGATGTTTAAAAAATGGGGGCTCGGGAAGACCCTGCCACCTAAAGCAAACCTTCACCAAGGGGCAGCACAGATCCCCACATGGGATGGGAACATTTTAGGCTTGTTGACTACCAGAAACTGGACCAGCAAAGTCCAAATGCATGCAGAGATCTTTGTGGGGTTCTGGTAGCAACTTTACTGGCGACTGACTCAACAAAAAATAAGTGGTGTACAAGACACACACTGAAAAATGATGCTCTGTGTTCCCATAGTGCTTTTGCTGCGGATGATCTTAATCCAGCCCCCTGGGGACAGAAGAGGTACATACCTATAGCTAACACACCATACCTCCTCAGGGCTATCTACTTCCACCTTCCTTTTCTAAACCCACAGAAAGAAAGAGCAGTTTCCCAAAGAGCAGCATTTATGCCAGTTAGGTTAGTTAGCTCTCAATTAGCCAGGGCCTTTAATTACAAATGATAGCTTACAATAAAGGGCTTGCATTCTCCAGCTGTAGTAGAAGAGATATATTAATTAAATTGCAAATGTAAACTTAAATTGGAAGGAAACAAAATAAAAATAGGTGTTAAAAATATAAAGAAGTTTGCTGTGATTCTAATTTAGCTACTTCAGGAGAACAGTGTGCATTACAAAAGCATTGAAGGAAATGCATTCTGAGAAGCAGAGTGTTACATTTCCAGGCCATCCCACCACTGGACATGTGCAGCTGGTAATAAATTGTATATAAAGCAAAGACATCAGTCAGGTCTTCCAACTCCAGTATCACAGATCATTTAGAAAATTCTCAAATTCTCTGCTCATCTACAAAGTCCCCTCATTACATGTCATGTGGGGCTGTCTTTACAGCAAGGGCACTACAGCTGTTCCCCAAATCACCAGGAGCTCTGCTCTGTGTGTCTAGGAAGTTCACTACTTTCACAAGAGAATCTTTCTCCCAATCTGCTGCCCTGCATTTCCCCTTAAATTCCTTCTATGAAAGGTATCCACAGAGCCAGGATCCTTCACTGGCTGAACGGAGATCTGAACACACAGAAAATCCAACAGCTCACAAACACCTGATAGGGAGTGTGGTAGAGCTCTGGCTCCTGGCAAGTGTGCCCATACACCTGCGAGTCCCAACACCTCTGGGGTGTGGGACAGACCAGTGCTAATGGCTCTTGTTTAGATCAATAGCACCAGTGAATCACTTTGTGTTCAATAAGGGACACAGATGGAATGCCAGCCTTTCTGGCTCCAAAGAAATAACAAGTGACACTGGCTCAGTAACCAACATCATGATGAGCTTTCCCAGCAAAGAGCAACCCTGAAACTCATGCGGGTGAACTTCGCTGTCTGAAAAATGGCCCCTCACAGGTAGAGATGAGCCAACTGGGCACCAGGGTTCTAAAACAGAGCAAATACAGGTTTGTGTTCTCATGGCCCAAATTAATTTTCAAACAAAACATCCATGACTACAGAGTGCTGGTAACAGGCAGGAAAACTCAAGTGATACCAGACAAAGTATCACTCCAGGCTGTTTTCTGGAATTGCCTCCAACAGCATCAACCTGGGTACAATCCTCAGCACCAGCTATTACCTTCCACCACTGCAGCTAAAGGAGCCTGGACATAAAGGAGTATTTAATTCTGAAAGTAAAAGAAGTGAAACACCAAATACCAAAATGGTAGCAAAACTTTGGTGGAATTGTAAAGTTCTGCTACAAACAAAAGGAGAGCCACAAAGCACCTTAAAACTGCAAATTGTGATATGTCTAAGATGGAATGAAGAAGCAATGAAGAAACTGAAAGAGGAACAGAAGAGTACTAGGTTAGAGTCCAGTTTTGGAGACAAGGAAATACATTCTGAATAGGAAGAAACAGAGAAAGTAACTTGGAAAAAAGATGCAAGGAAAGACCCATTCAGTGAAAATAAAAGAGAGAGACTGAAGTCAAAGTTGGTGTGGAGTGACAAGACAGAACAGAAGGATGATCTAGAGAAAGACACTTCCTAGACACTGATGTTCAATTTCTCAGGTAATTCAGGTGCGAGTGGACAGATGTGGTATTACCAAAGTGTCTGAATTCTGAGGATGAAATAGAGGAGAAGGGTCAAACTAAGGATAGATCAACACAGTAAAGTATTTCAGCCACTTGTGTGGTTTAAGGACAGTTGCTGTGAGACACCACATCAGGTGCCAGGATGTGCACTCTCTGTCAGAGGAATCTGTTCCTCCACAGCAAATCAGCCTCAGGAAAACAAACCAAATCCAGCTATGAGAACGTAGCCACAAGAAATCATTATGTACGGTTTGTCATTTTGCTGGAAAGCCTACAAAACCTTTGTTCCTTCTTCTGGTAGGTATTAACTCTGTAAGCTCCAGGATCTCTCCAGTGAATTCAATTTTCCTCAGTAGTTTTTGTCTCCTGCCCTTCACTTGCCTGTGACTTGTGAGCTGTCCACGATGCTTCCCAGGAGGGGGCTCAGAGCCCTGCCTGTCTCTAGGAAGGTCACAAATCCTTTTTCTACAATTAAGAACCTTTTAAAACTTTCAGCACTAGATCCTGGAATGCCATGGCTCCTATATGCCCAAATTTATCTCTAATTATAGGCATTTGGGTAAGTGCTCATTATAACTGACTTCTTGAGTCAGAAGTATGAATTAAAATGCAGCTGAATCAACTAATACTGTTCTCCTTCCTCTCCACAATAGCTCAAATGGAGTGTATTCCCACAAAGCAAGAAAAAGTTCCTTTAAAATGCAGTTTTGTTTAATTCTAAGTTACTAAACTATGAATAAAAATGAATTTTTGAAAAATTTCATTTATGTCCACTTCAGTTATGAAAAAAAAAACCCTCCTTGTCCTGATAAAATTAATTCAAACTGTTGATTAATTTCTTACAAAGGTAAACATTGACATGTTTTCTGAATTTCTAAACTAAAAGCTCTCTATTTACAGTGAGCACACTAATTAAAGTGAGTCACTTTTTTTTTACAGCAGCCTGGAAGGTAAAACATGCAGCAGAATTAAAGAACTCCAAGAAAACAAGCAGGGCCCCAAACTAATGCCTTAGGAAACCTTCACAACTCTCATAAAAAATTAGAACTCAAGTGATCTACTTTAGAGAAACTGAAAAGAAATAACTCTTCTCATACTTTCTGGGAATCAACTTAGTCTCAGAGAAGGTACGAATGATTAAAAATAGCTTGAAAACCAGCAGAACCCATGGCTTTTCAATTATAAAATTAATATTTTGATTACTTTTCAAGGCAAAAGACTGCTCTTACCTGAAGAACTCTTTTGGTGAGGCCAGTTTTCTGAGCTAGCTGTTTCAAGTCCTTGGCATCAGGATTGTGGTTAATAGCAAAGTATGACTTCATTGTCCGCAGCTGGTGGTGTTTGAAGGACGTCCTCATGCGCTTTGTTTTTTGATTGCTGGGGTACTGCTGGTCTCTGTCCAGGTGGTCACCATCGTTTTCATTGCAACTTAAAGCTTAAGGCACAAGAGGAAAAGGCCTGTGAATCTCCTGCTCCACAACCAACATTTTTTGCAATTTCCCTGGGTGCAGCAATTAAATGCCACACCACAGCATGTCCTGGTACAAGCCCTACCTGCCTTTGCTCTATTTCATGGATTTGCAGAGCAGTTTAGTTTGCAAAAGCCCTCTGAGGCCTTTGTGCCTTGCCATTAACCCAGCGCTGCCAAGGCCATCACTAACCCACATCCCCAAGTGCCACATCCACGTTGAATCAGGGGGATGACTTTGAAATCCCTCCAAGGATAGCGGCTCCACCACTACTTTTGGGGAAGAGCTGTTTCCTAATATTCAAAGTGACCCTCCCCTGGTACAACTTGAGGCCATTTCCCCTCAACTTGTCCCTGTTCCCTGGGAGCAGAGCCGACCCCCCTGAGCCCCCTCCTGTCAGGGACTTGTGCAGAGCCACAAGGTCCCCCCTGAGCCTCCTTTGCTCCAGGCTGAGCCCCTTTCCCAGCTCCCTCAGCCCCTCCTGGGGCTCCAGCCCCTTCCCAGCTCCGTTCCCTGCCCTGGACACGCTCCAGCCCTTCAGTGTCTCTCCTGCCACGAGCAGCCCAGAGCTGCCCTCAGGACTGGAGGTGCCCCAGCAGTGCCAGCCCGGGGGTGAGCACAGCCCAGGGGTGAGCACAGCCCAGGGGCCATTGGCCTCTTGCCCACCTGAGCACAGCTGGATCCTATTTCTGCACCTTCCAGCCATTCCCTTACCATAACCAGTCTGCAAGGACCCTGGCCTGCCCCCCGTGGCTTTTAAAATGTCAGGTCTGTTTCCTTTTCCCTCCCTCCACCTCCACAGAAGTTTTCCTCCACTTTCTGTGGGAGGACAGTAGCTGTCCTCAACTCTGTAAAGGGTTTTACTGTACTTGGTATCACCATAAATTGCACTGTAACACACAAAGAGAGCTGCACAATACACTCCACTTAAATCTCAATGGAAAAGACTAGTTAAAATCATAATTATTTCCTCCATCAAACTAAACCCTGTAGAATACAAGGGAGACCATTAAATGAAACACTATAAAAGAAATAAAGTTTGTGGCTACCAGACAGCAAATTATGACTATAATCTGACTAGCTAAAGAAATAAAGCTGTTAATACAACATATTCACTGGCATGCCAAATGAAAAATCTTTGTAATTATTTATATATTTATATTTCCATTTTAAAAAACTGTTTTCCAATACTAGTTTGAATGATTGCTTCTGTCATATCCTTTTGAAATCAAGGAATGACACTGGTTGATACACTTGCAGAAATCAAGCACAAGAAGAATGTGAGCAAGGAACACTGTAAAAATTATCAAGTAGTATTATTAAATGTTGAATGCCAAGCAAAATAATCTTGTAGACCAAAAGTAGTTTTTCATTTATTTGTGCATACAGTAAACCATAGAAATAACATAAAGGACTTAAATATAATATTAAGGATTGATCTTAAATCCAATTAAAAAATTAGGGATATAACTGAAAATTTTACACGGCATGCAAAAAAATGACAAAAAATTCTTTTAAAACACGAATTGTTGCTAAGTTTCTTAAACACATGAACAGGTTTGTTTTCAATTGTCCACTATTGCTGTTTGATTACAACATCTCATAGACCTGTCTTTATAGTGTTACTTGAATTCATGCTGTCCATCAGTGGATCTCAGCCCTAGTGCAAACACACACACAGTGAAACACGTGCTACAGACAGATTTAGAAAACGTACAAAACATGCACAGATTCCGAAGTAAAGATGCATACAGGTTCCCTAAGCAGGTTTGCAGCAGCTACAGTAGCTGCTTTACAAACCTCAGCCTTTCAAAACCTGCTAAGAAGATGTGGCACAATATAGAGCAAGGCCTGCAAAAATTCAGCTCTAAGCCCGACAACACGTTTGTTTAACAGACATGCCCAAAGTGACCAAAGCCTCGAACTTCTTTGTGCATTTCTGTACTCCCGTAATTTAAAAAGCAGCTAAAAATATGGTGCTGTATATAGAAATGTGTGTGTCTGTGTGCGTGTGTGCGTGCATGTGCATACATTTGTATAAATCCTTTCCAGACCTCAGGATCTTGTGCCAGATTCTGGCCATAAGAAGCATTTCTGTTTGCTTTCCTGAGGCATGGAAAACTGCAAGCACCTGAATTTAAAAGGTGTAAGATACTTAAAGGGAGATAGTAACAATGGAGTAGTAATGGAGCTGGATGGAATCTTTTTGGGTTTAAGATCTGAGACCTAGCTGCCCATCTGGAGTCATCCCATGTGCTCCAGTCTCCTTCATAGCTACAATTCCTGATATAAAGGACACTGGCAGGAATAACATAATAATGCTCTTAGAAAATTCTGTTATGGAAATGTAAAACCAAATCGTGCTTGTTTTTAAAATGTACTCAAAGAATTTTAGGTATTAGTAATGGAAAAGATCTTTGTGCGTCATCTTACAGGCTTTCGAACCCTCCAAGAAATAACAAGACAGAGACATAGGAGGAAATGCATCAAAATATCTGTCTGCAGGACTGAGGTCTGGTTCCTGTTAATAAGCAACAAAACAAAGCCTAGGGCTGCAAGAAGTTGGATTTTAACATGTCCCATAGAGAATGAGATACATGCAGAATCTAAGGATATAAAACTGATTCTAAACCCGCCCAGAATGGAATGAGGGTGTCAGCTTCTCATCAAAGCCTGATAGGACAAGGAACAACTTACTCTTGCAATTTCTCATCATTTTGCCTCATTATCTACTAAGTAGAAATAATATTAAAATGACAGTAAACATGTACCATTTAGAGTGGTAAAATGTCCTTGTCTGTGACGGAAGTTACAGAACAGATTTTGAAAGTGTATGAGGGTGTGTGCTGTTCGTTGTCTTGAGCAAGTGGTTTGGCTACTCCCAGGCATCACCCAACATGACATAAACAGTCCCAGTTGGTGCCAATTCCCCTCTTGTATTTGGTTGTGGTGCCTGGCATCATCCTCAAAAGGCTATTTTATTCAGTCTAATATTATCTGCATCTCTCACAGAATCTGCAATGTCCATGGGTGTTGCAGTCACAGATACACAGAACAGGCCAAGGGTGTAAGTGGAGATTTTAAGAGCTGAGGAGTTTCTGCAAAAAGCATCAGAGTGTAAAACTAACACTGTACATGCTCCTCACGCAACCCTCTGTTTTTCAGGCACTGTCTTCCCTGTTCTTTTGTGGTGTCCTGTGTATCTCCCAAAGGAATTGCTCAACTATCCATATGTAACATTTCCATTCCATTGCAGTATCTCAGGCTCCTGCTGGGATTTCAGGAATACAATTGGTAGAATTCCAGTCGAATAGAGGAACCTTAAATTAACGAGCATTTCACTTCTATTTTTTGATAAATTCTGAAGCAGTGCCAAGTCTCTTTTTCTGACCCTAGAACATTTCTAAGGCCCTGAGCCTTTCCCCAGACCCCACATCCAGGCCATTGCCCTCCTACCCCCCGGTGGCACAGCAGTGGCAGCACTTACACCCTCAGCCCCATATGAGCTGCCTGGTGGCAGGATGGTGAGGTTGATGGACAGCATCACTCCATCCCTCCAGATTACGAGGAAAACATTTTATTTTGATATTGGTAACCAAAATACTCTTTGCAGATGAACACATAACACCTCCCTAAACCCAACCACAGGAGTGTAAAGCAGGATGTGCTGGTGCTTTTGTAACAAACTCTGTTAGAGGAGGAGAACTTTGGGAGCATTGTTTCACCCTCAGAACACCAGAGCTCCCGTTGGCTTGGGATTTGGGGCAAAGCATGTGCTTAGTAGTTAGTAGGTTGCTAAGGATATAGCACATGAAGATGAGAAAGAGAAATTTCCTTTGGGGGAAATTTTGTTCTTAGTAGCTTGCGTTTGACATGTTAGATTACACCAAAAGAAAGAAAACTAATCCTGATTCTGAAAGAATGATGAAACGAGACACGTTTGGTGTGCACATTATCACTCAGTAGTGGCTCAGGAACATACACCCCTTTCCTTCTGTAATCGGAGTCAAGGGGGTGTTTTAACCTCCTGCTGCCTGGAGAGGGAACTTGTGATTAACCAGACCAGGCAGGGGTGCAGCCGCATTTGTTGTTTGGTCGCAGCTTGTAGAGGACTTTGTGGTGCCCATATCCTCAAAGGGGACAGAAGTGAGACAGAACCCTCTGAGTGGTACCAGGGACAGGAACAGACGTAGTATTTCTCTTTGAAGGAAGGAGAAGACACTTAGAGAAGGCAGATGCCTGAACTTCTCACCACAGGAACTAAACGGGGGGAAGCTGTGGCACTGGCAGCGGGCAAGGTACCCCTGGTGGCACTGAAAAGAGCGTGTCTCTGCCAAGCCATGGAGCAATAGACAGGACAGCACTGCCTCAACCTTAACATTTCAAGAAGTGTTTCTGAGGAGATAAAACCAGTCAGTCTTAAGGAGACCAGGCCAAGCATCACAAGGCCAGGACAGAGGAGAGCCAGGATTAGAAGCCCTCTTCCTCCGGCCTTCTCCGGCCGCCTCGGACAAAGGGGCTGCGCGTCCCGGTGGCCCCCGGGGCTGCCGAAGGACCGGGCCCCCCCGGCCGCGGTGCCCCCCGGGGGGAGCGCGGCCCGGCCGGGGCTGCGGGGCGGGAGAACAAAGGGGCCGGCGAGGGGCGGCCGGGCCCGGGCCCCGCGGGAGGAACCGCCGCCAGGGTTTTTCCCCTCAATTAAGCCAATTGAATGGCGCTGAATGGCCGGTGCGAGTGCGCGGTCAGTTCCTGAGCGCCGCGATTAACCCGGGCAGCCCCGGCCGAGCCGGGCTCTCGCTGCCCGCCCCGCCGGGGAAAGGGGCTGGCGGCGTGGCTGCAGCGGGCTCCGCTCCCCGGCCCTGCCGAGGGACCCCGGCCCCGCAGCCGCCGGGGGAGTGGGGGGGACGCTCCCGGGGCCCCGCTCGCCCTTCGGGGCGGGAGTGACGCCGGCGCCCTGCCCCTGCCCCGACCCCAGCCCCAGCCCCTGCGCCTGCCCCGGCCCCGACCCCAGCCCCAGCCCCCTGGGGAGGGGCCAGATGCGCCCGGGGACCCGAAAGGTGACCACGGCCCGGGGGGAGGGAGAGAAGGGAGAGAAGCAAGAGGAGGGGGGAAAGGGGTAAACCCTATTTTTTTCCTAGGAAATCTCTGCAAGACCTCCAATTTTAAGATGCGATTCTCATCTGCTCACTCTGTCACAGGCGTCACAGAGAAGCTTCTTGTGAAATTTTAGTCCCAAAGGAAACGAGGAAGAAAGAGAGATTCGCTCTTCAAAACTTTCCAGGCTTTTCTCATTTTTGTCAGGAAAAACACCCAAACCACTTTTGACACAGCCACTTGAGAGGGTCAGCTCCAGGCGTCCCCGGCGCTGCCCCGAGCCCTGTCGGGAGCTGGGTCGGCGCCTCCGCAGCCTCCCCTCCCCCGGCAAAACGCTGCCCCCAGCCCCAGTTCCCCATCCGCCGAGGACGTCCAGCCTGCATTTTCGGGCACTCTCTCAGCGAAGCACTAGGCACCTTCCTGCGAGCAAAGGAAGGAAGTGGTTCTTAATATCTTGGCTGTTTGCACAGATTAGGGGTATTTTATCAGCTCGCCGTGCCCCAAGTTTGCGCAATACATCTGTCATTTTCCAGGATATTTTAGTGTCTCAAAGCCAGACTAGATACAAATGAATAAAACATAGCAGGCTGTGGGAGGTTTGGGGTCTAATTCACAAAGGGAGTATTCAGAATTCTTTACAGGTGCTTCTGTGTTCAGCAAGCTTTCAGCCATTGATTTACTGACCTAAAAAACCCATCAAACTCCATTCCAACAAGTGAAGGAGGAAATTATGATCACAGGAACACACTTAAAAAAAAAAAAAAAAAAGAAAGAAAAAGAAAGAGAAAAGAAAGAAAAAGAAATCTTTTTGAAGTTTCAGCATCCTTCTAAGCTATTTTCCACTTGTCAGGCTCTATCCACATCTAAACCCATCATCCCCCTGCAACCAGAGTCTCGTTTAAGAAGAAGAAAAAAAAAGTCAGTCTAATTCGTGTTGCAGATGAGTATTTGCTGCAATTTACAAAATTATTTCAGTATCGACTCTGCCAAGTTTATGGGTCCCCCTTTTCCCACCACCTCTGGATGTAGATTTATTTACACAAAGTACTCTACACAAATCACCAGAAGCAGATCCCCTCAGAGGACAACATTATGCATTTCTAGTGCGTTTCTGAGAAGGAAATTGCAAGTTCCACTAAGAATAAAAAGAGAAACTGTAATATTTTTAAACGGTTTCTCTTTCAAAGGCACAAAATCGAAAGCTTTGCAATAATTTACTCGTTTGTGGAATTTTACATCAACAAGCAACCCAGTCTGATTTCCAAGATCAATGGCGCTTATTACCGCATAAATTAGTCGATTATAGGTCTAGTAAATAGTTAAGTAGATAAATAGCTTAAGCAAAGAAGCCAAAGGTCACTCAAGGAAGATCTCTAAAGTTTCAGTTCAGGCTCCAAACAAAGATTAAAAGACAAAAAAGTCGGACGGCAATTATTTTGTAAACGAATTTTTCAATATGCACTTAAGGTGGTTTATGTAGGAAGTCAGGGAGCAGCGATACTTTCTCAGGCTGTGCTCCTGTCCAGGACAGATGCCGTTGATTCGGTTTACAGGTCCTTTGAATCTGAACATCTGCCCTGCACAGGGAGACAGCGGAAGGACAATTAAAAGCTAATCCCTCGGAAAAGGAGACTTTTCTAAACGGGAAAGATGCATATTTGATGCATGTTTTAAAGCTGAACTGTTACTCGCGAGAACACTGCATCCATCTTTCATCAACCTTCACCACTGGGATTACTACTGCTTTTCGCACTATTTCCAAATTATTCAGCAATTAGTTCAACCAATAATAGCTGGCAATTTTGTTCCGAGACGCGTTTGCCGGTTAGAGATGCGCCTTCTCTCCCTGCATTTTCAGTGCAAACCACCCCATTTCGTCGCTATTGTTACTCCCTTTAGGCGCAAAACACCCGCAGCCTCCCGTTCCCGAACTGCCTCCCCCGGCTCGAAGCCCGAGCCCCTCGCCACCCCTGCACTTCTCGGTGTCCCTCCCGCGCCTTCCTCCCCCCGTTCCTCCTCCCCCTCCCCGCGCAGGCGGAGCGGCAGCCGCCCGGCGCAGCCCGCAGCTGTCGGGGCACGCAGAGATGCGGCTCGAAACAAACCGCAGCAAACTTGGCCTTTACCGAAAGCCCTCTCCGGGGAAAAAAACCAAAACATGTTAAAGGCAAATCTGCGCCCTACGGGAAAGGTCCGAACCAGGTAGGTAAGAAGAGAAAACAGGCTGGGACGAGCGGAGAAGCACAGAGGACACCGAGGCACAGAACGACGCAGGAAAACGAGTTCGGTGCCCAGGGTCTGGCGGGACGGCCCGAGGGCCCGGCTCAGGACACGCCGGACTGGGAGGGAGCCCACCTTTGCCTCCAAGTCCTCGAATAAACCCAACACCTACGAATTTTGTTTTGTCCAACATTTTTTTCCCGTTGCACATAAGCAGCAGCGCAGGAAGCCCCAGGGATGGCAGCCGTTCTGGTGGCAGCTACACGGAGAAGCAGAGCGAGGGGAAGAGGGGAGCGGGGATGTGGAGGCAGGAGATTGCTGGAATTCCTCTGCCTGTAAAATTACAGTGCTGTGGCGGAGGGGAGGTTAAACGAGGAAACACATCGGAAAGTTTGCTGCTGGATACGGAGAGCCCTGGCTGCTGCCAGGTTCGCTCCCGTTCCTCCTGCTGCTGGGCTCGGTTCAGGGCCAGGGACTGTGCCGCGGGGCAGCGATGCACAGGGGATGCTGCGAGTTTCCCCACTCTTCTCCGAGTCACGTCTCATGAACAAAACTCCAGCGGAACTTGTCCCTGTGTGAGCAGGCTCTGTGCTGCCCGCAGACACCTGCTGCCCGCAGCCTCTGCCCGGGCACACCCAGCCCTGCACCCCCGTCCGCCTCCCACTCCAGGCCCTCGGGAAACGGCCACTTCCTCTCTCCCTTTCCTTCCAAAACTTTGGGGTGCAAGAGCTCAGGACAGGGCTGAATAGTTCACCCGTCAGCAGCTTTAGAGTGTAGCCACTAAAGAAAATTCACGGGTCTCTGAAGTGCTAACTTAAAATCTCTGGTTTCCAGATTTTATTTCATGCTGCACTCCCCCTTCTTCCCCCCCTTAACCAGATGACCTTGCTTCAAAACATTTTATTTCCAGCTGAAGTGAAAAATGCTAACATATTAGCTTCTGTAATTGCAGTTTGACAGCACTTGATCTCAATAATTATGCTGCAGCTAAACTATTATTAACAGTTTAAGCTAAAATAAACGGAAATCCCCCTTTGGAAGTGAACAGAAACAAACCATTTGAACTGCTCCGGGGGAAGGTGGGGGTCTCTTACCTGCATTGTAGGCTGCTAGATCTGCTCCAGGCCCCGGGCTTTTTCTTTTCCTGGGTCTCCCCTTCTGGACAGTCCCCACGCCATTGTAATAAGGCAGTCCCAAAGTGTTGGCAGAGCCCGCTCCCAAAGCCGGGCCCTTCCCAGCGGCTACATCCGAGTGATTGAAATGCACCTGGTACTCCCCCTGGATGAGAGTCTCGAAATGGAGGCGGCAGTACACCAGATTGTCCTTCATGCCAAAGTGATCGCCAGTGGTCAGCATCTTGTTGCAAGTGGTGCAAGTGAAGCAATTTAAGTGATATACCAAATCCCTGGCCCTCATGACCATCTCGGAGGCAGAAATCCCCAGGTGACATCTCGCACACCTCTGCACCGAAAACCTCCTGAAAAATAGAAAGGCCAGAGGAGACGGTGAGAGGAGCATTCCCCCCCACCCCGTCCTTCCCCGGTTCTGCCTGGAGGGCGGCAAAGGGCTGTGAGCCCCGGGGCGGCCACCTCGGCCGGGGAAGAGGCACAAAGCCGGGACGTTTGCGGAGCCCAGCCGGGCGGGCATCCCGGGATGGGAGCGCGGAAAGACTCCATCCCGTTTCCCAGCTCGCAGCACAGCTCCTGCCCCGCCAGACTCCACCACGAAAAGGCACTGACCCCCGTCCCACGAATGTACCCGCACCCCCGGGCCGGAGGAGGCACGGCTGGCGGGCGAGCAGCGGCCCCGCTGCCGGACCCGGCCCCGCACCCAGCACAGGAGGTCGAGCAGGGCACGCCTGGTGAAGGCCCCAGAAGCCAAATTAGGCTGGGGGGAAGCTGTGCCCGGGCCGTGCCCCCCTCCTGGCAACATGGGACTCATCCTCACCACGAGTCTCCCTCTCCAGGGGGAGGTTTTAGGAGCTCACAGCCTGCCCCACGCGTGCCCACGGATCCCCTCCGCAGCCTCGTCAGGACGGGATCTGCTCAGCCGGGGGAGCGGCGGGCAGTGCCCCCGTCCCCGGCTGGCGGCCGAGGGCAGGCTGTACCTGTAATAGTCCTCCTTGCAGTAGATGCTGCCGTCCTTGCTGAAGCAGGTGAGCTCGGACTCCAGGTTGAGTTTACATTCACAGCACTTCAGGCAGCGCATGTGCCACTGTTTGTCCACAGCCAGGAGGTAATAACGGTCGGAGATTTTCCCCCCGCAGCCGGCGCACAGGGCAGCCCTGTCACTGCTGATGGAAGGCATGGTCTGCTGGGGGAAAACAATTACAGACCGTTAGCGAGAGGGAGAAACTCTTGAGCTCGGTTAGGCTCCCCCCTCCCCCTGCCCGGCCGGGGCCGGGCTGCTGCTCTCCTGGCAGAGGAGCGGGGGCTCCGAGTCGGCCACCCCGACCGGCCCCCGCGCCCAGTCCCCAGGGTCCCGCCGCATCCCACCTTCCCGGGAGGAGGCGGGGAAGCGGGCGAGACAAACAGAAAACCACCCTGGATTTTAGAGGAGGCGTCCAGACCAGACCCAGAACTTTTTTTTTCTGGTGAATTTTCCAGTCTCAAACCAAGAAAAGATGCTGTTCAATAAACAGGCGCAATAACAACAGAGTAGGGCAAATCACAGATAGTTAATTTTAAAATTTATTATTATGGATATATTGAGAATGTCTGCATAGTTAATGCTCTGTGAGTGCGTGTATGTGGAGCGTGTCTGTGTGTGTATTTTCCTAGCTATAAAATTCCAAATGAATTACGATCAAACCCCCAGTAGTCACAGTGCTGCAGACACAGCTCTCTGCAAGCTGGTTCCAAACAACACGGATCGCGATCTGCTGTGACCCTAAAGGGATCAGTAAATAAACCTGCGGAGGAGATGAGCATTACTAAATCTGAGGTGAAGAATGTTTTATCAGGAAAACGAAATAGTGGGAAATGTGTAGGAAGGAGAGTGGGTAAAAAACAACAGAGCACTTTAGATTATGCGGGGATAAACTTGGAAGCAATAAAACTAAATATAAGCCCTATATAATTTAATAGTTTAGTGTCAAATCGCAATCCAATCGAAACCTTCAAAAACCCCCAAATTCATACATATCCTGTCAACTTCTACTGAACAAGAAAGAGGGAGAAATATCAGAACTGTTTAAGCATGCTTATTTATTTCAGCGGACACCTTAAAACAGCATTCGGGAGAGGAGGCTCAGTGGAGCAGCGTTTGGGGCAGACCTTGCAATATGCTGTTTTCCACTTCGGTCCCAACTTACTCTTACCCGCTTTGCACAAAAGCCCACGGCAGATCTGTTCTTGTGCAAGAGAACCCGAAACATTTCCTTACAGCTGTGCCCAACAAGCAGTTTGTTTTGGTTCGGGGCAGGGGAGAAGTTGTTTGTTTGCTTTTACCTCCTCTAGAGCCTTAAATCCTCGCGCAAAGCAAAAAGCAAACACAGCTAATCGGGGGAAATCGAAAGGAACCGAGGCTGATTTTCCAGCACATGCCAGACCCGTTGCTTTCATCCTGTGCTTGCGGGGATCACAAAATCCCATCGCTGTGAGCACTCCCGTTTGCATCGCATCATTCCCACTAGGAGAACTCCACACAAATAAAACCCTGGCACTCCACTGGTGTTAGTCACAGGAACCCACCGGTAGCTGTTTCTTTAAGGCATTAACTGAACTCCGAGTAGAGATCGTTTTATAACCAAAGTAGTTTCTTGTAAATCCACTTAAAATGAAATAACGATTTTTTTTCTACTTTGTTTTTTCAGTAACAAAAATATTCTAAGATCTGGAAATGGTATTCAAGGATGCAGTATTCCAACCCACTATTTGTTATATACACACGTGTACCCATATAGATTATATACAGTTACACAAAGCTATCACGCCACAATATTTATTCCAGCAAAGATCATTGGATGTTGTTTAATTGTACGGAGAAATAATAACTTTTTAAAAGAAAACCAAAACCGTTAAATTAGAAATTGCGTCCCACCCTTACAGTACAAAGGCCGTTTTCCAGCCGGTGTTTCAAGATTAAATAGTCCCACTGTCACCTTTAAGCAAATTTCACATAATGTTCCAAGAAAGAACCTATACTGCTGAAGTTTGAAAACCTGAGAACGGATCTTCCTTGCATATGCCTGTATCAGTTTACAAGAGAGCATTTAACCAATGAACGAGATAATTTCACTTCAGAATTGTAATTTCTTAACCAAAAAACCCCCAAAAAGTATACATAAATTGTTCAATCACTTAAGACACTTCGCAAATTTCTTCCACTTTGTCATCTTAATGCTAGTTAGACGGATGCATCTTTTTATTATCTAAATGTATTAATATACAAGGACTACGCATCAGCGGACAGAATGCAAAATGTGGTAAAGTTATAAAAATTCGCATCCATTCGTGTCCTTGAGACACATCTTCTAGTTCCATTTGCCGTGTTTACAAACCCACATATTAAAACTATTTTTTAAAACCCGTAACTTAAGGACACTTGTGTTTGGTTTTTTTCTTCTTAAATAAATGCTATAAAGACTACCTCTGTGAAGACATCCTACCTGAAAAATAACACAGAATTTGATTCTTTGGTGTTTGTGTTTCCATTCTGCAGACAAAAAATTCGCTGTGCCAAAATGTTATCGATATAAAACCACACTTTGCCTCTTCCTAAAAACTTTGGAAGGCCAGACAGGCTGGGGGAAGGGAAGGAGTTCTTGGACGCTACCAAAAGGCTGGTCTATCTTTCTGTTTTCTCGCAAGAGCAGTACCGTTCATTTCACCCAAGCGTTACTATTACTATGCATATTATTAATAATTAACAGTTTCAAGCCTTTCCCCACGGTTTCATTTAATCTTTTGGGGTGCCTTTAAGCTTAATTTTCTTCTGATTTAGTATTTTGCATACGTTTCCCCCCGATCTGTTATTTTAGGGGAAAAGCTGTATCTGTGAGGGGTTTGGTATGTTTAGGGGGGTGCATGACTCTCCCATTCCTTCGGCTCCTACCGTTTCCGTCTCTCCCCTGTCTATAGCCGAGCTGATGGCCGGTGCTTCGCTTTTGGTTCTCCGATCCATCTCGTCGATGACCCCGTGCATCTCCGAGCCGGAAAGACTGTGGAAAAGCATCGCTGAGGAAGCAGAGGAGGAGGGCCCGAGCTGCTGTTGCTGCTGACAGTTGTCGGGGTCCCTGCAGGAGCCCAGAACTTGCATTAACCGGAGCCCTCCCCCATGCATCTAGCACGGCCGCCCCGTCTCTCCTTGGGCACCGGGTTTTTCCCCCGGCAGAGCTCTCCGGAGCGCGGCGCAGGCACTGATCCGAGGTTTCAGGGGATGGGGCGCAGAAAAGGCGGGCGAAGGGGATGAGGGAGAGGGGATAACTGGTGGTGTAAGCTTCGGGGCTTGGATCTAGTCTGTTGCGCGGCCCCGGTACATCCCTCTAGGAGGCTTCTTCAGTGCAGGGCTCATTGCCCCAGGTGCAGTCCCAGGCTTTATGCTCTGGCCCAGCTGGCAGAAGGCTGGGCACGCTTACGGTTGGGATGAATTAATAAATAGTAGAAATATTAAAAAAAAAAATTAAACCATCTTCGGTGAGAAATAAATAAGAATTAGAAAAAAAAATACGACAAGCCCCCTACATCGTATTGTGCGAAATTTAGAGGAGGAAAGCAAGGGAGAGGGAGGCTGCAGCAGACGGAGAGCAGGCTGGTGCTGCAGGGAGGCTGGGGCCGATGCCCACCGTACGCACTCACAGTCCAGAGGGCTGGCAGCGGCGGCAGCTCAGGGGCAAAGTTTGTTCCTTCCCCCGCTCCTCCCCCAGCCCGCTGGAGCTCATTGGGAAAAGAAAAAGCCAAGGGGAAGGAGGAAGAGTTGGACGGGCACCAGATGGGACGGGCACTCGCGGCCCCCCTCTGTCCTTAAAGCGGCGCGGCCCGCGGGGCCCGGGGCGGGAGCGCAGCCGGAGCCGCCGCGGATCTGCGAGCGGCGCGTCTGCAGCGCGGGGACCGCGCGGGGCTCCGCGCCTTTTCTACAGCCCCTCTGACATCATGTCCTGCCCCGCCGCCATTGGCTGCGCCAAGCCCGGGCCGCCGGCATGTGCTCGGGGCCGGGCGGTGTCCCCGCGCTGTCCCCGCGCTGTCCCCGCGCTGTCCCCGCGCTGTCCCCGCCGCCCGGGCGCCGCGAGCGCTGCCGCCTCCTGCCCGCCCCGCGGCCTCGGGAGCGGCCCGGCCCCGCTCGCAGCTTGGCGTTTGTCGCCCGGTGGCCCTCGGCGACGGGCCGTGGTGCGCCGAAGAGGCTGTGGAGCACAGCTCCAATAGCGCGGGAGAAGGAGGCGTTCAAGAGTTTGTTTCCACTCCGAGATCATGATACCCCAAACATTTATGACTAGTTGAATGCACCCAATAACCCTCGTTATGAAAAATATTCACTGTTACAATACAATAACTTGAGTCACTCCAGTTTGTGGAGCCTTCCACAAACCAAGGCCTCTTGCATCTCTCATTTCCAAATAGATTGTAAGAAAACCAGGCCAGAAGGGTCTCTGAACTTGAGGAAAAGCTTCAGAAAGTCTCCAGGAAATACAAAGAGTGCACAGGGAGACTGTTCATGATGTCTAAATATTTATCCAGGAGGTGGGTAGTAAGGAAGGACTAATTAGTATTAAAGATGTCAAATATCACACTTCTAATTATGTTAGCAAAGGTAGCACAATGGAAGGTAAATCTGAATACACATCTGAGATCATGAGACTCGCTGCTTAATCCATGACTATGAGCTATTACATCACTCAGTGCATCCCATCAGGTGTTGTTTTCTGACAGAGCAATTTGCCTCTTACAGGTGTAGTACAGTTAATATTATCCTTGCTAAAACTGGAATTCTTCTGTTTATTGCCAAACTTGGCTGGGTTTATGCGTTCTGCTCTTACAGTAATTGAGGCTTTTTATCATCTTTCTGTTGGGATTGCTCTGAATAGTTAAAGACATTTGCATGTCACAGAGGAGAACAAAGTGTCTCTTGTAGAAATGCATATGAAATAGCCACAAGACCCCTCAAGAAACTATACAGAATGCAAGCTAATTTGGCATCTGTGGGAACTATCCAAAGACCGTCCTAAAATCAGACCTTGGAAACAATGGAAGTTCATGTTTGAATTTGATTACAGTTCTGCAGCACAATTCTTGGCTCTGTGTAGTATTTATCTTGATAAAATCATCTTTCCCTTCCTCCGTGCAGTTGCGAGACATTTTCAAGCCCTGTCTGGGCTGGGAGCTTTGCCTCCAGCACCAGCTGTGGAACATTGCTCACTGGGCACCACACACCCCATGGTGGCACAGCACTGGCTTACCTCTGCTCAAGCAGTTGGCTGTAGACATCCTTCCTCACAGCCGTGTACCATCCTATCCTCGGATGTTTTAATACCAGATTAATTCCCTATCACTGAATTGATTGGGTGCTTTTTGCAGTCAAGAAAGGTCACGGATTCATACACTCTATCTGACATTTCTAATTATCAAAAAGATTTTAGATATTTAACAGAATTAAAATACAGTATTTTATGTTACAGAATTGCCCCAGTGGATGGAACCAGTAACACCAAGAGCATGCTGAAAAAGTATGGCACAGCCTCCAGTTCACGGGGTATCTCTGATTATCTTCCTAATGGATACACAAACACAAGAAGACATCCAACCCTTGCTACCAAAACACAAGGAGAGTAACAGAATGTAAACATAAAGCTGCTAATGTACACACTGACACATGAATGACATTTACATTGTTCAGAATAAAATCAAGGATACTCTCAAATAATGAGCCACAGAAAAATTGCTGGAGCAAAATCGTCTTCAGAATGAAACGTAGGCTCATTTGAAATGAGAGTTTTTTCATTAAAAAAATGGTGCAGCTAATAATAAAGTCTTTTAACCTGTATTTTGTTATAGGTGACAGGTGAACAAATCACAGGTCTTGAGTTTCTCTACCCTGCCTCTCTTGGTAACGTCATCTCCAGTACCATCTGCTACCTACCAGACAAACAGACCAACCACATAATGAGGTACCAGCTTCCACCCAGCTACCGTGACTAAATCAGAACAAAAGATTCAACGCCTCCTTCAACAAAGGAACACAAGTCTAAGCTGTCTTTACTAATTGCTGGGTATCAGGTTGTCTGTTACAGATTTTAAGTGAGCTACAAACTTCCATCAAATACTTATAGCTGTTGGACAAAGGTACTAAGAATAAAAGATAAATGGAAGCAAAAGGTAAGAGAGAAGAAAGCTTAGAAAATAAGTAACTACTTATGGTAATTTAAAGGCTGTGGAATAATATAAACATGAAAGAACAGGGGGTAGAGTGATTGATATCTCATATGTTTTCGATGCCCCTACGGTTATTAGACTGCAATATATGGGAACATACAATAAACTATGAATTAAAATGTAATTGTAGCTTCAGGCATCTTCTTCATTGTCTGCTGTGGTGTTATGTCTTCATGCACCGTGATTGACAAGGTGTAATTAATCATCTTACTCAGTTGTAAATATGGGCACCCTTCACAGTAGGCATCAGGAAGTGTGTACCAGCAAAGGAGGCAATAGTTGACGCTGAGATACCATTAAATCAAAATCAGAATGCGTATATGTTCGGAAATGTGTGTTTGGTGTGATGCTGTTATCGTTTATTTCTAAAATACTGTACCAACAGATTTACTTGATTTGCAAGTTAACTACAACATTAACTGGTTTTATTTATTTGTCTCTTCTTCATTTTTATAGGCAATGATGTTGTTCTCCTAAAATGTGAGCCAGTTTGATTCCTGTCAGCAAGTGGAGCTCAACTCAGCTCTTCCTCTCCTCGAGTTGCTGCAGACAGACCAGCAGCTCCAGTCAGCTGCTCCATGGACTGACTGGAAATGGTTCGGGCAAATTATTACTCCATTCATGGATCACCTTCTGCACTTTTTATATACTGAGTTAGACACTTTGGGTCATTTTAAAGTGAAAGAGAATAATGAAATTATCTTAATAAGGAACACTGTTCCATTTAAAAATAAGACATTTATTGTCACCAATGCTGTCCCCAAATTGTAAATGAACGTATTTTTAAAGATTTTACTCGGTATTCCAGGGTAAGAAACATGTTATATCTGTTTCTTTTTGTAAATGATTGCTATCCTTATCTAGTTAGTGCAGAAATGGTGTCTGAGTCATGGGAAATTTAAGTGGTTTGTCTCAGGAAAATTTGGTGGTATGCATGTTTTTGATGCACGTAGAGCTGCTGAATGAATAATTGGCTCCTATTTAATGTCCTCTGCTTTAAAGCTGTCTAGTACATTTGCTGTTTAAAAAAATGTCTTTCAAAGCTGTTAAATATGTAACAAAAAGAGGTTGCTCTCCCCATTCTGACATGAACAAAGCCATACAGTGAGCTGCCCGAGGTACTTCCAGCATGGGATTAATTACAAACACAATCATAAATGGAAATGTGCAAAGTTTTCCAATTCTTTTCCTTTGCAATACCAGCTGATGAGTGCTTGATAAAAGCATGCAGTAAAAATATCAGTCCAGGAATTAGGTATTAAATATTAAGCCAAGAATTTTTCAGAGTATGGGATCTGTTGGATCTATAATTTCACCATTTACCCCTGATGGAGTAGGATCTCTATCTGTCTTGAGAAGCAAACCGAGCTTAAAAGAGGAGCGCACTCCCAAGAAGATGATTGACTAAGAATGTGTTTTATTTTGATTTGAAAAACTGTCAATCACAGATAAAAAAGACCAAATAATATTATTATATATACTAGCTAACTGTATTTGTCTGGTAAACCAGGCATATGCAGGAAAGAGAAATAATACAGTTTAAAAGGAAAATATTCCGAAGGTTTTGCCCAGATGTTGTGCTGAAATTGTTGTTCACTGGTACAAGCAGTCGATTTCAGAGGAAAACACAAGCACATATCTATAGATGTGAGAAAGAAATAAGATGTCCAATGTCTCACATATTCCAGTTTATATAGCCACAGCTATTTAAACAATTCCAAAACTGCCTCTACGGGTGTCAAAGAGGGAGGGAAATCTTCAACCACATGATCTTCTCTCCAGAGTCCTGTTAAATCCACTGAACTTAAAACAGAACAAGAAGTGTGAAATATGGGTTTGAACATGTTATGTCAGAAATGTAAAGGTTGGAAGCCTTTTTAGTAACCGATATTAATATTGTATTAAATATTATGAAAAGGTAGGTGTTGGAGAGAAGGGCTGGGCTCATGTGCAATTTTGTCAAGGTTTTTATCTGTGATTATGATTCCAGATGTATCTATTCCCTGAGGAGAAAAATGAAGTAAAGTTGGCATGTGACATGTGTTCTAAGGTGTTTGGCACAGTTTCCCAAAGTGATGACAAAATGTTCATTTTTATTACAGTGAATTGGTAAAGAAAACACGATTCTGAAGGTCAGTAGCTGTATATTTAAGACAGCTTTGGAGTTTTATTTTGAGCAATATACATTTTCGGTGATGTGCTTAGATCTGATTGCCTGACAAGCATCTACCATAGTAAATAATGTAAATAGAATAACTTTTACAAAATATAAAGTGGTAATTACTAGAAATTCAGTAAATTCATGCACAGAACATGACAAAGATTGCAAAAATGTCTCTTTTTTTGCATCTAGTACTATAGCTGCTTCTTAATTATTTTTTCATCTGTGTACTGCAGACTAATCTTATTGCTCTGCAGTCAGAACTCAAATAAGTGTAACATATTTTTAATGTAAATGGACAGATTTTAATTTTTTTTTTTTTTAAACTTAGGGACGGTTATTTTCTGGGGTGAAGGCTATTTTGCCCAAACACACGTTAGGAGCTGAGACAGGAGAGTTGCCTGTGGCTGCATTGCTGTGCGTGCAGCAGCGGCGGCAGCCCCGCGCTGCCAGCAGGGCACCCCGGGCTGCAGCAGCAGGCAAACACTCCCGCAGAAACATTTTACAAGTTCAGCATCAACCAATCGGCGAGGTTTGGGAGCCTGCCCTGATTGGGTGTATCAGGGATTTGGTAAACACGGCTACATAACAAAAACAAGGTTTGTAGAGAAAAGACTCCGATAGCATTGCCTTCTTCGAATATTCAGAGCCTAAGAATGTGATTAATTCCATACTTTACAAGTAAACTTCTCCAGCTCTGTATCCATCTGCAAATATTCAGAGTGATGTGCTCAATACATTCCCTTCTGTTCTACAACCACAGTTCTTTGTGAATTTAACCACATCAGAAAGCACTTCAGATTTCTAACACAAATATTCCATGCATTTAATGTAAGGAAGCTTCCTTTATTGGAGGTGATTTGGAGCATTTTGTATTTTATAGGTATATTTAAGAGGTTAGCAGTAGGGGGGAATCGTCTGTGGAAAATCTGTCTACAGCTGAAATTCTTAGATGCAGAAGTGTTGCTGAGATGCCTAATACATTTACATTCTTTTGTTAAGTAGCTTACAGGACTATCCTCTTAGCTACCACATACCCAGATACTTTTTTTTTTTTTTAAGTCAAACAACATTTCTCCTTTTTTTTTTTTTCTTATTTGATATTTTCAGGAGTATAAACTTGGTTTGGGGTTTTGTGTGCCATTAGAAGATTTTAATTTTCACAGGCTTTTTTACTTTTTTAATCTACAATTTTGTTGTTCCTTTCAATAATCTTCTGCAGCTTTATTTCATCTTCAGTGCATGCAGAGAAGCTCCTCACTGGATAGTACATTACTGATAATGATTTACAAGTTTTGCCAGATTAATTTTCCATGGGGTAATTTTTTCCCCAATATGACATAGCTCCAATTGTTAAAAAGGAATGCCAAATGCTAAGTTATTTTATAAAACAATTTAGAAATTAATTTTTGAAGTCCTTGTGTTTGTATTTTAAATTTAGAATCTATTTATACTTCAGTATCAGAAAAAGAATGTGTAGAGTTTAAAAATTAGCATTCTAGTATTTTCGAGATATTGAAATGTGCCTGCCTAATGAAGGCAGAAGTCTGGCTTACTAGATTTATTTTAAAGCAGTGCTTTTAGATATTCATAAATTAAAATGGCAGTTTTCAACTGGATACTTATTACTATTTTATTTGATATTTGCAAGATACCTGACCGTTTAATATTTATCCTTTATTTCTCTGAGCTGATCTAATTGCACCTCTCTATTTTGCATTTATTTCTCTTTGCAAACACTACATTATTCACTCTCTCCTGTGCTTATTAAACAGTGCCACCTGCACCAAATGAAACAAAGCTTCTCCATCAATCTATCCCAGCTAAAGAACCCTGACTATATATTATAATTAATTGAAGCTCAATTGAACACTTGAGTCTGAACTAGATACAGTAACCTGAAAAAACATTAAAAAATTAGGATGTACTTTAAAGAAATCTTTTAAATGAAAATGTTCACTCAAAACTGAGAACCTAACCTTGCACCAAGCACTCTTCATCAGCTCTGCACAGTACCTCAAGTAGCAATTAGCAGGTCCTTTAATTAATTAACTATTCCCTGTACATCACAGGGATTTTTGTGGCACTAACGTCATCCTTCATAAGTGAATACCAAATCTGGTCAATATTTTGTCACTCTAAACCCTTCTCTGGACTACCTGAAAGGCACCGCCTGGCTCTGCAGAACCATTTCCCAGCCCCAGAGCAGGTATGGAGAGAGAGGAACTTTGGGATGCAGCCCGGGGAGCGGGGACAGACGGAGCTGGGCACGGCCAGGGGCACGGCGGGCACCTCGTGTGCCAGTGCTGGGGTCGGAACAAGTCACATAAGGGGCAAACTGAAACGGGGGCAAGTAATCCTAAAAATGGGCTTGAGAAGGATGATTTTCTTTAAAAGCTGCATGTGCTGTGAACTTTGCAGTGCTGGGGGCTTTGCTGCTGGGCTGCCTCTCGCTCCCACTGTCCGCTCCCAGACAAGAGCAGATTAATTAAGTGGCAGGTCAGACACGAGAAGGTGAGAGGGCATTTCCCACCAATCCGGAACATTTTGCCCATTTTATACTTCGCAAACTTTTTATATAAGCGTGGCTGATTCTTTTCAATGCAATTGTCTTTTTTAAAATATTAATTACTTTTAAGGGAATTACCATCTGAAGATAAGGCACAAAATACATATTGCTGGTTTTAAGATTTCCAAAGATGCAGTATGTAAATTTGTTTATATAAATATGTATAAGATATATCACAGTATGAGGCTGTGTGTGTGTGTATGAACATATGTGTGTGTAACCATCTATCTATTTGCAGATTCAGACACAGACATATGTTATCATTTCTTAGAGGCAAATATCTGCAGAAATATCTTTGTGTTCAGTAGTTTTCTTTAGTGTAAACTAAGTTTCTCTTCAGACATTTCTGTGTTCAGGAAAGATCTTATGAATTTATGTAATGTACAGTATAATGAAATCAAATAAAGTATGCCTTGTATGATTTTGCAAGAATTATAGATTAGCATTCTCTTTCAACACATGTAATATTTTGAATTATGGAACCAACTTTATAGACAATTTAAAAAATAAATAATATATAGGATAGACTTGCAGAAATACATATTGTAGAAATCTTGAGAAAGAAGAAAGAATTATTATTCAAATATTTTGAGATGTTTGCCAAATGACATTATAATTTTAAAAACCCACCACATTTAATTTGAACTCTTCATGAGGAGTAATATGTATTCAATTACTAAAAGATAGCAACTGATCCCAGTAAGATTTGCTATTTTCTAAGAGTAACAAGAATTTCCATTTTCACCTTATGGACTCTCCTGCATCACTGTTATTGCAACTTTAGTTAAAAAATTTTGGCATAAGTAAAATGTAAAGGTCTGATAAGCTATGATTGTATCTCTGTTTTTGCTGTGTGAATCTGCTCTTATCAATAATTCACTATTCATGTTCTACAAAGACTCTGTCTCTACATTTTTAATTAGCACTTAAAATTTTACAAAGATAATTAAAAAAGGGGAAATACTCTGTACTTGGAGTCTTTATGTCATAATTTCCTACACATTTTTTCCAACAGATTTGGCAAATGAATACTCTGTTTTGATACATCAATCTCAAACAAAGGTGGACTCTGATGCAATTTTTCACTGTTCATTTCCCTGAACCTTTTGGGATATAAAGAATTGCGAACAAATACTTAACAGCCTGATCAATAGCCATTGACCATTTGGAGCCCCTCGTACCCTAACAAGCACAGCTTGATCATGTATATTTGATCATGTAAAATTTCAAAGCACCTTGATACAGAAGAGCAAGACTTTTTATGGCATCTTTGTGTTATTTCCTAAAGCAGATATTTCCCATGATTTAGCTTTATCATTAATGGAAACTTATTGCACATATATTTGATGAAGCTCAAGAACATGAATTTCAGTGTTATACATCCACAGTATTTCATATGAATGGCAAATATAAAACACTATCCCAACATTTTAGGATAGGAAACTCTGGATGCGCCTATGGATTCAATGGACCCCAGAGTGCAAATCTAAAAAGCCCTATCATTATAAATCTTGCATTCCTGTTAAGTGTTGGCATGCACATTACACTGAGGTGTGTTAAGTTTATTTTAGTGGAAAAATTGCAGTGAAAACCTTTCCCTTGATATCCTTTCAAATATATGTTCACATATATATAAAATAAAAAATATTCAAGTTCACAGCTGTGTTAGCCTTTACCCTTATTAATATCATGGAAAGAGATAAAGATCTAAGCAAAAAATATTTACAGAGAAAAATTTCTTTGCAGAACTTTATTATTGTTCATAATTCCACATCCAATGTTTTTCATACAGGAATTTTAGTTTATCATTAAAATATAACACTGATGCTACATTTGTATAGCTGCCTTTTCTGCTTATAATCATAATGTTTATTCTAACTTTCTGGGCTTATTATTTTAGACAGATATCAGTTTAATTAGCTTAAGCTGTCATACTCTAATAAATACAGACGAGTTGCCTGGTTTGGGAGGAGGAAGGTGGCTGCAGATTTCAGAGGCAGAGACAGTTAATGCCTTGTACATTATCATGTAAACAGCAAAAGGACAAAAATAATTACCTGATAAACTTTCAATTTCTGACTCTCCCTTACATGCTTTCTGACCAATTTTTCTATAGAAAATCCATTCAAATTAGGCAAGTCCTCTAAATATCTGCAGCATCTGCTGGTTCAGACACCTTCCTTTATGCAGAGTACCATTTTCATATGATAATACATGTAATATGATATAGAATGACAGAATGCATGACAGTTGCCCATAATACATAGAAAGTCACTCAAAGGACAGAAGCGACATTTGGATAATTAGCATCCATTGGGCAGTCAATCATGCGAATAGAAAAAACTGAACAAAACCCACAATGGAGTTAGAAAACAAAAGGGACCCTAGCCAGTCTCAGGATTAACTGCTCTAAAGCGATCTAAATGCTTTTGTATCTAAAGAACTGAGGCTCCCAGGGCTGCCCTGTTCCCCTCTAGATACCCAGGGAACTAATTGTGGCGATCAAAGTTAAAGCATTCTCTCTTCTTTATAGACTGCTAAATACACAGAAAAATTATTTCTCCATTCGTGTTCATTAAACTATTTTAAAGTTAAAAAACTGATGCCACGTTCTTTTGCCAAGTGAAATGAGCTAGAGTATTGAGATTGTCCTGCTTTTATGAGAACACAACAGACCTTTTAATTTAAACTCTGCCTTTGTTTGATTAATATTATTTTGCTGTTGTCCATTCTGCTATCTCTTTCTTTTTTGGCTAATGAAGGCAATTGCCATTAGAAACTCCTGTGTGAGAAAAGCCTGAAAACAGGAATAGGAATAATAATGATTATAACAAAGCCCATTAACAAAATTAAGCAGGAAAGGTCTCACAATTTCTTAGTAGCTTCCACTTTATAAAATAAATAAAATATTTTGTCACTCAATATATGCAGCTCAAAATATTTCCTTTCCCCAGATTAGTGGGAAGATGAGGGCAGCCTCCTTTAAAGCTCCATCTAACAGAAGAGAAAGAGAAATAGAAAAGATGCAGAGAGAGCCCCAGGATGTGGAAAGTCATGAAAATACCTACCCTGGAGACAGTATTCCCATAGGATCCTTTTCATACAAATTCCAACTTGCCTAATGCCCTTAATGAATGAAATAAAAAGAGAATTCAGAAAGGCCCATGCTGATGGCTCCTGCTGGAAAGTGTGTGGTTTAAGGCATAGCTGCAGCAGTTCTGGGAGGGAATCAGCTCCGGTCCCCATCAGCCAAGCAGGCAGGAATCACTGGGGCGAAATCTTCCCCCTCACACATTTGCAATTGACTTGAAATAACATCACGACACCTTTGGATAATTGACGCCTTCTTACCTTTCGTTGTCCTTTGTAATTAATATTTGTAGATCTAGAGGTTTCTCCCAGCCACAGATAACGGGAAGGTGGAAGGGGTGGGGAGAGAGTGCGTGTGTGTGCGTGAGTGTGTGTGTGAGTGTGTGCGAGAGAGGCAGAGGCAGGGAAGGAGAGAGGCAGAGAGAGGCTTTGGTTGTGTGTCTGCTTGGGGAATGGAGCGCTGGTGTATTTGTGTGGATGGGTACTGGGGGCTTTGCAAACCTCTGCAGTTCTAAAGGCAAGACAGAAAGTGAGAAGCAGGATGAGCTGGATGTCTCCTGTCAGTCCTTACAGAGTTTCAGCAGCCGTGACCTTCAACCCTTTTGCTGTGTGTCAGCCCCAACTTGAGCTCCCTTGTCCAGCTGCTGTGCCAGCCCCCAACACGGAGAAGGGACAGCAGAGGGAAGGAAGCAGAGAGAGATGGAGATCAGAAGGGCTTTTCACCCAGTCAAATGGGCCTCTGGTGACAAATCAATCACGGCCCGTTCAAACCAATGATGCTGCCAGTCTCCAGCTCACCAAGCCCTCACAGCCTCCCCCGGCTCCTCGGGTCTCCTACATGACACTCAGCTGATGACAGGGGCTCCAGTCAGAGCAGGGCTGCTTTTTACAGGTTGATTTGGTCATTAGCATCATTTCTTCTCTATCTCCCCCTCTTACTCTGTCTTTACCTACCATCTATTTATTTATTAAATATTGAAAACTGATATTAGAAGAGGGATTGAGACACACAGAAACACTTGCAAATAAGCTGGTATACTGCCTTGTTGAAGAAACCCAGATTTATATATTTATTTGATTTTGTACACTTAGGAAGAGCTACCTGTTTCAATGTAATGAGTTGATCTGATCAGTATAATCAGGGACAAAGAAAGGAGGCCTTACAACATGCTCACTTCACCTCCTCCTTCCCTTTATTTTACACTAATAAAAAACTGGCTTCAGGGATTTTTCCTACTACACCCATAGGAGAGAAATTATTTTTCAATTTTCTTTTTTTGCAGACATTTGTTAAAATACAATTTTAGGTCCCTTTTAAAGCTATGAGGAAGATCCTTATCTGGAACAAATTTGCACTGCCACCAAAATTCTTGTATTTCAAGGAGTGTACAGTGATAAAGTCCTAAATGACGTAAGAAAAAAACCTCAAAAATTACTACTAAATCCTAATAAGTACATCTTTCAATACTGACTTTTTTTCTGAATATCTGAAAAAGTGTTTTAAAGCAGTTACAGAGAGAAACAGTAATAGAAGAAGAGGGTTTAAAAGTTTAGCAAGAACAATCTTTTGCAGATTTTGTGATTGTAGGAATTGCATTCTATGTTTCCTCCTCTCTTCTCTCCTTGCCACGCCCCCCCCCCCCCCCCCAATTCCTAATTGTGTGCCATTAGAAGATGGGGAAAAAAATCTAAGTAAGGTCTTAATAGAGTATGTCTTGCTCTAAGTCTTCTTTAACCTTTAACCCTGAAACAAAATCCTTCTACAGCCCTCCCCCAAAAACCAGTATTGCCCATTAAGGAAAAGGGTGCAGTCCCTTCTCATCCTCGCTCATCTCCAGTGCCAATCTCTTGGCTCAGAGCTACCCTGTCCCTGCAGCCAGGGATGGCAGCGCATGTTTTAACCACCAAATTTACATGTTGGCCATCCAAGAGCAACTGGCCAGTGTGGGGTGGGGTAGGGTGGGAAAGAAGGATAATGGAAATGTGTAGAATGGAGCCCAACTCTTCCAGGCTCTGTAAAGAGAGCCTGGGCAAGACACAGTGGCATCAAAAATATAGCACAATATACTCAGAAATGTCTCCCGTGTCTCCTTCCTACCGTGAGTGAAGTGTGTGAAACTGAAGTGGAGTGCATTGCAGACAGCAGTGTGGGGTGCTGAACAGCCTGTAGCTGGAGAGTGCTTCGGTCTTTATCTTCAAAGCTGTCCTGTCAAATACAAGGTCTTTTAAACATCAGAGGGATAAAGTTTCTGATTCTGAAGGGTTCGTTTTCCTCTTGGTTTTCCTCAATCAGAAGTTAAGGCCATACGACCCCCACAGTAAGCTGGCTCTGGGATTGCTGCCCTGCTACTTGCCCCATGATTTGGGGATGCTTGGATAGAGCAATCTTGATTTGCTTCACTGTTTGTTGAGTTCAGTTTTCTTCATGTTAGTTCTTTCTTCCATCTTACATGTCTTGAGGCTTTTGCTGTGTGGCAGTGAATTGAATCTTATGAACTTAAAAGAAAATTGTGGCTGGGACCTGGAGAATATTCATCTGTTGCAAAAAATGCTGAAGTCTGAGCATGTGAGAATTGAACTAATGAGTTTTCCCCTCATTTCAGTCCCACAGTCTCTTTTTTTACCACACCTTAATTGCAGTGTTTTCTGACAAAATCATCCTAGCTCCTAAAAAAATTTAAATGTGCATCTTCATTTCATTGCTTGTATTTCCTTCTACTAATGTAATAAAAGAAATTAAGATGGTTTACAACATAATGTGCCTTTCTGTCATCTTACTGTCAATACCTAAGTACTAGACCAAAATCTAGTTGATTTCTAAAATGAAAATTCATTATATTTCTGGAAACTTGAACAATCAGCCCCATGCATTTTAATTAGATTGCCTGGTTTTTTCATTTATTACTAATACAGTCCTCTTAACTATGATTTATTTGTTAAACAAAGTGCCATAATCCGTCACTTATTCATCTTAATTTCAGCAAAATTAAAGTAGTCGCTGTTATATTACACCTAATTGCACTTGCAATGAAAAGAACGGAGATGTTAATCAAAATAAATTGAAGATAAACAATAAAATCATTAAATCTTTGCTGCAGTAAGTGTAACTAATCAGTTTTGACTTGAAGCGACCGAACACAAATAATGAATCTGTCAGTGAAGACGCGCTCATTAAATCCAGCCTGGTCCGCCCGGGTCCTGCAGGCAGCCGCACCTCCGGCCCCGCAGCCTCCGCGCCGCTCCGGGGGGACCGCCGGGCACGGGGACATCGGGGCCCGGGCAGGGGCAGGCTGCCCAGAGACAGCCCTGCGATCAGGGAGGATGCAAATGCCACAGGTACGCAGGAACTCCCTTAAGCACCGCGCCAGGAGCAGGGAAACACTCTTTGTTTTAGTCAGCCACCAGCAGGGCAGAGATTAGAAAAAGGGGGGGAACGGGAAATGAAACCCAGAAACTCAGAGGTAGGAAGCACTTCGTTTTAAAACTTGTTAAAAGTATTAGTTTCATAGCAGATCAATGTAGTTGGCACTGTGTTAAATAAGATAGGTTAAATACTATGTTTTGCAGTAGTAGGAGATACTGATTATAGTCCCCTGCTATCCCCATGGAGTAGGGACAATGCCTGGATTAGCAACAGAAGCTGGTCATGTCCTCATTGTCTTTCCACCAGTTACCACTTCTGGCCTCACTACCTCATGACAAGGGACAAAATGGGCACTCCAGATATTTCCAAATACGTTGTTACACTGGCAAGGAGTCCTGTATCTGAGCAGCCTGGGGAGCTGAGCTAGAGCAATCAGCACTTTCTACTTCAGATTTTAAACTATTTACAGAATTATTTCAGTTTCCCAATGGAGTATTTGTGAGCAATCACTGGTTAGCTGGAATTTACATGGCAAGGAGCAATTTCTCTTAAAATAGTTCTGCATGATACACTTTTGTCTGGTCTGAGCCAGCAACTAAGTGCAGCTATGGAATACAGGCAGTGGTCCTTGCATTTAGTCACACTAAACAAAGTCATCATTTGCTTGAACAATTATCACTTCCTAAACAGAAGATACTGTTTTGTATTTTTATGTTTCCCCTCCTTGTATTTTATCAAACATTTTACTTATTTACAAATGTTACTGTGCTTTGTCTTTATTATTTACTTAAGCAATATAATTCAGCTTTAAGTGTGAACAGCACAAAGGATGTCTGCCTGGCTCCTGGAATCAACATAACCAATTAACATTTTACAATGTTAGTGCTTTCTCCTGTGTTTAAAACAGTGGTCAGTACAAATAAGCGATAGTTTAACAGTCAATATGCTCTAGCTCAAATATATTTGAGAATTACACATATTTTTCAGCCTATTTTTACTATCTTTGGATAAGAAATGGACAAGATAACCCAGTGCCCTCTGAGCAGGAGGCTAATTTCAGCTCAATTTTCTTCTTTATTTCTCTTTCTCTGTGTATAGTTCATATTTAAGTCATACCAAAAGACAATAATCATGGAAGAACAACATCCCAAATTCAGGGTTGGATGACTACTAAGCAAGTTTTTCCCCTCTGTTTTTCTCATACTAGTGTGATTTGATATCTGTGAATGATTATCCTTTCTTTTTTTAATAAAAAGTCTAGCTGATGGACCTTTTAGTTTCTGTTCTGCATCTTTCCAACATTCATAATGCTTAACTTGGGACTTGACACGTCTCAAGGTGCTCATTTGGAATGATTTATATAGGTTTTGTTAGTTCAGTGGCAGGTGGGTAATTCTAGAAATTAAATATTACCTGTTTTTTATTGATATAACTATAAGCATTTAACAGAAGTAGTAAACATTACTATTCCTAATTTCTAGGAAAGGTAATGAAAATACAGACTGAAAAGTGGCTAGCGGCATAGGAACCAGGTAAGGATAAAAAATTACCAAAAGGATGGACCTGATCCTTCATTAGCCAAAAACTCCTACAGACTACAGTCAAAATCTGCCTTGAATGAAAGTGATGGAGGGCCCTGGAGCTGTGGCCTGTGTAAAGTTAATCTGAGAATCTTATTGCAGTTGCTTTCAGCAGGTCTCTAAAAAATATTCCCCAATCCAAGTGGCACTAATTGGACCCCACGCTGGGCGGCTTCGCAGAGCAGCTCCTGACTGAAGGGCCCTGGCAAGAGCTGCCGGTGCTGCCCGGCTGCGGCTCCCCGAGGTCGCAGCCACCGCACCCCGGGGCAATGCACGAGGCCTTCACTGGTGCTCTGCCTTTGCTGCAGTGAAAATACTGCCATATTCCGGCTTCTCAATGTATTACTTTCTGCTTGCTCAATATTTCAACTACCCTTTGGGGGCGCTTTTTTTTTTGTTGTTGTTGTTACCGTAAAGGCTTTTGGACATTCTTCAAGTTAAATACATTTTCAAACCAGAAGCATTGACCAGACATGGCGAGAGCTGAATGACATGCAGTACGTACAGATTAAGGAATGAGTGGGGAAGACTGCAGAGCAGGAAAGAGGGAAGGAATTCTGTTTAGTCCCATTCTGAACAGCAGATGATGGTGAGGTATCTACGAAGACATTTCAAGAAGACAAAGTGAGATTTCACTTCAAACAGGAGAAGACAGGTTTAGAATAAATAAGTGGATCTGACAATTGGGAACACAGGGATGATAGCTGAATGTGTTTGACTGTGAGATTACACCAAAACGGGATTGGAAGGCGGAGAAGGCAGCAAAAAATATAATTCTGCTAAATATCTTCAGTTGGAGATGTGATGTCAGGATGAAGGATAAGTGAAGAAATTATTGGAGAGGCAACTGAAGAACCATGAAAAGACAAGGTCAGGGAAATCAAGAAAGACAAGATGCCAAAATCTACAATGCAGTCAAAAATTCTGAATGATGAAATGTAAAGGCAGACAAAATTGTAATAGTATTTCTCAGCTTTAACAGAGAAGTCTGTGCTGTACGTAGATCAGCCTAATTTAGGTATTCACCTCTCAGAGTGAAGGTTTGTGTGTGAGTATGTAAAATAATTCTCATTCTAGATCTCTATGCCCCCTCCCACAGCTGGACACACTGCCTTGTGTTTATGCCTGCGGGCAGCACCCCAGTTTGATGTCCAGCCAGTGACTTCACAGAGAAGCACAACTGCTACATCAACATTGACAATGTAGCAAAGGATGGGGAATAGAAGAAATTCTCTAGAAATAGAAGCAAATTCAACTGTATCAGAATGGAAATTTGAGCATAACAATGTAACATTATAATCTTGACACATTAATTTGAATGCTGGGACCTCTCAGGTATGGAAAATCAATTATGCAAACTTGAGCAACATGTACTCTCCCAAAAAAAATTACAGCTTACCTTTCCCCAAATGTTTTCCAGAATTTGGTATGCTTTATTTCAATAAAATATCAGATTTTCTATTGTTTTTTCCATTTTCCATGTCTTTGCCGGTCAATTTACAACATCCTTAGGTTTCTTTCTAACAGTTTTTGGTTACTTTATAGATAGCCAAATTCACGCAAAAACATCAATCTCCTAAAGGTTCACTTTACAAACCACAGAATTTTGCCAGTTGCTTTGCTGATTCTTTAAATGTTTTACTCTAGAAGAATAACATTAGATAATGTCCAAACTGCAATCTTCTTAATTGTGAAAAACAGCATCTTCTACAGCAACCCTGGAGAACACAAAATGCCCCCCTCCATCAGTAGCCTATCTAACCCAGAGGCCTGTTCCCAGCGATGCTGAGTCCTATCAGAACCCTCAGAATGCTCCCCAGGGAAAACCCTTCTGATCTCCAGGTAGCTGGGACATGGCTCATCTCTCCTCCCATGTGTAGGAGTTGGTAGTAGTTAATATCCTACAACTACACCGAGCTCCCAATCCTAGAGAGAGAAAAAAGCACTTGCAGAGAGGGATTAATGCCCCCATGTCGGGGTAAGGTCCCAGGCCATGGGGGCTGTTTCTCCTAATAACAGGCTGGGCAGAGAGCCCAGACTGCCCTGGCTCTTTACACTGCACAGCCCAGCTCAGGCCAGAACACCCCTACACTTCCAGCACACGCATGCCTTACATTTACTTTTTATTCTACTGCTTGTTTCCCGTGAGACCATTTTTAGTTGGAAATGAGTACATTTTAAAACACTCAAATAGCTTTGTAGACATGTTGGAGGTCACTATACTGAAGGGCTGGAGAAGCGTGTACTTTCAGGACAGGTCTCTGAATTCTGATCACATCATTCCAACTTAAGGGATGGGCAATTTTATTTTAACTTGGTTTTCTTTCTTACATATATGGATCTCTGTGTTGACATTTCCAGAACTACCCTTTGTACCTTTTAAGGGATAAATGCTTTCTGCTTTAGTATGTGTACTGATTTTAATCAGATTGACTGTTCTTGTTGGTAGTTCAGAAATTTCTGTTTGAAATCCCCTTAGAATTTATTTACTTTCCAGTCTTAGGAGCCTGTTCTTATTTAATTTATGGATTTGTTCCAGCACATCTTTTAATTCCTGTGTTTGACAAAACCTCTTCTATAGTGCACAACAGGAGAAAATTTGGTATATCTATTTTACCCTAAATTCTGTGTGAAAATGCTAATGCAAACAAGTCATTTACTTTCATTTCAGTGACACTGTCTTCTCATTAGTTTTCTTACTTTTCTACCAAATAGCCCACTGGACTTATAAAATGTCTTGCAGGCTTGCTGCTTCTTAATACTTGAAAAAATCTTATTTTCATGTCAGGCTATCTGCTCCTCAAATCCTCTGTCATCCTTCTAATCTCCACTGGGTATCTTAGCCACTGTGTTTTATCCATATTGACTTCAAAAGTTATAATTCTACCTTCAGAAAAATACATGTTTGACTATACAATCTTCGTGAACCTTCCTGCAGCCCTATGGATTGTTTTTGCTTGTCAGCGTCCGTGTTTGTTTGGGATTATGTGGGCCTTCTGCTACCCTGTTATGGTTGCTCAAGTAGCCTCCATGCTGAGTCTAAGGATTTTAATTTCCTCACTTCTGACTTTAGGGTCTTTTTAACTAGCTTCCTCATTTTTTGTACAATCTCTCCCCTGAGGATGTTGAAGTTAATTATATTGTGGTCACTATTACTTAGTGGTTCAGCTTTACTTACTTTATAAACTAACTCCTGTGTATTACTTGAGAGGCTTTTCTTGACTTAGTTCTTTATAGCTCTATGATTAAAACAACTAACATATGTATCAAAACATTTTTTAACATCCTACAGGACTAACTGGAAAGTCTAGAAAAAGGCGAGTACTTACAGGGGAATTAATAACACGGACCAAGAGCATTAACCCTGGTGAAATACCACCCAGTCTTCATTAACTGTAAGACCAGGACAAATCAAACCACATTTAACGATGGCTCCATTTAGAGGCAGCAGGACAGGAGCACACTGGTATCCCCACCTTATAATTTTATATTATACCACAAAAGTGTCAGAACTAGACACAAAAGAGCATTTCCAGCAGGATGTTACCCCCATTTTAGAGAAAGGGAGCATATTTGCTGGCTGCAGGACTGCCTATTTAAAGTTTCTCCATTGAATTCAAAGAGGTTGGTATTTGCTAGCTCATGGTATCACCTCGTTACATCTTGATCATGTATAGTTGCAGTAATTACACAAATAAAATTGACTTTTTATGAAGTATAAAGTAAGCGTCAATGTTTAGATAAGTGCACTTTGTTTTGTGTTTGGTTTTTACTCCCCAAAATGGAATGGGATTATTAGCATCAAAGAACTAATTAAAATAACATCTATAAATAAAGCACCACTCTTTTTTTCTCAAGCAATGCCTACAGTTTTGGAAGAAATCTCTCCTGTACTGTGACCCTGCAGTCTGTGAAGGATAATGCTACGTGTTTTAAAAAATTAAGTTAACTCCAGACACCAATCAATGACAATATAAAGACAATCCCCAAGTTAGTCAAGACTCTCTGAATTCTTAATATGGCCAGGTTTCTTCCCCCACCAGGTACAGGACATCAGACACATCTTATTTGAATTTCTTGGACAAAAGGGGAGTACAAATAAGAATGGACAGATCTGGAACTTACTTGCCCTAGTATCAATCAGGAGTAACATTACTGATGTCTTCTGAACATCAAAGCAGGAAAATCAGTAAAAGAAATTTGTAGGCCATCAACTCCATTTTATATATTTAAGTTCAGAACAGCTACTGCCTGCCTAGCACTAGTTGCTGCCAGAAAGGTAAGTTGGAAAGTCATGGTTCAGCAATCATAAGGAATTACACTCACATAAAATGACTATAAATTACATAAGATTCAGACCCCTACTATTCAGTCACTGTTCCGCTGTTGAACATTGTAGTAATTTGAATATTTGATCAGTTTTCTACATAGCAATATGAACTAAATCTTGATTTTAACATTATGTAGTTCAATTCTGATATCAACACATACCTTCTCATTGTTAAAACAACCAGCTTACATTACAGAAGTGCCATTTGATGTTTTCTTAATAACAATTTAAAAATAATACCTTATGACAACATGTTGTCTGATGACAACTTAATAAGTAGTGAGCCATCAATAGTTATCATGTTGCCCCTGTCGTATGGCAGAAAGGATAAGTAATTCCTCCTTAAAAGGGCAGTGAAGCTGACACTGCTAGTGGTCTTCTGATTTATGGAGATTGTAGTGATTACATTTGAAGCCTGGCTCAAAATATGGTTTAATTTTATATTAAAAAGTTCTTTTAATTGCTACTGGAAACTCTGAAATTAGGATCCCATCAACTCTGTGAGACAGGGAAAATCCAAAGAAAATAACACTGCCTACACCAATGCTTCGTACCAAGATTTTACTATTCTTATTTCTAGAATGATTGCAACAAAATATAACATCATGTTTCAAATAATAAACATTACCAAGTTAGAAACCCTATATTTTATAAATTCCTTGGTTTTTTGTTCATTCATTCATTTGTTCACACCTTCCTTTCTTACTTCTCTTTTTATCTCTTTCTTTTTCCTTCCCCCTCTTTCATGCTCTTACAAGCTTAAGCTGGGCACTACTGTACAAGAGTTTAGTATCATCTGAAGTGAGTACTTCCCTCTGCTCCCACAACTTACGTCTTGCTGTTCTGGATTTCTCCTAAGTATCCTTGTTCTTCCAGGCTCATTAGTAACTTAGAGGGACTTGAAGGCAGCAGTCTGATTTACATCAGTGATCTTATTCCTTTCAGCTCAGGAGGGTTATCTTTTCTGTGACAAAGGCTATCACAGATATGAATAACTATTTTCATACTGGGCTTTTTTTCGTCTAGCTGGAATCACACCATCATAGATTTTACCTCACAAATCTGACTTCACTTTAGAGAGCAATAACGGTACAGTCAGCACTCTGCCATCACAGCAAGGTGAACAGAGAAGAGTAACTTAGGTCAGTTGCTTCTTTATTATTGGCAGATGAAATAGTGTCTTCAACAGCTTCAGAGCAAGAACTAGGCAGGCAGTGTTTGTGCTGGCAAGGCAGAGCCATTCCGAGAAGCCAGAGCCAGAGGATTTTTGCAACATGCAAGGAGGGGCCTGTAAGCCCCAGAGTAAAGCAAACCACTGAGTAGGAAACCTACTGTTATTACCTACCTAATGTTAATTTAAAGCTTCTTGGGTGAAAATTTGGAGAAAAAAATATGTGTGATACAGTATCAGGTAGCAAAAATACAGGAGTTCTGTTAACTCTGGCAGACTGCAGGAAGAGGAGGATAAACACTCCAAAGATTATTCCATCTAGTTAGAACTGTATTAAAAGAAAATTTGGGACCAGAGCTGCAGAACTTCATCTGTCCCTTGGAAAGATAGGTGTTTCCTGCATTTCAAAAGATTTGGGTGTTTCACTATAGCTTTCTTTACCTTTCCAATGTTTTGTCTTTAGTCCACCTCCTGGTGTCTTTGGTAACACACACAGGTATGTTCATAGTGAGATGGATATATTTTGGGTGTAAAACTGCTGCTCTTGCCTGGAGAGTGCTCGGAGGTGAAGGTAAAAGCCTAAGACATAACAGGAAGAATTTCTGAAGTTAGAGAAGAGCTCTCTTAGACGATACAGGCAAACAGATACAGCAGGTGAGAATAAAAGTGATTATGGGGAAGATGCTGGCAGGAGACAGTAAAAAAATGGTCTCTGCACACATCAAACGTGAAACAACCAACAAAGGGTGCCCACTCTTTTACCATAACACTTTTCTAAGCACTGACTTCTTGATGCCAAATTGGCTACTTCTCTCTTGTGCAAACAATGGAAATAAGTAAAGGGGAAAAAAAGATTTTTCTGACAGAAAAATCACTGCCCAGTTAAAGACAAAACCCAGATAGTTCTTACAGACATTTTGCTAGTTTTCCCCTAAAATTAAATAACCAATTATTGTTAACCATAAGAGATTCTGATGAGGAAGATGTCTGTTGAGAGACAATAGCACAGGGAAATGTTTGCCATATTTAGATCTCCTTTCACTGAAAAATAAAGAGGCCATTTCAGGTCAATCATCTTGAGCTCTTTTCTTTAGGGGAATGACTCTCCAGCATGGCTCATTACATTAAAGGATTTCATGGGCCTGAGTTACAGCTATTGCTATAATCACAGGTATCAGAAATAAGAATAGTTATTTCTTATTTCTTTGTAAATGGAAAATGAAAAGGTCATTCAGTGTATGGTACTTCAAACACTTGAAAGGCAAGGTATTTTACTGCTTGCTTTGCTTTTAAGAGGGAGCCTCTACAGAGGGTGGAAGCAAGGACAGGTAGACTCAGAGGAATACAGAGAAATTGTTTTAACAGCCAGGTATTAGGTTAGGAAAGCTAAAGCCCTGATAGAATTAGTTCTATCAGCCAGGGATGTCAGGGGCATCAAGAAAAGGTCCATTGATAATAGGAAGAACTGGGAAAAAGTGGGTCCTTTCAGGAAGGAGATGGGGTTCCTGGTTACCCAGGACATGGAGAAGGCTAGGGTACTCAGGGATGTTTCTGCCTCAGTCTTCACTGGCACATGGTCCAGCCACACTGCCCACACTGCAGAGGTAAATGCAGGGACTGGGAGAACAAAGAACCACCTGCTGAGGGAGTAGGTCAGGTTTGAGACCATCTAAAGAACCTGAAGGTGCACAAGCTCATGGGAACTGAGATGCATCCCCAGGTCCTGAGAGAACTGGTGGATGATGTTGCTGAGCCACTGTCCATTGTATTTCAGAACTCAGGGCAATCCAGTGAGGTTTCCACTGATGGGAACACAGGAGGATCAGTGTCACCTCTGTGCTGGGCAAAACCACGGGGCACACCCTGGGACACTGTGCTGAGGCTCGTGGGGAGCGGGGCGGTGCTTGGTGACAGCGGGGACTGGAGCTCAGGGGCTCGGCTCGAGAGCCCAGTCGGGCCCAGGGCCTGCCCCCACAGAAGTTGTTATTTTGAAGCAGCATCTGTGGCTGAGAAAACATGCAAATTTATTGGAGGCTTCAAGAGAATTCTACATATTTCCACATTCTTGCACTCTTCCTTAAATATCTGCTAAGTGTCCAGTTTTGGAGACAGAATGTTTTTAACTCTTTGGTTATGTTCTTATAAGTGAATTTTGGTGGGTTTTTTTTTTCCTTTTTGTTTTGTTCTTGTTTTTATGTTTTCTTCTGTATTTTCTAAAGACTTGTTTCACTCTGTGCAATTACAGATTATTGTTTCTTAACTTGTAACAGAAAACTAGCCAATGTAACCCATTTCCATCCATACAAATAGGCACACAGGCTGATTTAAACATCTCTCTTGTTTCAGGGCATAAGTGAATGTCTCTGAGGGTAACCAGCTATCCTAACAATGCCCAACGAATCCCAGTCTGGGAGCATTAAGAACAGGCTTTTTTCTCAAGCAACATATGGGAACACTTCTGGAAGCTGTTTGTAATGACCTGATCCATAACTCATGAGGCTCATTGTTTGATAACAACAAGAATTACAGAATTAAGGTTGATGAAATAACTTCTGTTGAAAAAATATCTTTAATAAGCTTTTCATCAGTTTATAAAGATGGGTAGAGATTTTCCTAATATTTATCCACTAAGAAATTAGGGAAAACGTACATGAACATTATAATCAATATTAGTCAGATAGCAGGATATTTTCTTCCAAGGCATAACCTTTTAGATGAAGCTCTACTATTGATCTCTAAAGTCAGCATTTTTTCCCTTGCCATTCCCATTGGCTGAAATGCAGCAAGGAGAATCTCCCCAGTAAATTCAGGTTCCATTGTGCTTCAGAAGGGTTGTCACCGGCAGAGAAGAAACAGTAACGTGTTCTCATGTACATTTGTTTCTGTGGGTGTGTTACATAGGAAAATACAGATTCAATCACATTCACCAACTTCTATTTCTATGGTATTGAACTTAGACTTTCAGGTCAATCTGGAAGCATCCTAAGGCTTTCAGCAAGCTTTTAATTCCTGGATTATTTTCTTCTGCCTGAAGTTTCCCTTCTGCTTCCCTTTTGTTTGCTATTAATGCTTCATCTCTTCTGGGAGGGTGATTCACAGTTAATCAGCTCATCTGTTCTGAGCCACTCACACCCAGGGCTCCGTGGCCAGGCCAGCAGGCATTGCTGGAACCCTTGGCTCTCCTCGGGGGCTTCGCTGTCCCTGCTGCCCTGTCACTGGGACACAATTACATCAGCCATTGGGCCAGCTGCAGACGTGGGGGCCACGGACACAATCGCAGAAAATGGGATTTGGGGTACCTAATGAGCAGTTTATTTACATAAATACACCAGGTAAAGAAGGGGAAAAAAGTTCTACTGCTTGGAATAGAAATTACTGTTAGGCAGATAGAGAGAAAAATTTCCTGCAGAACAGAAACATCTATGTCACATTTAACACTTTCCCCCCATCTTCTTTTTCACAGAAAATATAGTTTTCACAATTTGAACAAATATTTAAATATTCAGTGTCTATTCAGTTGAAATTTTGAATGAGTTCTCCTATTTCATTATCAGCATTTGAGGAGTACAAGCACGTTTTGGTATCCTGAATTCTGGAATATATCTGACTTTGCTTGCTTCATATATACAAAATACAGTTAGAAAGCACAGTACAAATTCCATATTAGTGTCTGTTTTATTGTTTAAGTAGAAGAAATTCTGGACACTCATCCTGTCCTCACCTTTCTGGTTTCCTCTGATTTAGCATTACCAGATTTACAAGCTCACACCTGTTTTATTAGGCAGTCTTTCAAACTAGAGTTTCCATAGACTGAATTTGCATGTTGCCAGTCCCATTAAGTATATCCTCTTTAGCAAGGAAGGAACATTACAATTTTCCATACACATGCCTATTTATTTTTATTAATCTTGTCTTTACTAACTATGAAGTTGAGGTAGGTAATTCTCTTCTTGAAATACTCTATAATGTTGTTTTTCAAATGTATTATCTCATGCTTATCACATGACCCATGTGACTGTAAATCTGCTGCTCAAAAGCTCAGGGATACCCCTGCACAAGATCCAGGTTGAGAAACTGTTGATGAACAGTTACCAACATGAGGTTGCCATTATAATTCTTCCCCGGGGTAAGAAAATATTCTCACTACAAATCAGTCACCTACAAAATAGATGTTTCACCGAGATATATTTAAATGAAGTTGCCAAACACTATTTTTCCTGACATTTGATAGTTACCAGCCACTATAAGTTCCTCCAACACCTCAGCTAGCCAGTTCAGTTCTTGAAATCCACCCTTTATACCTTGTTTCCCCCAAACTGGGCTGAATGCATACTTCCCCACCACTCATTTTCTCTGTGAGAGGGTTTAAATTGCTCATTTGAACCACCCAGCCTTTTATTCCTTTGCATGTCCAGTCTAAAAATGATGAAATATAAACCAGTCTACTACTCTTGCATACATGTCCCCATTAAATATTTACTACATCTGTTCATATTAATAAGTTTACCAAATCTTTAAAAAGCTCACTACACAAAAGAGAGCTAGACTAAAATTGTGAGTCTGTCTCTAAATTTAATGTCAATCCATGTTCCAAAAAAAGGAACATGTGATGAAATGTAACAGTGATGAAACATAAGAAATTCTCTTAGCCGCTCCTAAGATGTTGGGGTTTTACCACATTGCTATTTTACACTGCATCAGCATTGTATTTACCAGCTTCCTTATTTTTTAACTCATTACTGACCAGAGGTTTTTTTTTTTTTTTTTGCTTTTGCAACCAATTTTTACAGTATTTCTATAAATTCACCTCCATTTGATTGTTATATGTGTAACCTGTAGTGGATCAAAACGTTTAAAGGGTTAGACTATCCCTGTCTGAGCACAGTAATTTTGGTTACAAAGCTACTTTACATGGATACAGGAATGTCTGACTGAGACAGGGAACAGCACTTCAGATCAAACAGGGATTCGGGGCTGGGGAAAGGAATATCACACCACAGAGCAAGCCAGGCCTGAACACTGAGGTCTGAGCTTTCACATGGCTCCTGTGGCAGAGGCTGGGGGTGGAAACCTGCAGTGGAAGAACCACATCTCAAGTATTCAAATTAGTACTAGAAACACTCCTCCTCATCTCCCCAAACACATCTTTGACTTTCTGTAACTGTGAATAAATCTTCCAGGACTTTTTGCATAGTGCTTAACATGTTTTAAATTTATTACTTGAATGAGGGTGGTATGATTTTTCCTACCCAGTCTCTGGGGAGCAAAGGGGATAATAAAGGCTCTCAGATGGAATATACTCTCTCCCATCTTTCTAGCTGTCTAGGTTCTTCAGCCAAGCACTTGGTGTCCACAATGATTTGCACTTTGGAGGCCTTTTAAAGACAAATTTTCAATTCTTTCATTCCTCACTGTAGATCATCCCCAACTCTAAAAAGTTAAAAATTGCTTAAGTGCACTAGAAATGCTCCAAACCTTCCTGAAAACTTCCCGTAAATCATGTTTAATGAAATAGTTGGGTACCTGTTTGTTGCTGTTCACCAACTCCAACATGACACGTTTCAAAAGCTGTCTATCTGCAATTTTTGCATCAACGTAAGACATGTTTTCAGCAGACTGCATTCCATTTCTGAGAAATCTCCAGTCCCCTTTATGACTTTGCTTGGCCTTGAGACTTTCTCTAGTCATGTTTTATTGTCTTTTCAGCCACTTTGGTCTCTCTGCCCTACAGCGCACAATGTTCTGTCACAGCTCTGCCAGGGCACCCCTCTCTGCCTCTTTCCTTTGACTTCTGCAGTCCCTGGACATGGAATAGCTGTTCCGGCCTGAGACTCCGGCCTGTGCCCATGGGCACCGCTGCCCTCTGCACGGGGCTTTCCTAGGTGGACAGTCGTGCTCCTCATCTGGCCTGGGTATCAGTGGATAGCCAAGGCTCGGGATCTGGTGACGCGGTTTGGCCCCGTCCGGGGGTGCCTGACAATTCCGCCCGCTGACGGGCAGGGAGGCGGCTCCTGCCGCCACCGGGGTGAGTCCCGTCAGTCCCGGCCCGGCCCTGCTGCTCGGGGTCACTCCGGGCCGCTCTTCAGCCGCTGAGCGCGGCGGGTGCCTGAGGAGGCCTGAGGGGAGCGGGGCCCGTCCCGCCGAAACCTCCCTGAGGGGAGCGGGGCCCGTCCCGCCGCGGGGCTCCCGCCGAAATCTCCCTGAGGGGAGCGGGGCCCGTCGGCGTTGCCATTGCCGACCCCCGGCACTCCTGGCCGCGGTCACAGAGACACAGGAGAGGTGGAGTAGGAAGGGACCTTAGCGAGGCATCTGGTCCAACCTCCCTGTCCAGACACGAGAGCACACGGTACAGGACTGTGTCCTGACGGTTCTGGAATATTCCCCGTGAGGGAGACTGCACACCCTCTCTGTTCCAGTGCTCGGTCACTCGCACAGTGAAGAAGTTCTCCCTCGTGTTCGGGTGGAACTTGCTGTGCATCACTTTCTGCCTGTTGCGTGTTTTCCTGTGGCTTGGCACCACGAGCAGAGCCCGGTCCTTTCCCTGGCGGCTCCCCCAGACAAGGACACACCGCCCGGGCCCCGCCGCACTACAGCTCCCGGCAGCCCCCGCGCCGTGACTCGGCCGGGGCGCCGCGGCGCGGGCCGGGATGGAGTGAGGGGCGAGCGGCGGACAGAGCGCGGCCCTGCGGCCCCCGCCCGTGTCTCGCTCCGCCCCGGGTCTATGCGGCCCCCCGGAGACCATGGGATCCAGGATCAAGTGAGTGCCCTCCGCAGCTCTCCAGCCCCGCTTCAGGCCCTCGGGAGAGCGAGAAGGGGACTGACTTCCCCGCCCTCCCTCCGCTCCGTGTGAGGCCGCGCGGGCGGGACCCCGGCCGAGCCCGCGGGCCTCGGGTTGGGCGAGAAAGAGAGGGAGAAGGACGGGGAGAGAGCGCTCCCTGCCCCGCGGGTCGGAGGGACGGGCAGGACGGGCCGTCCGACCCCAACTCCGGGCGGGACCCCGGCGGGACCCTCCGGCCCTGCCCCAGGAGAGGGATGAGAGCCGACCCTGCCCCACAGCCAACCCCCCTGCTCCTCCCGCTCTCAGGGCCAGGCGGGGAGGGCAGTGCAATGTTATCGGTGCAGGCCAGAGGGAAGGCGGGGGTGCTGCGTTGGGAACATCTTCATTGCCAGCACAGGCGACGCCTGTTCGAGGGTGTGGAGGGGTCGAGGGAGTGCACATTTATTTGCCCAGGTTAGAGTGTGCTGATGGAAGGACTACAGTCTGGCTAGGAAATATCCAAAGTGCATTAGCAAAGGGGTTTGGGAGTAGGAGAAGAGTGATGCAAGTGATTGATGAGCTGGGCCTTCGGTGTTTTTTTTTCAGTTTTCATAAAACTGGTGGTCGATTTATTGGTGAGCCCTGTTGGTGTGTTTGGTATAGTCACATTAAAAGTCTCAGTTCATTCATGTGCCATTCCAGGAAAATACAGTTCTTTGGACACAGGTAGAGGTGTAATAGAGCTATTGCCAAGCAGTGAGTGCTGACATCTCTGTGTGTGGAAGGGTTATAGGGTGGAGAGACCCAGGTCGATCCTATTTTATTCAGCAGTTTCAGCAGGTGCTGTTGAGCAATTCTTTTTCATTCTTGAACACAGTGATCCTTAGGATTATATTGGGCTTTAAGTTTTCACTCCTTTTGTTTAACTTGAATACAAGACTGGAGGGGACGTAGTTTGTGTGATGACACATCTTCACGTTCCCAAGTCCATAGGCTGGATAGATGAAACCATGTCTTTTCAACCATGTGTTTTAGGAAAATGTAAGCAGATAAGGAGTGTTTGTAATGATAGCACTGTGGCAATTGGTTGGTTCAGGAATGAACCTTCCTTCCTTCCTTAAGCATACTGTGGGCATGAGTTTTGCACATTTTTGGTATATGTGTTCTCAACTGTTGCTGCAGGGAAATGAAAGCCTGAGAAACTGATTAAACTTTTCCAGTCGAATACAGGTAGAATTGAAAACTGTGGGTATTTTGGCAGCAGACCAGGCTGTATCACTAATTTGCACCTTCAGACCCTGCAGCAATCACCCTTGCTTGGATCACTTTAAGATTATGTTCCAAAATGACTTCTTATGATGACCTTATCTTAAATCTATTAAGAGGTTGATGTTTACTTTAAATGCAGTTTCTTTTGTGTGCCCGCTGAAAAAGCTGTGTTTGCCATCTTTGGGTTTGGGATTGCTGATTTGGCTTCAGTGGCTTTGAGTAGACTTTGCTAAATGAGAATGTCATCAGGCAGGTGAGATGCTCCAACTAGAAACTGGTGTCAGGGAGATGTAGCTGTTAGAATATTGAGTGCAGCCAGCAGAGTTTAGGTCCTTTTCAGTGCAAAGTCTTTCAGTGTGAACTTGTCTTTCAAGACTGGGTAAAACCCATGTCTTTCCCAATCACCAGAGTAACAGAGGTAATAAACCCAGGTAAACATTGCTTTTCATTCTTGGACTTTTTGAAAAAGCATTTTGTCCACTAAGTGATTAAGCAACTTTGCCTTGAGCAACACTTAATAAACTGCCTTTTTCCACTTTGGACAGAACACTGGGCCTGAGTAGTAGGACACTTTTCAGAACAATCTTAACATATATAGAGTGAGAGCCTGTCTGAGTAAGAGGCTTTTCTGGTCTGCCTTTCTGAGATGGATATTTAATCCAGCAAAGATTTTAAAGTTGGTGAATAACTTCCTTATTGGGACAGGTTGGGAGTGTGAATGAGAGAGCTGTTTGATAACTGGGTAGGGTGAGGCCCATCTCCTCTAGGGTGTCACCAGGATGTGCTGGAGCCCCAGTAAACATCTGGTAGCTGCATCTCTTGCTTCTTGCAAGAGATTGATAACTATGAGGGGTATTAAACTGCTTGGCACAGGATCCCTTGCACACACTGTGATAGACTTTGCATGAAACCTGGGCATATCTGTCAGTTAGATTTCTGATGGGTGTATTATAACGAGTCATTTGAGTGAAAGATTGCTTAGAGAAAAGTATCAGTAGCTGCATCAGACTGAAGTGAAAGAAAGAAAGGAGTTGCCAGCAGTCCTGGAAGCTTTTGGCTTCTGTATAGCTGCAGGCAAAAAAAAAAGCTAAATTGAGTGTTGGGTTACAGTGCTGGGTTAATCCTCTGTCGGGGCATGTCTGAGGGAACATGGCAGGCACTCTGTGCCAGCCAGGTGAGGGAGGATGGGAGCCTTGTTAACCTGCTGCTGTCATTGCTTGGGAGCCTTTGCACTCTGTGTTATGAGACAGAAAGGATTTGTTATTTATTTCTCTTCAATAATGTGTCATTATCAATCTGTTCAGCAGAATGGCATTGCAGTGTAAAAACAACGGGCACGTTCCTGTCCAGAGGTGGTTGCATTTCCCTGGTGATGTGATAGATGGCCAATGTACATCTGGGAAAGCTTTCAGAGATTTACCAAAACGTTTGTCATATACTAAGAAGAAATAGTATCTACTTAGGAAATACCAGGCAAAAAAGTTAAATATAAGGAAACTAATCAAGGCTTCAGTTGTAGTTTGTGAATTGAATTAGTGATTACAGGTTTCTGCTAATAATGTTTTTCTGCAAGAGTTGAGCTACTAAGTCTTGTACGAGACAGCCAATTATCAGGCAATGTCTTATGCCTCAGTTCTTAAGCAGAATGATACTTTCTGTCATAAGTGGTATTGCATTTTCCTGTGTGTAGAAAAAAATGCTCCTGACAGAATTGAAATAGTCTGTAGATGTGTAAAGTGTGTATTTCCAGCCATCCAGCTTCAGAGAAGGGCTTGATTTAATTTTATTCTGCATAAACCTGTTACAGTTTGGTAAAAGCTACAGTTTTTGATCATTAAAGGTACATAAATATCTTATTTGAAATATCTTATTTCAGTGTAAAAGTGAATTTCATATTTATTGCTTTGATACTGAAGTTATTTCTACATCAGAGATCTGAAGTAATTTATACAACTAGCATTTATCACAGAGGTATTATTTTCTCATACAGCTCCTTCCTAAGTTTGTGTTTACAAAGAAGTATTGCATTTCCTTCTGAAATTACCTAGTTCTCAAATAAATGAGGTCCTATGTATTTTTGTACCTCTGTTTCCTATGTATATTTTTTAATTGCATCTGTTTGTTCACTTGATAAGTGACCATGGGTCTGTAAGTGATTTTTGGGAGGAGGTAAAACTTGCTGTGTGTGTTCAAGGCTCTTGTGCTGTGGAGGATTGCAGGGCCTGGGGTTTCAGTGTGATGCACAGGTGACATTGGACAGCAGAATATACATTTATAATCATGTTTATGCTGTATTTGTATGAAGTCTCAGAGTGACTTGTTTCCTTAATGCCTCTGAACAACAATGACTTCATTCTCCTACTGAAGTGTTGGTTGTTGAATGCAGCCTTTAATACTGAGTTTCTCACTTGGGAAAGCTACTTTAATTTCACTGTTCATAGAAATAAATGGGCATTTGTCATGGAAAATTAAAATACAAAATGTGATGTCTTTTTGTCTGAAAATTTTGGTACATAGCCTGTGCTCCTGCCAGCTGTGTTACACAGTGCTTTCACTTAAGAATTTGAACCTGGGTTCTAGCATAATACTAAAAAGGTGTTTGTTGTTTTAACCATTACCTATAAAAATATAAAGTTTATAAACTTTTAATTAAGGAAACATGGTGCTAAAAATAAAGACACAAACAAAGAGGGTATGATAAGGCTGCCCAGCAATGTATATGAAAGGAAAAGTACATTTTTGGTGCTCTGTGGGTGTCATTTCATCCTCACCCCATACCATGGCTGTCAGAATGCAGCTAAACCCCAGTATTTGCAGATTATGTCCCACAACTTGAGTAGCACAGCAAGAATTATGCAAGTTTAGTTTATATTGCACAATAGTAGCTGACTTTGGATTTCTCATAACTTATGAATGTACTTTTCTGAAAAAAACAGTTACTTAAGACAAATCAGTTGGGAACTGGTGGCAAATTAAATTACCATTAATTGAGTTGTGAACCATTGTTGCTCCTGAGAGGTGCTCTGTAAAACTGAGTGTGATCCTGTGCTACTGAAAGCAATGGTAGCTTTTCTGTCAGTTTAAATAGGTGTGGGGTTTGGCTTAAAGCCACTTGAGTTAAGCTAAGGGCCTATGGCTTGGTTAGAAATGTTTTCCTTAATCCTTTTGGTGTTAAAGTAGGATTAAAAATAATAGAAATTCTCTGAAGAGTAAACTGAACTCCTTGACATGTTTATATGTTTGGTTTGAGATGTTGGGTAAGATGACTTTAATTTTTTTAATTATCATTCAGTTAGGAATTCTAGCATATATATTTATGGGTTTTGTCATTATTTTTGTCCTTAGCAGTAAGGGAGTTACAAAATTCACCAGTGAATTATACCACAGCAATTTTCTAATGTTAGTTTGCATTAACACATAGGAGACAATATTATCACTATACAAGGAGCCACAAATTTAGAACAGTAATTATGCAATTTTGATTCTTGATTTTAACCAGAAAGTCTAAGAATAAAGTGTTGCATGTTCAGACCTGCAAAATCCTTATTTCAGTAGCTACACAATTACAGTCTCTTTAATCTCATAAAAAATATCTGGAGTAGCTAAAATTGTTAGTCAGGAATTAACTCTAAATATTCTGTCTTATATAATCACCTGCTGCCTTTATGTACTCATTACAAGGTGTAATTCCAGAGCATCAGTTATAGAGTTAAATCAGTAAGAACTGAAATTATACACTAAATGGTTTGTTTGTTTAATTTGAAGTAATATCATTAACTTTTTGCTTTTACTACTGGTATCTTTATAACTCTTGAGCAGAGTAAATCTCTGTGCTCAAGGATTGTTTACATCTTGTAGCAATTGGTAAAAGGCAGTGTACAATTTGGTATGATTTTTGACTATCACACATTTCCTTGCATCTGACAAATTTCTGGATTTAAGACTCTGGAGTCTCATGAGACCAAACACTGTGCATTTGTAATATTCTCCAGCATGGCCTTTTTTTGACAAAGAGGTAGAAATATTTTGACAGGTATTAAAAAGGGGTGCTGTCTTCATCCTAAACACAGCCTCTTAAGTTTTTTAGTGGCATGTGCAGAAAGTGACTTTGCCTCCTCTTGACTGCAGCTTCTTTTTTTCCCCCTTTTTTCCTGGGCAAGTAGATGTCATGATGTTGAACTCAAAGGTCACAGTAATGAAAATGTGAATTTGGGCGTTGTTTGTTCAGTGTTGGGCAATGTGACTTTTCAGTTTGGTGAAAAGTTTCCAGGACGTTTTTTTCCTGAAAAAAATCCCTGTATTTAGCACCTTTAGAAAGGTCTGATGAGGAATCATCCAAGGCTGTAAAGGAAGAAATGGAGATTCTCTGGTTGTCGTTGTACTGTGTGCATGCTGAGAACCCTTTCTGACTGCCTCCTTAAGCCAAGTTCTCAGTTCTACACCTTTCTGTTGTTTCAGACAAAATCCAGAAACTACCTTTGAGGTGTATGCAGAAGTGACCCACTCAGGAATCAGCTGCGTTGGGAAAGGTACTGTTCTGCACTGTGCTTCTACCTATTTATTGGCTAAAACTATTCTTAAGAACCATATATTGTGAGATTATTAAGTATATTTAATGTGATACTGTTCTGGCTTTTAAAAATATCATGGTTCTGTGGAATCTCTACAGTTAGGACTAAAAATGAGAAATTTATGTTTCTAACCACCTGATTGTGGACAATTTTCAGGTTTCTTTGACTGTTTTGTCTCCTTTTGTCTTGTCAAGTATAAATAATTCTTGATTAGGTTGAAAAAGTAAGTTGTTTTTCAGATTGGTATTTACTGCTCATGCAAAAAAAAAAGGTAGTTTTAAACCAAAAAAATACTCTTAAAACATCTTGTTTGGAATTTATTTTTACTTCCTCTTTCTTACTTGTCTACAGAACTATTTTTGTCTGCTCCCAGAATTCTCATTTTGATCAAATGACTTTATCTGGATATTAGGCATGGATGCAGCTTATGATTTGGTTAACTGATTTTACCATTGCTATCAAGTCATAATTACCCAAGTATTTTTTATGATATTATTTTTCATAAGTATTCCTGTGTTTATGGTAGAGAACTCCTATAACTGCTGAAACCAACATGTAAGTACATTTGGGAATTTTTGAATGCACTTTTATCTAACCTGAGGAACTTGACCAAATAAAGAAAAGCAAAGGTTGAAATCTGTAATGCCAGAATTTAGTTCAAGATACTGTTATGAGAGTTCAGTGTGTAGAATGGTACAAAAAGGAAGTTTGTCAAAATTAAATAATTATGATTAGTCAGCATATACTGAAGTATATTTCTTTTGTATGAAACAATTGTGTATGTTGTAGACATGATGTAATGAACCAATAGAAAGGATTTTTATATTTTATTGACTGGAAAGCCACTTACCTGCTTTTATATCTGTATTTGTTACAGTCTGTGAAAGTCAAATAGCTGCAACTCCTTCCTTCCTTCCCTGCCAAAGCCTCCCTAGGAGTTGTAACTGGAATACAGTTTTGGCTTGTCTTACTGCTCTGTGCCATCACAGCTATTTGATGTAACTGCAGGAGCCCTTTTAATAACTGGTCTTTGTTTCTGCACATCTGACCTGGATTCTAGTGCCAGAAAATCTGAACAAATTTGACCATAAACATTACATTGTACAGTACTAGTGTCTGGGTATAATCTTCTCTTTGAAGTTTGTTTGCATCCCCCTGGAGGGATTAATTCCCTGCTGTGGGAAGGTGGGTTAAAAAGCACGGAAACTACTTTACAGGTTTTTAATTGGAGAATTTAGTATACATTTTGTTCTATAAACCAACTGATTCTGTGGGAGTTTCACTTAGTTGTGTTTTTAGGTTTGTTGTATGCACTTGTAGGTGCAAAATCTTCAGAAATTCATTTTAGGGAATAAAAAAAGAGTTTTAATAATTGTTTTTACAAGTCATATATTTTGAAGTTACTCTCTCTGAAGAATCTTTTAAGATATTTTTCCCAACCAATTTTTTATACTTAAGTGGTATACTTTATTCTCAGAAGCCTTAGATTTGTGTATACCCAAATATTTTGTCCTTCTGCTCTGAATGAACAGAATGTCTGGTTCTCTGCTGTGTTGACTGTATTTAACAGTTGTACTGTATCCTAGGCAAATTCCAAAAATACAGACCTAGAAACCTCCATATTGTCTGTGTCCACATTTTGGCTGGCTGTTCCATGCCAAGAAACTAAGAATATAGATTAACTTTTCTTTTTTGCAGTCAAGGAATGTATGTTACGTGGCAAGGAGCAGCTGCTGTTGAGAAAACTAAAATGCATAAGAGGTGTATAAGAAGCGAATTATCAGGCAGGTTTAAAACTATCTCTCCCTGTTTAATTGGTCCCAAAATTAACTAATACAGCTGGTTTTGAAGTCTGTGTTTGGTATAATAGTGCTGTTGATACACACAATGCTCTTAATTCTAATATCAGTCTTCTGACTTGGTCTTGAGGAGAAAGAATTGCTCTAAAGCTGTAACTGTCCTAGTGTGTGGGATTGTGTGGCTTTGTGGGATGGGAAAACCTGCCTCTGTTTTGTTATTCAAAAAATTGTGTGGCTGTTATGGGTTAACCCCAGCTGGCAGCTCAGCCCATGCAGCCCCTGGTGGGACGGGAGAGCAAACTGGAAGAGGAAAAGTGAGAAAGTAGCAAAGGATGTTTGCCATGTGACTGTGAAGTTCAACTGAAGTTTGAAGCTTCAGCATATTTCAAAGTTCACAGTCAAATGCAGAAGGGAAAAACCTGGTCTGTGTTCCAAGAAAGACATCAATAAACTGCACCGAGTTCAATGGAGGGCCACAAAGGTGGTGAGAGAGCTGGAGCACATCAGTGTGAGGAGTGCTGGGCTGGCCCATCCTGGAGGAGGCTCCAGGGACCCTGAGCAGAAGCCTTCTCTGCCTGTGGAGTTCCTCGGGTTCAGGTGTCCAGGCTCACCAGATGGTGTGTGGCAAGAGGACAAGGTACAGTGACAGACTGAATCAAGAGACATTCTAGGTGAATATTGGCAACCTGTTCATCATGTGAGTCAAGTATTAGACCAGGTCACTCAAGAGATGTTGTGCATCTCCATCCTTGGAGTTTTTTAAGACCTTTCACAGCCTGAAAAACCTGGTCTGAACCTCACACCTGGCCTGTCCTGAGGCTGGACTGGAGACCTCCCGAGGTCCCTTCCCACCTCAGTTATCCTGTGATCCTAATATTTGATTTATAGAAGTGTAAGCTTCAGGATCATCTGGGAAATGTTTTGTACGCTTAATAAGGTACAAAGAGAAAATTTTCATTGAAACCAAAGAAGTTGAAAAAACAAACATTGTTTTATTCCAGTCCAGGCAGAACTTTGCCAAACCACAGTGAAATGTGTGAACTGAGAGTGGAAATGATCACTGGATCAGCTCCCTGTGCTCTCGCTGTCCTTTCCCCTTGAGATTGTTTAGCAAAAATGATCATCTGTACTCAGCATTGTATATTTTTGGCACATGAAGTCTTTGGTACGTTATGCAATTCCAGCATTCAGTTGTATTTAAAGATGGTTTTTGTGCTTTTCTTTGTTGAATTCATACTCTTACTTGGAAACTTATGGATTTTTCTTACTTATGTAAATGTGATGTCTTTTGTTTGAGAACTGTGAAGCAGGCAACTCTGATCAGTCTCATGAAGATGAATATTTCTTACTAAAAATGTATTTCCCTAGGGGAAGACAACCCCAAACCACTTTTTTGCCTAATGACTGGGGTTTCTGTGGAAGTTGGGAATTTCCCTTTCTGAGAGGACATGTATTTTCCCTGTTTTTTCTTTTACTGCCAACATACCAATAAAAGCTTTTGTTGTTGTCCTTGGCTGGATTTACTTCTGGCAGGGCTTTAGCTTTCCTAACCTGTGCCTGGCTGTTCAGACTGTTTCTCTGCATTCCTTCCAGGCCATATTTCCCTGCTTCCACCCTCTGGAAGCTGCCTGTTTGTGTTTAGTTTGTCCAGGAGCTCCTTGTTCATCCTTAGAGGCCTCCCCTTTCCTGATTTCCTCTGTGTAGGGATGCATTGCTCCGGAGCCTGGAGCCTTCTCACCAAAAGTGAGAAGCTGCAAACTAGAATAGAAAGAACAGAGTCTGTGTTTTTACAGTGACAGTACATGGAATTTATCTAGTGAGAAATCTGTGTTGTGTGTGTCAGGTACAAATATGTCAAGCAGAGGAACTTTGCAAGTCTAATGCTTCTCACCAGCTCCCGCACGTTTGCTTTCAGAAAAAGAGGGGGAAATAGCCATGGTTTTATAGTAAAACCAAAGTATTTTAGGGAAAATATTGGCTCAAAGTAAAACTACTAAGTTTTGTGTCTCTGGTGCACGGTCTTCTCTCATTCATTGGAATTGTTACATGACGTGGATAATTTGAGAGCAAAATGAAAGCTTTGTATGAAATACTGCTATTTTACTGGATTTCTTTTACTATTTTTAATCTTTGTGTAAAGCTTAGGTAGTAAATTAGAACGTGTATTGTGTCTTTTACAGACCTTAAGCGCTGCTAGATATCCAGTTCTATGCTATTGACACTTTGTAGGCAAGTAAAGTGCATTGCAACTGTTTCCTCTGTTTTTAATCTCAGCCAGAAGATTGTTTAGTGTGGGTTTTTTGAGATGCAGAAGTAGAAAGAATCTGCTAGCAAATTTAGTTTAAATACCTTTATGAAGAAAGTGAAAGCTTACTACTTGTGAAATTTTTCTTTTAACTTTCAAAGCACTTTATGATCTTAAAACCACTGCAGATCATTCATCAAAAATAGGATGTGACAAATTTAAGGCTGTTGCTGGACCTCAGCCAAAGATTCTCTCTTGTTAGAAAGGGCTGAGAGGAGAATTGTAGTCTGACTGTCAAACTGTTCATATAGCAAAAGAGAATTTGTTAGTCTAAAGTAACCGATCAAAATAGTCTCTGAAGTAAGAGCATTTGAAAGTAAATGCTCGCAAGAGTAAAACACCCCCTACACCCCTGTCTGGGAGGACGTACCATGCTTTTGTGTGGGGTTTTTGTGTTCTTGCCAAAGCAGACATTATAAAAGTATGTCAAATCTGTAGCTTTACCATGTAGTGTGCCAAAAGGCCTTTCTCTCCAAGGACCTCATCTTTCATCTTTTTGTGAGTGTAGCATAAATTCTTGCTGTGTGTTCAAGGAAAAAGCTGAAATGGTTTAGTACAGCTAAAGGATTTCTTCCTTAGTGTTTTTTTAAAAAACCATGGTAAGTTAGAAGCCCAAATGCATGGACAAAGTGTGTGTTAGAGTTTAACAAATGTTCACTGGATTAGCAAAGGAAATGTAGTTTATGCTACTTCTTTTATGACAGAATTTAAAAGGTCTTGCTGTAAGACTCTCCATGTGCTTCTTTCTTTTCTCGAAAACATACCACTAAGTTGAAAAGGGAGATGAATCTTAGAAGGAAACTATTAACTCTGAGGTAGTTTATCATTGTTTGAGTGAAAGGATGAAATTTGCATTTGAATTGGCTCCTAGAGTAGCATGTACTACTAATCTTGTTCCTACTAGAAGCTTGTGAGTAGTTTAAGTACTTCCTTCTTTACTTTTCATGTTCTAGCCTTGGGTTGTAATAGCTCTTTCCCTCCCTCCCCTGCTTCCCAGTAGATCACAAATGTGTAACTTAAACTAATCGAAGTCCTTAACTCTACTGGGAGAAGTCATGATGTACTTGGGCCCTAAAATTATTCTATAGTTGTCACTGTGGTTTCCGTGGTAGGACTTGTGCAGGTAGAGAGAACGAGCAGCTTTCTGTCTCTGTGAGACACTGCTGCTCCTTACCATTACCTTTTGTCATGGATTATAATGTTCCATAGCAGAGCAGTGCCTCCTGTATGGGTGAAGGATTTTCTTGAACATAAGCAAAGTTACTGCACTAGGATTAAGTTAAGAGTTGGTTGGTCATGCAAAGGTTTGTAAACCTTACCTACGCACCTCTCAGAGCAGCCTTTGTTTTATTAAGATGAAAACATTTTATTGGTTCCAATCTGCCCGTTCTGTATTGAGAAATAGATAAAATGCTGAAGGTTTAGGAATAATAAAGTGCAGAATTCAGGTCTCTTTCCATTAAATAAGGGCTTTCTGTTGAAGGGGCTGGAATTCCCGTATCATGAGTTTTCCTATCCCATCTTTGCAGTGTTGTGTTGCTACACCAAACTTCCTAATGCAGGATTGGAAAAGTAACCAAACCTAAGTAGGTAGGTGGTATTTGGGAATTCTGATTCTCCTAAGCTGCTGCTTTGTTTTTCTGTTTCCATTTGATTGCTTTGCTTTTAAGTACAAACAAGGTGGAAGATTTTAACAAAGAGCTTACTGGGACTGCAGTGTCTGGGTAAGTCAATAGCACTGTTTGAGCTGTTTTCTGTGAAGACAGTTCACAGTTTGGTTTTTACAGTATAAATGAAATACAGAGCTCAATTTGAAGAGAAATTCACCTTATTAAAAAAATACTAGAATCTGTCATTTTGCAAGTCATCATAAATTCTGTCTAACACATTTTTAGACATGTTCTTATCTGATAGTACTAGATTTAATAAACCCCCAAATTAGTAATATCAAGTACAACTGGGTGTTTCTCTGTTGCTGTGGGCTGTTTTGTGGGAAGAGAGTGGTTTGGCCTTTTTGGTTCATGCTTTACCTACTTCTGTCTGCAGTCTTCCCTATTTCACAAGTATTTACTAATCTGCAGTATATTGCTATGCTGGCACTGTTTAACTAGACAGAAAAATTCAGCACAGAAAGTCTCACTCACAAGACTTTAAACTCTTTTGTTGATTTTTATTTTTTTTAAAGGAGCTTGACATCTTCATCAAGTTCACAGTGGGCCTGCTTTGTTTGCTTTCTCTTGAATGCTTGATAAGATTTTTCTTCTATTGTTTTGTGCAGCAAGGACAGAACTTGCCATGGCTGAGGTGGTTTTTTTGTAAATCCACAATATGGTCATTGTCTGGTGCTGAATAATTGTGACTGCTTTTTGTACAACCAGAACTAAGGCTTTGGCTGTGAACAGATTCCTTCTTAGCGTGAAAAGAGACTAATCCATGTAAATACAGCCCCAAAATAAAGCTTTACAGAAAAAGGGAAAGGCTGCTAAGCAGGAGGGCAGAGGTCAGCAATTTAACCTTTAACCTAACAAATAAGAAGCATGAAAGTTCCCGAATTGGTTTACAAAGGCAAGCTCCTGTGATCTGTCAGTTTTTCTTTTCATGATAGAGTTGGGTGAGAAAACTGACTGACAGCTAGTGCCTTTTTAACTGCAGGTTGGAATTAACTGCTAAACTGAAACTTTCTTAGGGAAGGTTTTTCCTAGTGATTCTAACAAATTATTTTCATTCACTAGCTATACTTAGAGTTTTCCTTGAATTTATAGATGATTTTGAGTGGTTGTTACTTTTAAAGAGTTTTTGAGAGACTTAATTTAGATACCCAGTATTACTGAAATATATAATATTCCAGCATTTGAAGCATTTAAGAATTTGGTGAAACACTTGTTGCCATTAACTCTCTCTTACTGTGCTGCTTTAAGAGCAGGCCTGCTATGCCAGTAACTGCAAAGAGATTGTACTTTGAACAGAGTCCAAACGTTGATGTTGAAGGGGCGTGGGTGTGTGTATGTGACTTTATTTAAGGGAGTAGTTTTAACTTTGGTTCGCTCTCAGTCACAAGCATTTCCAAGGTGGTTTGTTTTTTGCTTGTTCTCATTTATTCACAACAGGTAATCTTGTTAATGAGTGTTAACTTCTGCTCAAAGCTTAGTGCATCTGCAATCAGCAGTTAGCCTAGATATAGACATTGCTGTAAAGAACTTTCAATTCCAGTGTCATTCAGGTGAAAAAGAAACAAAGTAGTAATGACTTTAAAGGGGACTCCCTGTAGGTTTAAGAAGAAGGGCTTTGGGTGGTTCCTTGCCCTAATGGTAGCACGGTCCCAGAAGTGACTGATGCTTCCTATCGATGTTTTCAATAGAAATACTGGAATTTAGAATTTGTGTCTGTCTTTAGTCTGGTGATGTGTAGATTGGTGGTTGTAGCAGAGCACTACAAAGTGCTTTAGAGCACTTAAAAGAGCACTGCTTTAAGTGCAGCACTCAGATGAAGCAGGTTTGGGGAAGCAAAAGATGAACTAGATCTGGTTTTATTGCTGGTTCTTTTTGTTATGGGGAGTTCCTTGCAAGAAGAGAACGTAAACTGGAATTCAAAAGGAGGCCTGTCAGAGTGCCCAAGGCAGTACTGGGCTGCCTGCCTTTGGTGTGGTTTTTTTTGTCATGAACAAAAAGTGACATTGTCAGGTTTCCCTGTGTTTTTTGTTGGTTTTGTTTTGTGGTGGGTTTTTCTGTTTATTTGTGATTTGGGTGTTGGTTTTCTTTAAAATTGAAATGGAGTTTAAAAGAGATTATTTCAGGATAGATTATTACAAATAAGTGTAAAATTAATGCAAGACTGTTGTTTTACTTCAGCAGTGGTTGTAAAAATCCAAGATCAAATCTCAGCAAATCCCATACTCTACCTTCTGTGCTACCAGAGACCATTTGCATTTTGGTCCTTCTGGGGCTAACAAGTTTTGGTAAACCATTTGTCAAAATCCCAGATGCTGGCAGATTTTTGGCTCCTGGGGAGATGATTTTTATGTCTTTTTTAAGATGAGAACAGCTTTTTGTATACTTTCTAATATTACATTTTTCATGGAAGAATGAGATAGAAACGAAACCAAGGAAGTTGAACTTCCATATTGAGGATGATAACCTTGGATAGAGGGAAGGAAAGAGACAACTGATAGAGATAATCTGTTGTCTGGAATGGGTTATGGTCTGGAGAGTTTTTTCTGAGTGCTTTCCTGACTGGAATTTCCACTGTTAGAATTTGTGCTGGGATTTTAAGTGGTGGTGAAGTAAATTGGGCTCACAACCCCCATTGCATTCTGCAGGTGTTAACCCCATTTTCAGTTCCTTTGAGGAATCATTTGCTTTGAAACGACGTAGTTATGGATATAAATAGTGATAATGTGACTTCTTCATGAATTGATTCTTACATTGTTACACATCTTAAATAAATGACTCTAGTTTCTGTCTGTAAGGTACTTTGGAGATCCTTGAGATCTTGTGTTCCAAAGATTCTAAAAGCAGATTATCACTCTGTGTGGAGAAACACCTATCAAAAATAATTAATGCAGACTCAAACCAAGTGTGAACATGTGAAGACAGAATGGCTGATTGAGCAACACAGTATGGGCAGAGGCAGAATCAGCTTGCTGATGTTTCCTATCTGTAAGGTGCATGTTTGATGCAGTGTTATTTCAATGGTGTGCTTTATGATTGTTGAATATGGCTCCAAGAGAGTGCAGACAGGTAGGGAACGATCCCAGGAGATGAGGAGTAGCTGCAGTGGAGCAGAAGCTGGCACATGCTGTAGGGTGAGTTGTACTCCTGTAGGAGACAGCTGCCCAGTGGACAAGGGCAGGAGCAAGGAGCTAATGAAACATGGCAGAGGAAAGGTAAAAAGGAAAAAAAACCCCAAACCAAAACACAACCCCCAAAACTTTCCCTTGAAATAGGTATGAAATTTTCTTCTGGAGCTGTGCTTCACTTGCATGTGAAGTAGTTCCTGGTTTTATCTGATACTTGCCTGCTGGCCACTGACTCGGTTTAATTTGAAGACTTTATCAAACACGTTAAAAAGATTCATTAGGGTAAATAACTCTCTATTAGAGCTATTACCTGTGTCCACAAATGCATTAGCATTCATACTTTTTTTTTACAATTGCCACAAACTAATGTATTGAGCTCACCTTATTCCATGTTATCTAGAGGGGATCCTGGCACATGGAAAAATGTTATAAATATGCTTATTTTACTTCATTGAGATTAAATTCCTTCTACACTAAAGACCAGGTTATATTTGCCCTGTGTATTTGTGGCTTGAGGCCTTACTTCTGTTTGTGATAATCCATCATCTTCTTTTGTGCACAGTTGTGTTAAAAATTGTTTTGATTATAGTTTGGGAAAATTTACTTGTAAATTATTTGCAAAAAATATCTACCACTACAGCATATCACAGATTCCATCAGTACTGTACTAATTAAAAATACCCATTTAAGGTATTTTCTGCTGAAAAGAATTAGCATGTTGAAACAGAAGTGTGCAGCTTTGTGTGTACCTTGGCAATGAATGGCATAAAAAAAGAATGGATGTAGTGAGTAAATAGAGTTATTTAACTTGTTCAGTATTTTATTCCTTAATGAACTGTAGAGGTAAAGAATAGTAAAATCTCACAATTTGCCATCTCTTTTGCACGGATGGCAAAAGTGTGCTTTGTTGCACTTAGAAATACTAAATGTGGCATCCAATAATACAGTAATTACAGCTTTTCATTTTGATGTATTTCTTGATTGCTTTGCTCTACCCCGGCCATGGGATTAGATCCTTCACTAAATCATCTTGAAACAATTCTGTATCTAGACTAAATCCTTCGAATACAGTGGGTATCAATCACATGGACAGTTAAAATTGAGTATTGACATGTTTTTAAAATAGTCATACATCTCAATTTTGTTTATCTCAAAGTTTTAAAAACCTAATGACCTCATTGCAGCTTGGCTATAATTACCATGTTTAAACTTCTATGCATTTTTTAGTTTAAACAGCCTTTGTGTTTTTTTAAACCAAAAGAAAATTAATGAGAAGAGACAAAGAGACATCAAAGAGGTTTTCCCTCTGATTGCAGTGTTAGAAGTTTTGCCTGAAAATAGGTTACATTTCTTCTGTTTTCAGCTGAATCCTCATTAACTTTACATTTTAATGATGTCCAGAGCAAATTATACGATTATGGTAGATGCCTTAAAGGGAAGCTTAAAGGACACCTTTTTAATGTTTATTTCTTTATTGGTGGCACTATTTGCACCAGTATTATAAACAGCATTGGGCTGCTAAAGTAATTCCAAAACATATCAAAAATATATTCCATTTTTGCCATATATGTAGTATGAGTGTCTTCATTTAATATTTAACACAAATGGAGCATGTTAGGGGGAGATCTTCATCTTTGTAGAAGAAAAATGTAAATCAGATCCTTTGAAAGAGTTTACAAATTACTTGTGCATCTTCTACACAGTTTAATTTATAATGATAAAGTAAAATGGGGACAGATGATTTAACAAAGTCTCAGAATTGTTTTCTTGAACCTTCAATGGAGACAATGGTTGAAATGTTAATAAAGTGCTAGTTTGTATTTTTACAATGACAAAAAGTGTTATTGGGGGAACTGGTGGAATTTCAATTTATTCTGTTTAGAGGAGCTCTAATAACAGCAGTTCTGTGTTCAAATGTACTTCTACTAAAAATTAAGATTGTATAATTAACTTTCTAGATGAAGAGTTGTGTTATATCAAATGCAGCAACAAACCCTTGTATTCAGTGCACCTTAAACAAGGTTAATTGAAATTGGCAATAGTTGGAATTTGGAGAGTTCAGAATGAAATAAATAATTTCTGACTGTAGCTCAATGAAAAGTTAGAGCAAAAGGTCTTGTGAAAAGTGGGATCTTCTGTTTCCCTGTCCTGACACATGGTGTCTGTACTTCATGAATAGAACCTTTGATTTTCTTGTGCTGCAGTTCAGTCAATAAATTTTTGAGAGTTGGGGTTATGACAAGGTGATGGGAAGAAGTAGGAGTGTCCCAAAGCACAGCTGCAAGGTAGGGCTCAAAATCCAGTTGTGACACAGTGAAATGTTTCCATTTGAGAGCTGAAAGGTTCGTCCTTCATGTCTCCATCATAGAAGGGAATTCCTAATTATTGTCTGACTGTGCCCATAGATAATCTCTGCTTGGCAGAAGGTTTGATGAAGCTCACCTCCTGCATCTGTGTATTCAGTTTGTCAGATTGGTATTTCTAAAAGCTTTCTTTGCAATGGAAACAATCTGTAAAACTGGTTTTTAATGACTGCAGCCTGCTGATGTTCCCAGCTCTTCCTTCCTGCTGCGTTCCCCAGGCTCTGGGGTTGGGGCTGGAGCTCAGAGGAGCTCAGAGGAGCTGCACTCACCGTGCTCCTCTGCTGCAGGAGGTTCTCGAGAGCTCACTTTTGTAAATGGGACTAGCAGAATAATCCTTTTTGTCCTGAGAATTGCCACCTTCAGGGTCCTACAATTTTATCATCTGCTCTTCCACTGAAATTTGTAGTGTTTTAGTACACATAGCTCTTAGGGAAATGAAAATTTTGCTTTTATTTTGAACTCAAATGAATAATTTCTTGCTAAATAGTGCCTGCTTGACTTCTTCCTCATTGATTTTAGAGTACTGTGTCTTGATGGAAGCATATGCCCATCATTAATAATCATTGAATAAAGCAGGAGTCATTAGACAGAAAGAAAACTAAGCTTAGCCTTTCCATTTCAGTATGATTTTACATCTTCTATTGAATGCTAATTTTCTGTAGAAACTCTTCAGAAATCTAAATTGTCATGATTATCTGGGAGTTATGACAGACCCAAACTGCACGTCCAGCTTGGTGTGCTTTAGGTGATACTGTGTTAGAAAATGGGTTCGGGTCTTTCAAAGGTTTGGCTCTCTGCAAGTGTGAAAACAGCTGTTGAAAGCTGTGGTTTAAGTTCCTAGTTTATCTTAAGTCTTTTAGCTTTGATGCCTGCTAATGTAACTTTAGTTTGAAGATGGTGTCGCTAAAGGAAAAAAAAAGGTTGAGTGCCATTTCCTGCTTTTTCTCATCTTTCTTTTATAGTTATCAAAGAATTTACCATCTTTAGTTGAGATGCAAAATAAAAATACTGATTAATAAACTCAAGAAAATATGTATTACTAACTGCTAGCCGACAGAAAGATGTGCATGTTATTTTTATTTCCTTGGCATGAAGGATTTTGTATGGAATCCTATCAGCACTGAAAACATGGAATGTTCTTCCTGGTAACTTGTTCTCCAAGTATTTGCAGTGTGGCTGTTTCCAGCCCGTTGTGTGTTAACGATAGTGCAAGGCTGAAGCATTCCAATCATTCATAGCCTGTCCTCCCTTTCTCATAAGGGTTTCTTTGCTCAGGGTTTTTGCCTTATTCCTTTTGCTTTGTTGTGGTCAATTCAGTCAGTATAATAGCAGAGACACTGGCTTTTTTTCTCCTTTTTTTTCTTTAATAAAGAGTTATGTTAGAGATATACTATAACAGAGATAAGAGCTATTTGTGTCCTAAGCTATTGATTTTTAATTAATGTTGCCTGGGCTCATGCATGTTGGCAGAATTGCTAACAGCTTGTGGCATTTTTTAATTCACATCTTCTTTTTTGGTATTTTGACAGTGTCATTCATATCTCATGAAAAAGTACCTCGTCAGGTTAAATGTGTTAAAACACCGAGCAGAAAAAAAAAGGAGAGAATGGAACATAGGGCTGCCTAGAAACCTTGATCCATTGCCAAAGTATTTAAACAATTTAGTGTTTTGGTTTTCTAGCTCCAAGCTGCTTCTCAAATCCCTTGCTAATTAATCCAGTTAATTCTTTGTAGACTAACTGTATGCAGGGCTTTTTCTTGGGCCTCTATCGCTGAGAACCCTGTTTTGTTTGAAGCAAACCTAAGCTCTGTTATAAAGGTTGTAGTAATAACGTGAGTACTTGCAGATGTAAATACAGTGTTTTGAGCCTTTTCAAAAGGAGTTGTGTTTGTGTGGGTAACTTCTAATTTAATCTTTCATGTTGAAAAATTAAACATATATGCTTATGTAAAAAGATGGAGAAAACTTCATCATTACTTTGGTCACGTAAGAAAAGGTTGTGGAGCCTCTATGGAACAATTAAGGCATGGAGCATTCGTGTTGTGGTACTACAGTTAGGGATATATGTTTATTTTTCAACAAGTAAATAATGGTAAATGTTGTTAATTTCTGTTCTCAAAAAAGGGTGTTTGGACCCTACACCCTTATTTGTGTAGCACAAATAAGAGTTTAGCAAAAAGGAGTTTTTAGAAATGACCTGTTGATGCTTGAAATTCTTCTGATGTGAGTAGAACAGCAGTAAGAATTCAGACCTGGAAAAAGCATCTGGGGAGCAGAGAGCTTAGAAACCCAATTAGACATGGAATGAGATAATGAGAACAGAGCAGGTACTGCTCAAGGTGTGCTGGTGTGTGATAAAAGCTGCCCCAGCTCTTGAGCTTCCTTCTCGTGTCAGATCTGTGACTGTTCTCCCAGTGTCTGACTGGCAGAGCTGATGGGCAGCTGCACTTCAGCCTGTGGAGAGAGGCTGTGCAGGTGGATTCAGGTTACATTTTTAAGAATTACCTTTGGACTTAGTAGTGAAGGAAAGAGATTGTTTTCAGCAGATCTGCTGCTAAGGGTGACCAGATTGAAATGAATCAGCAGAGCTTTGAAAAGGGCTGAAAGTTTAGTTGGGAGTTTGTGGTTTCCTAAAGCTGGGCTAGGGAAACAGAAAGGAAATTAGTGAAATTGGTGGGTGTATATACGCCTGATTTCCAGGGCTGTGACATGATTGTGAAATGTTCCTGCTCAGAACTAGATTACTCCATTCTCTCAGTGTTTTGATAGCTGGATGTATGCTCTTGTACATCTTGGAGATATCAAGTGTCTGAAAACATTTTTTGTGGTTAAAAATCCTTTTGATACCCTTGCCTTTTCTACAGTAGCAAAAATGTTTCAAATTTTTTTAGTGAGATGATAGATTTCCTGTCTAGCTGCACTGACTATCAGTGAACTCTTCTTTATCTAAACCAAATTTTTCTTCAAGCACTGCTTTAAATGTGCTAAACTTTCTCAGAGACCTTCTTTTTGTTACAGCATCACACACAGCATGAAGTGAGCTTTGCTAATGGTGACTGAAAGCACTGCAGCCATGAGCTAGGTCAGTCCTGCGAGTGTCGGTATATCCATGGCTCTGTTGTGGTGCCTGATGCTGTCCAGTTAATGAACTTTCCCCCAAAAGAGAGAAGTCATTCTGAGCAGCTGAGCACGTGGTGATTTTGTTTTTCTTTCATCTCACGGTCATTAGCTCTATTAGATGTATTTTTCCATGTTAGGACCTCCTTCCCCTCACCCCAGTTAAATTTTGAAGGGTGTTCAAGAAGTTCAACTTCCGTCAACATTTCTGACTCCACAGAAGTGTTTTGCTGGGGAGTATGTTGGATGCTTTTCCTGTTCTTACAAACTTTCCTCTCATTTAATGCTTCAGTTGTAGGCTGTCATGGGACCTCAGTGGTGCTACAGCCTTAGGTGAGGCTCACTGTGACCAATCTCTGATTTATTTTTTTAACTGGATTCCAGCTTCCCTGTTCTTAAAAATTTTTACTATTTTACCATTTTGAAAGAATGGGCAGCACTAATAGGAGTGGTGAGTTGGGATGGGCGTGTTACGTGGTTCAAGCTGAAACAAAAGAGAGGCTGAGTACTGAAGGGTACAAGGCCAAGTTCTGAAGTGTCCTGATAAAATAATTATTGCTCTCTCTTATGTATGATCTTTTAATGTATGAACTTGCACACCTCAAAATTCAGGAATGTGTTGGTGACCGTGAAAACTCTTGGTCAGTTCTGTTTCATAGCACAAGTTTCTGGAGTTGGAAGTGCAGTGAGCGTGAAGCTCTAAGTGTGGCTACTCTGGAAAAGCTACAGCCAGAGCACCACTATGAAATCAGCTCCCCAGAAAGACTCATGAGGTTTGGCTGTCCTTTGTTGATAAGGACATGGATGAATCAGATTCATGGTATGATAGATAAGCTGTATCTTCCTACTGCATGTGCCTAAAAGCATTTGGGGTGATGTCTCCACTGCAGAGACCAATAGAATCGAGGAGGAGCTTTTCAGCGTTTCACTTTGATAGAATCAGTTTGTTCTGTTTCAATGCCTATGAATAACTAAAGCAGCCCCACCTAAGCAGAGATGCACTGACAGAAGCCATCGGGCTCCCAGCTGATTGTGCAGCTCTGCTTTCTCTGAACTGTGCAGTTGCTGTGCTGGAGGCTCCGTCAGAGGGATTTGTGCAGTCAGTGACAGAGCAGTGTCTGGGAGCAGTGCTGCTCCTCTGCAGCAGCACACGGGCACTTGGAGACTATCGATATTGAGAGTATGAAAGTGGGGTCAGAGTTTGAAACATTAGAAAGTTACATAGCTTGAGGCTTAGAAATCAGTATTCACTGTTGCATGTGTAACAAAGAAGGTTTCTCTCTGTAGTATGGGCAATTATCCAGTTGCGCAAGAGAAGGGTTGTTGTTGTTCCTTTCTTAGTACAACACTTCAAGAACTTATGGTTGGCTACAACACTTCTGTTCCATGTCCTTTTTCAGTCAGTTCAGATTAAACCTGATGTGTGACAGTCCAAGTAGCAGTGAATGTAGTTCTGCAGTGCTTTATGTTTTTCTCTGATAATATGTCTATCTGAAGTTCTTGTGGTTGGTGAATTTTGGAAAGAAAGTTTTAAAAAGTTAAACAGTTGTAAAATGTTCTCTAAGACATAGGAAATATAGGTTATTTCCAAATTTAAATGTCCAAACTGTCATTAAAGCTAAACCTAAAAATGACAAAAATAAAACAGTTTGGAGAATGTTTATAAAACTCAAGGTATTTTCTAGTAGTGGAAAGCTTGGCAATATATTGGAAAATACTATTTGTTTTCATTAGCAATTCCTTTAGGTTTTGTAATGTACTTGACTGATTGCCGCGGCCACATTGTGGTTTTACACAAGTTCCTTTTAATACACTATTGCTGAAAAGCAATATGACATTAAAATGTTAATTCTGTTTTTTTTCAAAGCAACAGACGAGTAAAAAGTTATTTGGTTGACACAGGAAAGTAGAAAATGTAATATTACTTAAAAATTTCTATTAAAATTAATTGAATAAGGACTTTTTAAAATGAAGGTGCTTAATATGTCACTGTTGGGTATTAATTCAGTTGGCTATAACCTCTAATTTTATCAAATATAACTTTTATTTTTGCTGCTGTACAAAGTGACCTTAGAGGAATTGTTTTGGGTGCATGTGCTTGGCACTTGAGCAGAAGCAGTGGTCTCGGGCCAGCAGATAGACATTCAGAAACCATTTGAAATACATGTCTTGTAAATATTAAAGAGGTGACTGTTTCTTGTAAAGCTGTCAAAGCTCTGGTTGCTTTGGTCTTATCCTGAGAATTTGCATTCTGAAAATCTGAGTTAACAGATTTAGACAATCACTGCTTGTGTCTGGTATTGTTAAACTCTAGGTGATGCACTAATCTGTTTAATTAATTAATCAGGATTAATTTTTGCTGCATGTTCGCTAGATGTGATAAAGGGTTTTTATTTTTCTTTCTTTATTGCTTCTGAGACTTTTAGAAAAATCTTAGCTTGTAAATCCTGCCCCTCATGGTATTGGCACTTCCAGACTGTCACATTTAAAGCAGAGCCTGAAATATTGGTTAACTGTTTCTTTCATATTCCCAGGACAAGGAGGGCTTGCCAGCTGCTGTGGAAGTGGAGAGACTGTCACCAGGCAACTCCACTGTCTCGGAATATAAATACAAAGAGGCAGGAGAGAAACAAATTCAGTATTCATGGCCTGAGCACTTGAAACACATCTCCATTAAATTTATAGAGTGTCAAAAAGGTTATGAGAAAAAATACACTGATCAAGCACAAATAAATTTAAAAAATTATTAAACCCAAAAAAGCCTCCTTTAAGTAGGTGTTCCCATTCAACTTCTGCATTTAAACTCTTTTGTATAATTATTACAGGCAGCCTGTAAAATGTTTCAAAACACTTCATATTTCATTTTGTAAGTCAGGCTTTGTGGATTTCTTGACCATTGAAGTATGGTGTTACCTAATTATATTTTTTGCAAGTTTTAGCTGCTGTATAATTTGCTGACTAAAATTACGGGGGAAAAAAAGAATTAAAAATATAATCCATTCAAAATTTGCAGTTTGCAGGACTCCTGGAGTTTGGCTTAGATTTGCAGTAATACTACATTTTTGGGTTGGTTGAAGAACAGATGGTTATCAAGAGAAATATCCCCTTAAATGCATAGTAAAGCAAACTCAAAAGATTCATCAACCGTGCTTTAATGTGGGCTTGAGGTATCACCGAAGTCATTAACCAGTGCAGAGAAAGGATCTGAAGACCTCAAATGAAGATGGGAGAAACATGTAACAAACAGGATTCGAAATAAGTTTTTTTGTCTTCTGGTTTTGATCTCTGTTATTTTAGTTTTAGCTCTGTCCTGTGCACTCCCTTATAGTTCTAGCTCTAAACTGCTCAGTATCAGCAGTTCAAAAATTAATCTGCACTGAAAGTTTCCTTCTCTTCTTTGTAAAGAAAGAATTCTGAGTTGGCTGATCACTGAAGACATCTTATGCTTTCTGATGCTTTACTGTTTTACTCTTAGCAGTTTAGAATATTAGCAATACAGACATTAATCTGCACCATTATACAACTGGGTTTGTAAAACCAGTATCATGGTATGGATGAAACAGAAGAGCTTAAGGATTTAATAGAGAGATATTTCCCTAATTGTAGTTCATATTTTGATCACTCTGCTTCCAACACAACTGTTTCACAACTTCCATTAAAAGAATTAGTAAAGTTTTGGTTAACCTGGCCCCATTCCATATGAGAGTCCAAGGAAGTAAATAATAGTAGTGAAGATGGAACATGCTGCCTTAGAAAAGGGTCTGAGTAAATGCTCTGCACGTGGCAAGCTGGGCAGTTCAACAGCTTGACATGACACCGAATAATTGATGAGGAAACCAATGGAGCCACTTCTGTCTGTAAAAGGCAATGAGTGTTCTTCCTGTCTTCTTATCCAAGGAGAGAGTGTTGTTTCTGTTTATTTAACAGAAATGTAAAGTGAGCCAAGATCCCTTTAGATGGAAAGTTGGTTTGTCTGCTAGAAACAGTGAAAGTCTCATATTTAACGTTTACTCTGTTTACTCTGAGTGGGTTATAAAGCTGCTGCTGGTCTTGTGCCTGCACTGGAAACCTGGTGTGAGTGAGGGGATCAGAAACCTGGTGTGAGTGAGGGGGTCAGAAACCTGGTGTGAGTGAGGGGGTCAGAAACCTGGTGTGTACCCCAGGTGTACGGACACAACTGTGACAACCTGTGCCAGTTCTTGTGTTGTTAGAGCTGTTACCTCTCTACATCTCCTCATTCTGGAGAGCTATATATTGCCTTAAGTAAAAATCTGTGAGGACATCTGTAGCTTAACCTGGTTTTTTATGGAAGGATTTTTTAAAAAACTCATATAAAATGTTGCCAAACACTGCCAAGGAAAGTTCTGCTCTTCACTGCCCCTCTGGCTCTTGATGTGTTAATAATATAAAAACAATTATGGAAATCATAGTGATTTGATTAATCTGTTCTGGTTTTCTCCCTTCCTTCCTATTTCCTATGATGTATGTTTTATACTGCCTTTGCTCTCAATCTTTCCTGCTTTTGCATCACTTTACTGAAGTCTCAACACCATTTTGTGTGTGAATTATAAAACTTATATTATGTTTCTAGATTAAACTGTTGTGGAAAGCATTTTCATGTTACCAGTGGGGTTTTTGGACCTTGCAGGGCAGACTTCCAAATGTTATATTAAAGAGAGAGAGGCAAACTTGTGAGTCTGTTTTTTGTGACATTAATACCAGTGGCCTCGTTCAGTGATGTCCCAGTCCTGGCTGGTTCTCTCAGCTGGTGCTGTCGGGGGTTCACAGAACCTTCAGTAACTCTGTTGGTACTGCAGGGCCGTGCCCACAGGCTCAGGCCTAGCCTGGCACAAGGATGCAGCCTGGATCCTGGGTGTGGGATATTTGTTTGCCCTGTGATCTGCTAGGTGAAGAGGTTGATTACCAACTGTTCCCAGGTGAGTTGTGTGTTTGGGTGTGGTGCCTGCTGCGGGTGCTTGCTGTGCTCAGGGACCCCGTGAGGTAACCTCAGCCTCACACACTGCTGCTGGCAGCGGGGTTGTGTCATGGGGTGGAAGACTTTATTGTGGAATTTTCTTTTACACCTTGGTTATTTTCTGGTTTATACGCTTTTAGAATAGAGAGCACTTTAAGAAGAAAAGATTGAAGGCTTAAATCTGCATATTAAATAGAAATGGAAATTTTTATTCCGTATGTATTTTATGCCAGAACTTGTTCTAAGGTTTTGTGTCTGTCTTCTTGTGTGTGTGTAGGTTTTTTCTTTCCCACATTTTCTCCACCCATCCCCGCCTTTTTCCCTCCTCCTGTGCTTCCCCCTCTCTGAGATGGTATCTGCAGGCTGAGCTGCAGCAGGTTAGGGGCAAGCAGGAGTGTTCGGCTGTGCTGAGTGCAGGACACCAAGGAGTTTGCAGAGGTTTGGAAAGAAGTTTGCATTGCTTTTTAGTTGTGCTGCCTAAAGACGAGAGTGTGTAGTGGGTGTTGAAATTAAAAGTTACTCTGAATGGAATTCTATTCTAAAGTTCATTTTAGAGGGATTGTAGCTATAAGGACCTTAAAGAAATGAATGAGGTAAATAATTAGTTAGGAGAAAGAAATTAAGTAATTTTCACTATATTTTTCAATTTAGGACCGAAATGAATTATTTGTAGCCAGTATGGATTAAATTGGCTGACTTCTTTCAGGAGAAGCAAGTTCGTTTATATTGGGTTTGCATGGTTTATTCTGGAAGGTATTTTCTGATAATTTTTTGAAAACTTCCCTGGTTTTATAATTTCCATACAATTCAAATACAGACCAGTTTGAGCTGTGCTATTTGTAGAAGTAATTAAGCATGTGTCTTTTAAAAGCAAAACTCCTCACTTTATGATGTAAGAAAAGTTGAGAGTAAAAGAGCAGCATAGTTACACTAATATGCCATTGTAGCATGTTCCCATCCTGTCATCTGGAAAATTAAATCAGGTTCCAGCATGGATTAACATCCAGACTTGTGTGGAGGGGAAGGTACTGTCTTAAATGCCATGAAATTGAACAATGGGATTATACAGTTCACAGCTAATTTCAATATTCTGCTGTACTTGGCTTTTTGTTGAACAAGATTCTGTAGGGAGAGGCAGGGATAGCTTTTAGAACTTGGAAGCATTCACATATTTAATGAAATACTACCAGTGTGTAGCTGCAATATGGTTGGGTAATCAATGCAGTGCTCTACGCAACGTACAGACGTGACGTGGAATCAGCTCCCGGCTGCCAGTGCTGTATTTCACAGCATGTATTTATGTTCATGGATGGCTGCTTTCCAGGGAAGTTTGTGAGCACGTGCTTCAGGCACAAACTGCGGGGATCTTGTCATCTTTGTGAGTAGAAACTACAAAACCCGTTGTAATGAAGGAGCAACAGAAGAGTTCAGCATGTAGCACAAACTTGTTTTGGGGTTTGGGACAAGTTTAGTTTGAGAAGCATCTCCATAATTCCTGTGACGTTTTCCCTCTGGGGGTTAACTTGCACTGTGTTTGTTCCTGGTTTGCAGGGTGTCCTCCTGCCCTCAGCTGAGATTTCAGAGCTCTGTTACGTTACAGGTGACTGCAAAGCTTCAGCTCAGTGCTTTGCTGTAGCTGGGCAAGAGGTTGGTTGAGATTTCAGTCTGGCTCTTCCCTTGTTCTGATGTCAGCAAATAGATTCCACTCTCCTGAACTTGAAAAAAGTATTTTACATGTGTTTACTTTGCATCATTTCACTCGAAAGCCTGTTAAGTACCTAGAATAACAGCATTCCCTATGTTTTGAGTTGCAAAGAGCTTTCTTACTGTCTAGAACTACAATGGAACTGCATCTAACTGTTTGCATGCGCTGTGCAAAACAAATTACTGCGAGTAAAAGTGTTTGAAGTTCCCAAGTTACTTTAGTTTTACAGGCAGAGTTGACAGTCAGTTCTGTTCATGTGTTTACCAAGTATTTCACACAAGTGCTGAAACAGTTTTCACTGATACTCGTGGTGCTGATTAAAGCTGAATCCTGGGTGCTGGCTTGGCCTGTATCTACTTGTTTGACTGTTTTCCCTTGTTCAGAATAATTCGGATATCATGTCTGTCGTGATTTTGGGGTGACTTGTGCTTATCCCTTCTGGGGAGAGCCTGTCTGTACTGAGTAATAGCAATGTTTGGTTTAGAGATGTTTATATTTCATGAAGTCAGGTGTCTTTAGGGCTACTATTGTATGTATTTATGTCAGTCCTCTTGGCGTAGTGAGGGGGGTCCAGCTTCCTCAAACTTCATGGCACGACCACGTAGAATTTAAATATACTTTTAATGTGTATATGAATGTAGGTAAGTACAGTTGAAAACACCTTTCAGATGCACACTGGGTTAACAGTGAAGAAAGGATGCAGTGATGGAAGCTATAAGATGTGAAGTAGTTTCTTTTTCCCCTGTGTAGTGTTTTCCAAATAAAAATAATGGAAGTTTAGTAAATATTCCCAGACCATTTAAAAGCTGAAGTGATGGAGCTGATACAATTTTAAATAGAAAGGACTTGTAAAGACATGAGGACCTTAGGATGTCAGGCATAACTCAGAGTGGTTTTCTTACCTGTAGGGTTCCCATGTGTCTGGATTGGCCATTCCGATGCTGTTGTGAGATGTGTCACCCCAAGTGGCCTGTGGACAAGCTCTATCCCTGTGTCACACAGGCTTGTGACACTCGGGGTGGTTCCCTCAGGTGGGACCATAAAGGCACTACCAGGAATGTGTTAGCTCAGGGTGAGTTCAGCTGCCTGTGCTCATGCCTAAATGCTGGAGTCTCACAAAGCCCTGCACAAACCTCTGCCTCAGGACTAGGAATGAGATGGGGCTCTCAGGCTTCACAGAAGCTTTCTCTGGGCTGTCCTTCATGGCAGGGCCTCCAGGAACACAGAAGGGCTTTCAAGATGCTAAGAAAACAGGAAAAATACATGTTTACACACACACACAATTACTTTGTATGGCTAATCTGTTTTGTTGGATTTTTCAAGAATGAGAATGTGGGTTGCCATCTATGGAGGAATGTGTTTAGAGCAAACACACTTTGGATTTATGTCAAATTGAGTTCCTTATTTCCCTAAAAATTGGTAAACAATAAAATATTGTGTGTGGCAATATGTGTATCTATATTTATATAAAGTTTGAGAGCAATGGATTAATGGAAGTGTGGGAGAATGTAGGTATCACGTTCAGACACCATTGTAGATGTCTTCAGCAATGCAAATTTATTTCTTTCATTGATATGTTTTTTTCCTGTGAAATTCTGAAGTCTTGCCCTCTGATAATTAATTTCAAAATTATTTCAAAATTTGCTTTTTAATAGATGTGGCATATTTTCATCTTGCCACTGATGCTGTGCTTGCTGTGCTGAAGTGTAAAGCCATACTGTCCTGTTACTCACTAACAGAGGCAGAGGGGCCCATGCGCAGATGCTCACATCCCTTCAGGTGTTTGGACACTTTGCTCACTTACCTGTGTGTAGAGCGAAGAATTTTCAAAGTAAGGCTTTAAAGGAGACCCCTTGCTCTCTGTTTCTAATCCCTTGTGTTGATGTAGATGGGTTTGCTCATATGTGTCTGTACAGTTTGATATATTGTATATGTGTCACGGTGAAATGTTAAGACCAAGCATCTGCTTGTCTGGAAAACGTAAAGCTTGAAGGTTTATCAAGGCCCAGGCTGGTGGATTTCTCAGGTGGAAAGAGTACACCTTGAAAAGGAGTTTGCATCTGCGGGCAGCGGAGTCACCATCACCAAACCCCTCCCTCGGCAGACGCTGCTCTGGGGGCTCTGGGCTGGCCCGGCTGGGCCGCGAGTGGAGGTGGCCGAGTGGAGGTGGCCGTGCCAGCCCTCCCCTGAGCCCGCTGGGGTCCGGCCTCCCCTCGGGGCTGCAGCACCAAACCCGGCCCCGGCGGGGCCGCTGCCACCGCACCGTGCGTTTGTTCGTGTGGTACACCTCGTTTTGAACTCCTGCCTCATTGTTATATGGTCTGGGGTTTGTAATTAAAAAATAATCTTTGTAGAATGGAATGTGGCCTTCTCTGACGTATTCCTTTGAAAAATGAATGGCTTTGAAGAGATCTGTTTTAAATAGGTTATCGTATAAATAATTTCAATCATGGTATTCTGTTGTTTTATGAACATCTCTAATTAAATTTAAGATAACTTCTCAGGGAATACTACCATATTATTTATTCTGACAGCTAAAGGAATAAGGACGTTGCATCAGTCTTGAATGCTTGCTACTCTGAAGTGTTTCACACTTGTTTTCCTGATGAGAAAGGTTCCAGGGCTGTGTTAATTGCATCTTTCAAATTCTGGATAAATATTTTTGGTTATTTAGGGAGCATACCTTAACATAAAGTAATTTTAAGGGATTTGTAATCTGGTACTACTGAAAACTGTCTATGGAGATAAATCAGCACAGTGCCTGGAGCTGGCAAAACTGGTTGTCTGATTTTAACCAAAATGAAGTGCATTGGGTAACCATTTCCTGGTGACAAACCCAGGTAGCAAATTGCAGCCAGAAAGATATTGCCAAGGTAACAGCCTAAAGTTCAGTGTAGCACCAGGGCTTTTCTTAAAAAGTTATATATGTATATATATGTGTGTTTGTGTGTGTATGTACACACAGACACTTTTGGTTTCATGTGTTTTGTGTGTGTTTTATGTGCAGTTTTTTTCTGTCTGGAGGAGGGTAAAGGGAGAGCCTTGAAAAGTCCTTCCCTGCTCTTATCAGCACAGCAGCCTCAGCTGCCCTCCTTGGATCCCCTGCCAGGGTTGCTATCATCTTCTGATCAAATATTAATGTGTGATTCTCTGCTTGCTCACTAATCCAAAGCCAATTAATATTATCTGTCAATTATTTACAGATCCTGAGGTGCGGAGGCAATTCCCAGAGGGCTACAGTGACCAGGTTTGGAATGCGTAATTAATTTTTTACATGACAAAATTTATTTCAGGGTTGTTCAACATATTATTGCTGCTCTTTTTACTGAAAGAGATAAATGCATTCTTAGAAAGAAAAAGAAGCTGTAATTAGAAGCAGAAGGATAAAAACATTTTTACATTTAAAGCAGAAAACGGAAGAATTTGGATCTCGTAAGGTTGGTTTACAGTCTCATTTTTACAAGCGAACGTGAGAGTGAGAAGGAAAATTGATTAATAAATTTCACTTTTTGCCTTTGGGTGCCAGAGCCGCAGTTCATTTGGCAGAGCTCTCTGCATTGTCTGAGGTTTATAGCTGTGTTTAACTGGGCACCTGGCACTACAGCACATTTTTTAAATTCTTGCCTGATCATGCAGTCTCTAGTCTGCTTCAAAAAGATGGTAGAACCCCCCAAATGTGTGGGTAGAACACACAGGGATTTATCATTCAGTTTAAGCACAGATTGAATTAGGAATTTTCACAGGATGTCTAGCTGACTCAGGAATTAACACCTCCAGATTGCCTTGTCCTTGCCTGTGCCATCGGGAGGGGATTGGGCTGGAGCTGGGGCGGGGGTTGTCACGGGGTGTCCGTGGGGAGCACTGGGGTTCCTGCCCTGCTGCTGGGCTCAGCTCTGGGCTCAGCTCCTGCACCTCCAGTCCTGGGAAGTGCTGAAGCTATGGCGTGGTGGAGCTGTTTAATAGAACAATAAATTTGGCCTCAATGAGTCTCTGATATTGGGTGATAGCAGGTTAGGGTCAGCACAGCTATTTTAGCTCAGATCCTTTCCCTCTAATTACGTTTTCACACAACATGAAATTTTGTGGCATTTAGACTAAAGCATTTAACAAATTGTTAGCTGTGACGGCTCACCAGGGCCAAGACAAATGGTTTCATATTTGGCTGTAATCACTGTGTGCAGTGGGACCTTGACCAGGCCTTCTGGGTGGTTTTGGTGTAATATTTTTTTCAAAGCACCTATTGGACTACCTGACTGTTTTTCACTGTAGTTCATTGTTAGGACCTGCTGTACACATGGAGTATAGCATGGAACTAAACCTTTTGGAGGACTGCATCCTTCTTGCCACCATGGGTCTGTAATTAGTTAATAAACAGCTCTCTGAGTTTGGATTTCCATGAACTGCTTCTCGTCACAGTGTTGTGTCTCAGGTTAATCATGAGTGAAGGATAGTCCTTCAGAGCTGGGATGGTTCAGGTGTGTCCAGGATCAAGGTGTTACAGGAGAGTCTTGTCATGCAATTGACTTTATAAAATTCCTAAAAGTCCATCTTGTTAATATTGCTATGAGCATGCAAGACTGAATCAAACTCATAAGAATTCGAAAGATGTTCACCCAGTTCTAGTCAGAATTTCCAATCACTGATGTCAGACCCCCCCAAAATACACAGTGTTTGTGGTTGTGAGGTGGGGTTTTGCCTTGTCAGATATTTTGCATATGCAGACTTACAGGGAAAGCAAAAGAAACAAGGCTGAACTTCTCAGATTTCAGTAGATTTCAAAGATGTTTTTCCTGTTGATGCACAGAAGGAATTTTTTCTGATCCTGGTGGCTGGATGTTCTTAAAGAGGAGAACATGTCCAGAGCTGACAGATTTAGATTTGAAAAATCACTTGTGAACATTCAAGTAAGCCAGAGAGGAAGAGCTGCATCCATGTTTGTCCTTATTGATTTAGAGTTCTGAGAATACATAGCTTGCAAATCAGTCAAGTTAGGTTTATTTCTTAAAACTTCTGGTTTATTATTCTTAGGGGGGGAAAAAAGTGTAGAAGTGCCAAGTCACTGCAGATGAAGATCCATGGTAAAAAAACCCTTGATTTTTCTGTGTATATTCTGTATGCAAAGGAGAGAGATGATCTGCATGTTAGAGCAGGCAAAAATTGTTTCTAGCAATCAAACATTTATGATTTAATCCAGAAGGAATATTTGAGTTAAATCAACACAAGGTAAAGCACTTATTAGTAAGAAAAAAAAAAAAGGAAAAACACCTCAAGTTTTTTTTTATTCATCTAAACTCTCAGTGCTTGTTTTTACATACACTGTATTTCCCATGTACCAGCACATCTGATCAGAGACCCTCGCTGCTGCTAGATGTTTTATTCTGTGTGTTCTTTGTACCTTACAGTAAAAGAATCTGTCACAAATTATTGTGCCTCACTGCTTTAGAAACTGAGAAAAAAGGGAGGTTAGATTGACATCTGTGACTGAATAATGATGACCAGCCTTTTGGCTCCCCTTGAGCCACAAAGCCAGCATTGCCTTTAGAGAGGAAAAAGGAGTAAGAAGAAAGGGGAGGGATAAAAGAGAGTTACAAATCTGTGGTCCCGGAGATGTATTACTGTTGGGCCAGTTGTCTGCGTGGTATGATAATCCATTTTGATCTTCTGTCTTAATTGTCTGCTAAAGACAAATGGGCAGTAAAAGTTCATCAGTTTCATCTTTTGCTTCTCATTTAGAGACAGAATAAATGATCCATGGCTACAGAAGAAACCTTTCTTTTTGACACGGAAGTAATGCAGACCCAACACGTTTTATTAAAATATTTCTCCCTCATTATTTCAGTCCTCTCAGCTCTGATAGATCTTACTGTTTCATGAAAAATGTAATCTGAAATGTAAATAAGGGGTTTGATACAAAGTCAGGAAGTAATGAGCAGGCCAGCCACATTGCAGGAATTTTGATTGTAATTACTGACAAAGTGAATTCTGCGTGTCCTGATTTTTTTTCCCTCAAGTTGTCTTTGACATGTTCAGACCACAATGACATCTATGGTTTAAATCTGTTAGATAACTGTATAAGGGAATATTTTATAGAAAATGTTATAGACAAGGTAACTGAGGAGCCTTACCAAGGGGAGAAAATGCTAATGATTGCTCCAGGCCACTTGAAATGGGTAAAATGGGGCTTTTTTGAATAGCAGGAGGGGTGCTGGAGTAGTCTTGAGATACATTTTTAAATATAAGAGTGTTTTAACTTGTTGGGCTGCTTTATAATAGCTTTTAAGAACAAAATGTTCTTAAAAGATGTTATATCATCTTAATGTGTGTTTGTGGTTTTACCTAGCATGAAATCAGTAATTATTGGTATTATAAGCAACAGTTTTCCAGTGCTGGATTTTTATCATGACCTCAGAATTTAAACCAGATGAGAACTCTTAGTTTTTCTTTATAAAATGCAGTCACTGTAGATAGAAGTATTCTTTCAAAAAACAGATAAATCTTTCAGTATCCCTGTATTTTCTGGTTTGGGTTCCTAATACAAAGTTAATAAAGAAGTTATTTTTTTGTAGGTGGAATCCTGTGCTATTGGGATATTGTAAACACCATCCATGGCCAGGTTACCATGGGAATTTTGACTGTCCATGTTTTGAAGATAAATCCCAAGATTAATAGCTCTCCTGAGTTAATTTAAATACAAGGAAGTTTGCTGCAAAGGTGCAAACTTCTATCAGGAACAATACAGCAAATAGTGTATAAATATATATAGAAATTGAAAGTAGTAACACAATCAATGGAAGGTGTCAGAGGAATTACACAACCTTGTAAAATGCAGTTTATTTTAAAATATTTTTTTTCTTTTGAGTAGTGCATCATTTGGTTCCTGACTGTTTTAATCTTTATAGCTCATCTGAAAAGGGAAGGAAAAATGCTGTGGTGATGGTTGCCGTTTGTGAGCTGCTCTCAGTGGTATGATGGCTTGTCTGTAATTTGATGAACTATTGTATGTTCAGTTAATTACTCCAGGAATGACTGAGGTATGCGTGCTTGCAAGCTGGTACTTATGCAGATTGCTACTTCTATTCTGCTGGTAATTTTTCTTTCCACTGGCATTGAAACAGAGTTTATAACAAAACCAACAATCTTTATACATTTATAGATAAACTATAAAACTTTTATGGCAGTCTTTATATAGAAACTAATGGTCTTTCTTGTACAGGGTCTATGAGCACTGTGAAAACATTGCACACAGGGAAAAATAAAAAGCACTTTCTTTGTGTCATTGAGAGTTGTGTGATTGGAGAGTAGTTACACAGCGCTGGCCACTAATGGAGCATAAACCCCCTGTCTTGGAAAGTCAGTGTGCTCTAAGGGGTCTGAGTTGCTTGAACAGGGATGATTATAATCCAATTGGATATTTCTGAATTGCACATAATATTCTGAGTACAAACTTTTTACCTTACAGGTTGCATACACAGTATGATAAAACCTGTCTTAAGAGTAATTTAAAATAATAGCTGTCCTTTCGGGAGCAGATGAAGAAGTTGGGTGGGAAAGGCTGAGCAATTAGTCATTTAGAAAATGTAGAAAAGTGGTCCTGGTGGTGTGAAAGCCACTTTGTATTAAATCAAGGCAGTGTAAATAGTAAATATATGAAGCATTTGATACTCAGTCTGTACAGAGCTCTCCCCCTGTGCTTGAACAGGGAGGCTTTTTAAGTGAAATCCAAGTAAAGCAGGATGAGTAAAGCAGGGCAGGGGTGGCCATGGCTGTACAGGGAGCGCTGTCAGCCAGGGGGGTCAAACAGCAGCAGGAAGGGCACCTTTGGGGGAGGTGTCCCTGGAGCAGGTGGGGAGCTCCCCCAGGGGGGACAGCAGCTGTGTCACTGGAGTTTTCTGCAGGCACCGCAGTCATGAGGACAGAGGTGGTGGACAGGACCCAGCCATGGGCTTTGACTATAGAACTGAGTGCTTCCTGAATTCAGAGTGCTTTTCTAGACCAGTTGTATTTCCATTAATATAGCAAAGTGAAGAAAAATCCTCATTTATTCCTCCTTTGTTCTATCTTAAGCATCTTTGTCATATGGTAAAAGTTGTATTTTTATTGCATTTCTTTAGACCAAATAGCTGAGAGTTTAGCTTTTCTTATGTATTTCTATTTGTGCCTTTTATGTGCCTCTCTGGTATCATTTAATTAGAATTATAAATGCAGAACCTCTTCAAGCCCAATGTCTTTGTGTCTGTAGTGGGATATGGATGTGTGTTCCAGGTGCATTGCTGGGCCTTTGTGCCACAGCAGACCAGGGGAGCTGCACAGCAAAGGTGATTTGCTCCCTAACAGAACCTTTGACATGGTCCATTCAGCCAAGTTCCATTTTAAAATTGGAGTTAGTAGTTGTAAGAATGATAGGTTAGTTAAGTATTTCCATGGTGAGAGAATTCAGCCAGGATATGTATTTGATTGCCTGATAGAAGATCTGGTTTCAATGATCCATCAGATTTGCTCAGATGTTCATGTGGCATTGTAATATTCGAGATTTCTGTCTTATTTTGTGTGTTTATTTTAGTCCTGTTTGGTGATGGGTTGCAAAACTCATTGCAGTTGCTGTGAGCAGAGCAAAATCAGCATGTGTGAGCATGAAAGAAGTTAGTTCTGAAGTCTAAGACATGCTGTGAGTGAGAAAATACACAAAACTGGGAGGTTTTGTCTTCAAGCTGGCGGTTGAAGTAGCTGCTGCACATGATCCTGCCTGGGAAAGAGCTGAGATGGAAATTTTGGTTTTCCTGTTTGTGCATCATTGATAGTATTAATTGAATGTCTTTTCACTTACAATACCTGTATCTCAGAAGTCATGGTGCAGGGAAGGAGTGGTAGAAGTGCAGAAAGCAAATAATAATTAACTGGCAATTAATGTTTTGAAGGAGCTCAGGAGGTTGCTTGGTTTTGGCCTGAGAGTACCTGAGGTAGTGTTGGACTCTGGAGTCTGTGAAAACCACGTCAAAAGCCAGTGTCCAGAAGTCAGAAGAATTCTGAATAGAAATAAGAGGAACAATTGGGTTCAACTGTGAGGATATGTGTCCAAGCCACTTTCTAAACAATTTCAGTTCTCTTTAATGTAAAATCTGAATCAATACTGGAAGTTTGCTAAACACAATTTGATTTCACTGCAGATGGTTCAGTGAGTGCAAATATTACTGGCCACAATCATATGGCCTTTGTTATACAGGAGGTCAGACTAGATGATCATAATGGTCCCTTCTGGTCTTAAAAATCTGTGAATATATGAATAATTTAAAACCTGTCCTGCCAACTCTTATTCGTTGAGGTGGTCATATTAAAATCCTGTGGGACTGCTCGTGTGAGTAAAGGTTGTGGGATCAGGCCTAGAGTGAGTAATCATTATCACTTTGGTTTAAATTTATTGATAAAGGTATAAAATATTCACTGCAAGTAAAGCTGGTTTCTTTAAATGGGACATGCTTCAGCAGTATTATTCTACTTGGGCTTGTTGAGCCAGTCAGTACCAAAGTAGTTTTGGAGATTGTCTTGTACCAGCCTCCTGAACCATTCAGTTTTATACAGGTGCTATTGATCAATTCATGAACTATTTCAAAGTTATTATTTAGAGACTTGTAGTATGTAGGAAACATGTTTTTTTTTAAGAAGAATATGAAATAACATTCAAGGTCCTGCCAATGGGGGTTTGGGCCTGTTAAAGTACAGCCAGCTCATCTCCCTGCACGTAAAGCTCTTGTGTGCTCTGACTGGTGGTGGTGGTGTTTGCATGGACAGCAATATTGGGAAGGGCTGTCCTTTGCAAAGGAGGATTTGGTGGTGATTGATAGGTGACACTCACTGGTATTCACAAACTCAAACTGTCATGTGTGTCTGGACAGCAGCATGGAACTGGAGACAAGCTGGAAATTACCCTGTGTTAAAATTACCAGGGAAGTCCAAAGTTCTTTGCTTTGCACTTGGAAAACTTCAGATTCTGAGTTTGGTCATCTTTGGTTGCATCAGCTCTCCTTTCTTCAAGTAAAAACCACTTTCCAGGGCTAAGGAATGCTTTTGTAGCTCTTGGGTTTTTGGCCACAATTCTCTCTAGTATATTCTAAGTATTTGAAAATCTGAAAGTTGTAGAAGTGCTGATAAATTTGAAAAGCTTTATCCTCTTACAACCTTCAGTTGTCTGAGGTGATCACTGACTGCATCTCATCTGTGCAGAATATATTATAAAAGTTCTTCTTGCCCTGTGGGCAGGAGTGTCCTCATCATACTCATCATTTCAATCTCGTTCTGCAGGGAATTCTCCAACAGGTGTGATGGGAATACGAGCCTGAGAAGCAGGGCCTCGGGAAGTTGCAAAGTTGGTCAGCTGTTGCCCCCTTTGGGATGGTTGTTTAGTTTTGTTACACTTCCTCACTGCAACAGGCAGACATTACCTGGGTGAGGGAGGTGTTAAATGACTTGGTAGTGGCAGCTTTGAAGATGTTCCTCAGCAGAGAGGAGCATCTTGGGCACAGCAATGGGGCACCTGTGAGAAGGCAGATGCAGGGATTGCTGGCACTGGATAACACCAGGAGGGCTGTGTCCTTAGCAGTCAGATTTCATCTTCAGGTAACAATTCTTTAAGTTGTTCCAATTTCTTCTAAGTTCACTGGCAGGGATGGAACTGGTTTCCTCAGTACTTGCCAGCAATTAGGTGTTTGCTCAGTTGCTGGTTTGGATTCCCAGTCTGTAGCTTATTCCTGCTGAGGGTGTCACTGATGGGGGATTTATGGTATGGAATGACAAAGGGAATTCAGGATTCTCTTTGGTAACCAGTGCAGGAAGAAATTGAAGTCTAGTGTTAATCTCTTAGTTTTTAATGCTTTGAATTTTCATAAAAGATCTTTTCAGTGAAATCACTTAATTTTGCAGTGAGAGATGGTAGAATTTCTGTAATATGGAAATGGCAGAAATGTGATTCCAGAGACCTCCTGTGCACAGAGGCAGAGACTGGTGACCACTCCTTACCTCGTCTTCTTAAACACAAAATTCTGCTCTTGGCTTTAAAGTGTTTCAGCATTGCAAGTTTCTGCACATCATTTCTCTTGAGCAAGAGATGGGAGATGATTTTTAATGCTATTTATTATTTGTTGAACTAAGTTGTTTGTTTCTTTCTTTGTTTTTGGCTTTTTTTTATTTTTCTTTTTTTTTTTCTCTCGAGTTGTTTGTTTATAACATCCTAGGGATTAATTTTTCCTTTAATTCAGTTTCCCATCTGTTGTGCCTGAATGTGGCAGAACTGCATATGAAAATTTGCACCCAGCTAGAAGAGAATACAATCTTTAGAAAAGTTGAAGCTGTTTCTGGGTTTCTTTCCTACCTCATGAAAAATGAATCTCCTGTTGGGGCTGAACTACAGTGCAGATTTATAGAGGTGTAACATAGTCACATGGATGGGATTTGATTTTAGGTTTTAATTTCAGTTGGAGCTCTGGCCCATCTCCTTTAACATATTATATTTGTATGAATGAATTCCTGTGGTTTGCATTATCTGATTATAGCAAAGAGCAGCTCTGGTTGGAGATATGACTGAAAATCTAATTGGAATAGTGCTGTCATAATAATCTCCTGTAATCCTAAAATTTGTATTTGGCGAACAGAGCTCCTTTTCAGGTGCTGTAGCAGACACTGCTTGCGAGTATTTCCTTGCCTGTGTTTTGGGGAGGCTGCTCAGTGGATGGGGCAGTGGTGATGAGCAAAGCCTGATCTGCCCAGTTATGTAAACAGAGCTTTTCTTCCTGCACGTCTTGTTAACTCTCTGCTGCAGACCTTTATTGGTGCTTCTTCAATAATTTGTTTAAACTATGCAGTACAGATTCCTTATTTTAGCACTAAGACTTACAAAGGCTTCTTTTAGCAGCCTTTAATTTTGTACTTATGTATGTGACATAGCCTGTGGCTGTGATCTCTGCTGTGAATCTGCAGTTGTTTGGGGATGAAAGCAGAAGGCAGCTGGAAACTCAGTAGCTACATCTAGCTGTCTACCTAGAGAAGGCCTTGATTTCAAGTTTATCTAAACAAGCTCGACTAATCCCAACTATCTGGGGGGATCCACTGTCAAAACAAGCAGCATGGCCCTAAGGCAAACACAGCCATACAGAAATGAAGGCTGGGACTTCCAATACTCCGATGACTGCATACTGGAGGCTTTTTTTCCTGAAAAGAGAGTAAGAGAGGTACAATTTGCATAATGCCTTTTCATCAGGAACTTTTGGAAAGCTGACAGAGGTCCAGCTTATAGCGCTGTAGCCACAATACAGAGTCTATAGGAGAATCCTTGAATGACCTGACCATATTGAAAGAAAAAATGAAAGCATCGAAGTATAGCCAAGTGAGTGTGGAAAAGAGGGCTGGTGCATTGTCTAACATCTGCTCTACTTCTCGTTAGTTTTGTTCTTCAGTATTCTATGTGGACTTTGGAGAAACCTAAGACAGCCTAACATGAATCCTATAATCTTCCTTCTGAATATTTATGTAGTGTGCCAGCCTCTAAGCTGTCCTTTGCATCTTCCTACTTCCCCCTCATTTTCATGCTCTCAAATGAGGCCAACATTTCAAAAGCTAAATAAATGTTTGTGAATGTTTATAAAAGATTTGCATAAATTTGTCCTTGTTTGACAAAGATCACTTTTTTCTTATGCCAGTTCTGAAATATTTTAAAGGTTTCAGTGCTTGTCTTGACAACAAAGTCCTGCCTCAGAGAACAATGATTGCTGATTAAGTGGGTATGTGCTCGGAGCTGAATAGAGCGATGGAGACGACGGCTGAAAGGGCCACTCATCTTAAGCCAGAATTATAATATTTAACAAATGCTAACCGATGGATAGATTTAAAGCTTTGGTTGTGGTGCAGTGTACCTGTGCAACTGACTTACAGGCTGAGCAGGATGTGATTATCTTTTCACAGCTAATAGTTCTCACCTAATTTCTGCTAAATCTGCAAGTGAAAATACTCCTAGGTTTTATTCACTAAATGTTTAAAATACATTTACTTGAATCAGTGTTCCAGCTCTCTGACACTGACACTTTTTACCTTTACCAGCTGATTACTGTTTATGCACATAATTGGATCTGATTTTTTTTACACCTGTTAGTATAATTTTTCAATTCTTCATGATTTAAGATTGGACCGATTATTCAACAGTACGACAGTAGCTGTAGATTTTTGTAGCTAAAATCTATTTCTCTTACAATAGAACTAAATTTATGCTTTTACTGAAAGGGTTTTGAAGACATTTGTTGAGGAGATCTCTTTGAAAAACTGCTTAAATATTTAGTTCAGCTTTACTTTCAGATTTTTTTCTACTGGAGAAAAGTAATAGTCGTTCCTGTTCTTTTGTTCTATGAGTTGAGAGGTTGAAGTTGTCATTAAGGCAAAAACTAGAGCTACTTCTCTGACACAGTTTTTATCACATCTGCTAGGCCTGTGTCCCAGGAGGAGCTGAGCAGAGCCCGGAATTCAGCACAGGCCCATTATCTCCTGTTTTTGCGTGTGTTGTAAAAGGAGTGAGACCTCAGGGAGGCTTGGAGCCTCCTCCCGTGTAATGTCCAAATCTGATTTGAAGGACTGGTGGCAGGAAAGCTTTGGCCTTGGGGTGTGAATTCTAAGAAACAGAGTCACAATTAGGTTTAAAAAATTCAGGGATTTTGAGCTTTATCTTGAAATATGTTTTTAGTAATGCAAGAAGAAAAGTTGCCCATCTGTGCACGTATTTTGTACATTTAAAATATTTAAATACTAGCAGGCCTCAATATGCTTAGGAAATGTTATTTATCTCCTGCTCGTCCTGTTTCCAGGATTGTGGATATGCATGTTGCGGGTTGTTTGTTTGTTTGTTTGTTTAAAACCACATTTTCCTGAGAACAATCAGTTACCTTCAATGGAATATTTTGTATGGCCCTGTTCCCCTGCTGACCCTCAGGCAGGGAGAAGCGACTTGGGTAGAAAAACCCTCCCCTAATTCAAGCTTTAGAATTGCTCAGAAAGAGCTGATGGATTTCTGGAACATGAAGCAAATGGATAATCTGGTGCTATAAAGTTGTATTGAAATACCAGTAGAAATAGAAAAGTACAGATAAAACTAAATTCAGGCAATTTAAAGTAATTCTATTAAGCAAATTATGTCTAGATTTTTTGAGGCATAGAACATTCTTTTAAAGAACTGACTAAAATAATTTCTTAAATTATTTTCTACCTTACAAAATTTAGTAATGCTCAATACTGCTATAAGGTGTTAAAAGATTTTATTGCAAAATCAATGCAATATGAAATGTGATAAATATTTTAAACTAGCAATGATTTTTTTTAAAGGAATCTCTGTTGTATCAGTTTTCTCAAAACTAGAAAAATCTTTAGAACTTGGAGAAATTTTGAGTTTAAGTTTTTAGATGGCTTTCTCTGCTTTGTCACCTTGCTCAATCTCAGTGTTTTGTTGTGGCTGTGTGATGCTGGCCCCAGTGCAGGGTCCTTACTTTGGAATTTGGGAATTAATTTTTATAAGCTTCATTGAAATGATTCTCTTGATTTTTAACACAAATTACACCATTTGTCAATTGATAAGAATGCTCTGTAATCATGACTTTGGGGAAATTTGATGTGAAATAACATAAGCGAATAATAAATGCAAATTCAAATTTAAATTCTCAGAACATGGGATGAATGATCCCTGTTTGTCACTCAGAGCTGTGGTCAGTTTAGGGGTTGAATTTTCTGTGCTGGCATTGCTTTCTTACATTTTTATTCTATAAGTAAAAGTTTGAGTAGTTGCTTTGTGAAATGTTTAAAGTTAGCAAATAGTTCCTGAGGTGTTTATTAGTGTGCAGAAAGCTGTTCCCTTTGCTGGGAGAATACCTGTGAGCAGCCCTGCACAGCCAACAGAATTGGGGGTGTTCTGGATGGTTCTGTACCTCTGGGCTTTAAACTGAATTGTTGTCGGGCTTAAGTTGGTTATTTGGGTGCACTGACAACTTTTTTTAATTTTTAAATCTGTTGTTCCCTGGCAGTGGATCATTTAATTAATCGTTAGCTTAAAATTATTCAAATAGATGAATTAAATATAAGAGCAGTTTACAATTCTCTGGGTATAAGAGAGATTAATGTACAACCCCAATTTAATTGGATAATATTTTGCTTCAGTTAATGTCTTAGCACTTTTTAGTGCTGTAGTAACATCTCTGCAGTGTTTAAATTTGATGGTGCTTCTAAGGAGCATAAAGTCATCTGTAGTTGCTCACTGGTCAAGTGGGCATCCTGTTCCCTGTGCTCACATCCCCTGTGCCCACCAGGCTGGGGGCATTTCTCTTTGGGCCCTCCTTGTTCTCCGGTTTCTCCTCCATCCATCCTCAGTCTGTTGATGTTCTTGGAAGTCTCTTGGTGTCCCTCCATGGCAGAGGGAGTGTTTCATGCTGGTTTGCTGGGTTCAGATGGCCTTTCAAGCTGGATAAGATGAAAAGTGTTTGTGTTCCCACCCTCTCTGTGTAACTTCTCACTTGCAGCAGCCTCAGCTGTACTTTGCCTCTGGTGGAAGGGCAAGGAAATAAAACAGGATCCACCTTTTTCATCATGGAGTCATCTGTTCTCTCCATGGAAAACTCCTCTCACTGGCCATGCTCTGTTCTCTTGTAAAATATCTTTGTGGGGTTTTGAGGGTCCTTCCTTTCCCCGTCCCCTCCAGGTTTCACAGCTAAAGGTCCAGTCTCTGCTCTGGGTGGTCTTTCCAATTTAATCCAGATTTTCCTCAGGTTTTCCATTACAGGTTCCCAACCTGTTGGTTTGTGTAGAGTGCTATTTCCCTGCTCTGACTCACATTCCTATTTAGGTATCATGCCGTAATCATTCATAATTTTTAACAGATCTGCCTGTATTTTAATTTCTTTTCTGTCCAAATTCTCCCTACACCTCTTGTTCCCCTTTGCATCTTTGTTGCCTTGTGCATCTTTCTAAGAGCACATACTTTGCAGCAGCCCCTTCTCCAGCCTAGCCATTTGCACATCATTTATGAGTGCAGTTTTATTTAATTGCAGCTGCACGTGGGATATTTGTTAGTGATGTTCATTTGAGCAGGAGAAGTGAAGCAATGCATTGTATTTAAGAGAATCTGAAGTTGTTCTGTTGATTTGGAAGTGGGAGCATGCGGTGAGGGGTTTAAAAATAAAAAAGGACTTCAGCTGCAGCTTGCATCTTAAATTCACAAGTGAATGTGCACATTTTTTCAGCATTGTTGAGCTTCCTTTACTGCTTGGTTGCTGCAGGGATGATTTGGGACGTGAGCCCGGTGTGTATTGTGTGTATTTCCCAGCCTGGCGTTCCAAGTCTGTCCTGTGTGTGTAGGAAAGCCTTGCAGAGCCTGCCCCACCTTCCGAGGTGGTTGTGACACAAAAGGGCTGAGCGCAGTGTCCCTGCCTCATTTATTTTGAAAACTTTGCTACTGAAACCAAACTTAATCAATGAGCTCTGTGTTGTCTCCGATAAGTTATGTACTGGCTTTATTGATTGGGAAGGATTTTAGAAAACCCATGTGGGGTTTATAATGTCAGCAGTGTTTTGATTATGAAAAGAGTTGGAACCTTGGGACAGGGAGCCAGGTGGTGCCTGTGCTGCAGCCCCCGGTGCTGCGGCTGCGCCGGGTCCCCCGGGACGAGGTTCATGCCCTGCACTTTAGCTCTGGTGACTGGCTGCTGGAGATGCACTTTCTGCTCATTAAAATGTTAAAAATCAAACTGCATGTAAAAAGATTTGTGAAAATATAAACTTGGGGATTGATCCAGAAAACTGGTGTGTGATCCCCTGGAGGCCCCAGCGGCAGCTCCCGGGTAATTTACGTTGATCAGCCGCCTGTCCTGCATTGCTGGGGGGTTCTGGTCGTCTTTTAGGGGGCTTTGCTTTGCAGGCATTTATGTAGGTTTTTCTTTATGAAAATAGTCATAAGGGAATAAAACAAGAAAACAGACTATTGATACTTCCTCTGTGCTTCATGTTGGTTTAAAAAAAGAGTATAAGATGTTGACATGGAACAATTCTAAGTTTTGTTTTGTTATGGTTTTTGTGTGGAATCATAAAGAAATGAAGATTTTTCTAGATCATAAGTAATAACCCACCTAAAGAGGTTGGGTAGGACATTGTATACGAATGATGCAGGTATTGCTTATCTTTCAAACTGAGGAATATTTAAAGAATTTTTTAAAAAGCAGCATTATATTTAGAGTAACAAGCTTGCAACTTGAGCAAAACCGGAATAGTTCTCCAGTAATTTGGTTTTTTTGCATGCAAAAGATCAGCAGTTTTGCTAATTAAAAACTAATTCTACGTATCATATTTATATTCTTTTAATAGTTAGCTTTGAAAAATAAATCTGCAGTTAACTTGTGCTAGTCTCAATTTTTTTGGTTGTGAATCGAGCAAGAAAGGAATTGGTGTATAATGAATGGCAAATTATGTCCAATGACATTGCAAAAGCCAGATAATAATATCACTGTAAAATCTTTCTTTAGAAGAGAAGGCAATGTAGAGCAGTACAGAGCCAATATATGGCCTGTTTAAGTGAACATTTCATTTGTTGTGTTAAGGAAGCTGTAAATGTCAAGGAACAAGTACAGAGTAAGTTCTAGGCAATGCACTTCTCCAGGGACACAATTCTGATGAGATGCTGAATGTTTTGCTATGTGAATGGTTTTACTTGCAGTTACAAGAATTATTCAAGTCATCAAAATAATGGAGAGAATATAGTCTGTCTTTTTGAGGTGACTGATGGCTTTATCTTCTTACACTGTTTCATTTCAGAATTTTATGTATCTATATGGTTTTGTTTCTGAAAAAATAGGTAAACAGTCATTATTTGAGGACCATGTGTATTGATAAGGCAAATAAAGATACAGGCACTTTGCTCTCCTGCAATTATAATTTCATAATTCTAGAATTCTTTTGTAAGTTTTTGTTTGTTTGTTTTTTGACATTTTGCACTGTAAGAATTCAGTTGTGACAAAGGACAACTGTGTAATAGTTCAGATTTGTCAAGATGCAGTTTTTGTGCCTGAGCAATTGGAGTTGTTCAGCGTGTGAAAATCAGTGAGATTCTGCTCTGGGGGAACCCAGTGATATTAATGAGACCTTTACTATCAAGGCATTATTTTGTATCAAAATAGAGATTTCTACAGTTGACTCTGCAATCTACATAGCTCCTTTCCACGTTTCCTGCTGCAATTCAAAGGAGGAGACTTCTTTGCTCTACATGGCATTCTTCAATAGATCCCTTCTTGTTCTTTAAAAACAGGAGGTTGTTAAATAATCTATCAATAAACTGTCAAGAAGTCAAAGTTTCCGTATCTGTTTTTGCCTGAAATCCTCAGAACTTGCCACATTTTAGTTGTCAAGAAACCTCCACAGAAGAGTGTGAGCAGTTGAGCCTGAAACCAGGGCTCAGGATGGGCTGTGCTTGTTTGAATTATGCAGGAGGAGCATGTTCCTGCAAGGGAGTCAATATGTTTTGTGCTTCACTGGAGAGGTTATTAGATTGATGGAGTTTATTTGGGAACGATGGCATTTGGCTTAGAAATAAATGAAGCGAGAAGCATCTATTTAGTTATTGATGATAATTTATTGCTATTGGTCAGAAAGTGTTGAATTTATCATTGTTGTTTGTTCTGGGTTCTGAAAGCAGAAATAGAATTTACACTTCAGGACCTGAAATACTGAAGTGTGAAGGAGAATGAGCAATGAATTGGCTGTAGGAAAGATCTGCAAACTGAGAGACCTTTATGGTGGGTTGTGGGTTACAGAATTCATATTTTGAAGATCTGATGGTTTCTTTTGTCTATGAACACAACTATTTTAGGACTAACACATTTCTGGTTTTGCCTCTTTAGTGACTCTGTTTAATGTAGTAAAGTTGAAAATTATTCATTATCTGCTGGTCATGTTTTCACTTTTCATATTCATCCTTTTCTTTGCTCTCACACTTAAATGCTTTTCTGTTTGTTGTGCTGTTTTGCAACTTTAAGAAAATGGTTTGTAGGTTAAACAATCCATATTAATTTTAATACACATTATTTTAATCAATCTTCTAACACTCAGATTTCCTTTCTAATAGCAATAGGCAACATTAAACATTCCCGCTATGAGACCTATTGGCTTCATCTTTTGTTATTTATCTTGCTGATGTTAGGAAGTATTCTCTAATCCCCCAGACCTCTGTTCCTAGGTAACAGTCAAAAGCTGTGCCAGCAGAAGTGGTCCTGCCAGGCCAGGCCCATGTGGTTTGGTGTTATTCACTCCGATCCATATGGTCAGGGTAGGGATTGTCCCCAGAGAGGTGTTAACACTCAACAACCCAACCTCCTCCTCCTCTTTGGAGAATTGCTGGATGGCTCCTGCTGCCTGCCCATGTGTGAATCTTGATTAATTTTTCATTTTTAATGAAGTTTGATCATGTTTATTATTTCACATGATTGACTGCCTGGTACTCCTTCCATGTAATTGATAAAGCCCATATTTCTTCATCTGTCTCTTATTTCTTCAGGGCAAAGTTGTGAAATTGTGTGATGTGGTTAATATTAGATTTATTGGTCCCCATAGATGTATAAATTATCTCTTTTTTTTTTTTCTCTCTCTACAGGAAGTTCTACAGACTCTGACCAAGTTTTGTTTCCCCTTCTATGTGGACAGGTATTGTTAGCTTTTCAAACTTTACAAGAAAATAAGCTTGTCAATAAAACTGCTGTAGAAAATAAAAGCCATACCATTCATAGGGTTCTGTCTGTGTGACTGGGACTTAAAGCACCTGAGTGCAAATTATAGTCTTAGAATCACTTTTTCCTGGGGTTTTTATGGGCACCATGAAACAAAAAGAAGTTTTAAAAGTGGGAGTTGTTCAGTGGCAGCACTGTGAGGGCGTTTTGTTTTACTTCTGTGCAATGCTTGGATGGAAAATGCTTGGGTAGGAATTGTCAAATATACCTATTAATATCAAAGCTTTGTCTGGTTATGCATTTTATTTCTTAATTGCCGAAATTTGGGTGGAACAATTAATTAAATGCTTTACATTTAAAGGCCACTTGATGTTGCTGGCATGCTTTGCTTGACAGCTACTTAAGGTGGCTTCTAATTTGGGGGGGGAATGGTAAAGTGGATGTGAGAAGATCTGAGAATATTTAATTCCTGAAATTTAGGAAACTCTGGAACTTTTTAAATTTTGCTTTTACTGTGAGTTATTTTGGAAGATTTCATGAAAAGAGCAAGAATTGAAATTTTGAAAGGATGCACCAGTGCTCATCTCATCTCTGAGCATCACTTAAGGACTTGTCTTCATCAGCTGAGACACTGAATGGTTTGGATTGAGGGAATTGGCCTTTACTGTGATTGAACTGCTGCAAGTCTTTTTCTCATTTTAGAACTGAGAATCACTTTTTTGCTGCTCATCCTTCTCATTTCCTGAGGGGTGGAAGCAAGCAAATACTCATACATTTTTCTCATGTATTTGTTTCTACTAGAAATATTTATGCTTTCTGTGTGTAGATTTATTGTACCTAGGGGTTTTGTTTGTTTTGTTGTTTTTGGTTTTCCTCAGCAATATAACATTTTGAAAGATAGAACACTGAAAACCCATATGGGGTGCAAATGAGAACATAATGAAAAGTGATTCCCATTTCTGGATCCACTTGTTTGTCTGAATATCACAGACTGTCACTGAAAGACTGCAAGCCAACCAGTTTGAACATACAGGAGACATTGTCACCCAGAACACACTTAATAATTTCAAATGGAGAACGGACTTCCCAAGCTGCAGGAGGCAGAGCACACCCCAGGTTAAGGCTGTGGCAGCTGAAGGAGATGCTTGTGCTCCTTCTCTTCAGGATGTGAAATGATGTGGTGGTGGCACTGAAGGTTCTGGCTCTCAGTGGCAGCCACTCCATTCTTTTCACGTTGATTCTGTTCATATGTACTGTGGCCAGTGGTCAAAAGCCCAAGGGCTGGTTTGCCATTCCTTCAGGCAGTGGGCCAGGAGTTTCCTGCTTTGTGGTGGTGCAGTGAGGCAGAGGCTCTTCTGCAGCTGCAGGAGTGCAAGAGCTGCCCCTCGGTCCAACTCCCTGCCAGAACTGGCAGTCAGGTGTAGGTGCTGGGGGGGATTTTCATCTTTCTTCCTCTCTCCCCTTTCCTCCAGCCCTAACTTCTGTCTGCCTTGTTGAAGATGAGATTTGTGCTGCTTCCATCCTGTGAGGCTCCAAATAGACCTCCTGACCATTTGAAAACAGAGCCATGAATCTGAAGGGTTGATACTAAAATCTTAGGAAGAACACTTTGTACATTGGGCAGTTTATCCTTCCTGTGAAGAACTGGCACTGAAACTTGAGCAAGACCTGTCAGTGAGGTTTGGTTTCTCCAGGTCACATAAATGCAGGACTCTCTAGGTTTAGCTCTGGAGGAACTCACCAGCTTGTCTGAGTTGTTTAATAAACAAGCCTCTCCCTGCTGCTAATGAAACATGGTTTTTTCCCCTGTTCCATAATTTTAATTGTCAGCTCAAATGCTATTTCTCACACACGCTCTGCTCTCAACCTTGTTAAAATTAAGCATATAATCCCCTTTTAAAACACCATGCTAAAATCACCATAGTAACATTACATCCAAGCTTTGCAGATAAAACACACCACCAGTGGGGGATTTTTGGGTATCCCCAGCAGCTCAGTGTGGTTTGTGGAATTGGTTGCTCTGCTGACATTCAGATTTCAGAAGGATGATAGTACTTACAATGGCTAATTCTCAGGCTACCCAGAGTGCTTTAAATATGTCTTTTTGTTCATCTTCATCACTTCTTGTTTTTCCTTCCCTGTTTGGAGTCCACTGAAGGATTCTCCTTTCTAAGATGGACAGTGACGTGTCTCCCATCTGGATCCAACTTTTATTTCTCCAAGTCTGTTTTTCCTTTGTTTCCTCTAGGCACTGAGTGTGTGCTCTCCCACAGAAATTGTTTTTTGCATGTGGCATCATAGAAGAGAATATTTTAAGGCCTGTGACTGTTAGTTAAATGGCCTTGAATTTACCAGGGTATTTGTTGCAGTTGGTAGGAGTGCCTTGTAAAGCTGCACGTCAATGCAAGTCAGATTTCTCAGTTCTCAGAAAACCTAAAAAAGCCCTAGAACATGACCTGAAATAAGTCTTAATTTCCTATATTTAGAAATATTTTGGGTTATATGAGAGAACATGGGGTTAGTTGCTAGTTGATAGTCAGAACCATGTTCTTTTAAAGATAAACTCATTTTTAGTATCCTCCCACACTTAAAAAATGGGAAAAAAAACCCACAAACCCCCCACTCCCTCATCAAGCATATATAAGGTTCTGGAGGGTGCATACTTTTTAGTTAATTTCTAAAAAAAACTCTGCTGAAAGAGGAAATGTTGTAGGTTCAATGACTTGCATGTGGTACTTGACACAGAGTTAGCTCAGCAGTAATTTTTCTCCCTTGCTCTGTTTCCAGCCATGCCATTAACCAAGTGGGGCAGAACTTCACGTTTGTGCTCACAGACATTGACAGCAAGCAGAGGTTTGGATTCTGTCGCTTATCTTCAGGGGCCAAGAGCTGCTTCTGTATCTTGAGGTAGGTCTGTGGTTTGGCTTCTGGCTGACTGCAGGAGCAGTGTTTGACTTTGCAGTTACACTGCAATTACCATTTCCAGCTGTTCAGAATTATTTCCCTATCTGGTCCTCAAAGTCACTGCTCTTCTGCACAAGTGGTGCAAAATCCCTTGCACTTGGAGTTCCTCTGTAGATAACTGTATTTGTTTGTAGTCAATGTTCTGGAGTTAACAACATGGAAAAAAAAGTCTCTTTGCAGTAACTTGATATGACATAGCATGATGGCAGCTGTTATCTTTAGCTGTCACAACTGATCTTGTTAAGACATTTTGTGGACATTTGTATATGCAAGTTTTATTAACAAAGCATCTGTTGGTAACTGAGAAATGTCACTGATGCTCTCCACAGCCCCAAAGTTTGTATGTGTGAGCTTTCCTCTGTCCTGCTGAGGGTTTTGTGAAGTTTGGCATAATAAAGACTGTCAGTGGAAGCTGGAGCTATGCATTTCACAGAAAATGGGCCAAGAGGCTCTATCAGAGTAGTTTTTGATAACCTCCCACAGCCATGCTGGAATATAGTCCAGAATCTTTTTTATATTTACTGCAAGAAATGATGCCAGTAAGATCAGTTTTGATGTCTACCAATATTTCAGTTCCATTAAGAATTTCCAGGGATTGAAGATTTTCATGTGGCATCTGGTCTGTCTTGTTCTGAACAAATGTAAGAATTGCCTGTCTTCTACTTACTGCTTTTTGTGTGTTCACGAAGAATTGGAAGTTTAGGAGCAGTGGCCCAGGTAAAGCCAGCCCAGAGGTAACTGGGGACAGGCAGGGAGGTGGCAGCACAGTTGGGGCTGGAGACATCTGTCAGGGGCATCCCTGGCTGGCTTTGCATGGGACACAACCAGGGTGAGAACAGGGGAACTTGTCTTTGTCCTGTGTGGGGGCACCTCAGAGTGGGACCCTGGGTGTGTCTGACTGAAAGTGCCCCCTCTTAAGCATTCCAGGGATGACATTGCAAAGTACAAGGTCACCTCTCCTTGCAGGGGGCTGCACACAGCAATGCCGTGGAATGGGAGCTTAGTATTTGGAGAAATTGTTGTGAAATCTACCCAAATTCCTAATTATTTGAGTGGGAGGCAGAGTGACAGGTGTTTGCTCAGTATCTTCTTTCATTCTGTCTTTCCTGTGGCAGACACTTCAGCTATTATTAGCTCTGGAAGTCCAGCAGCATGAACTGTATCCTGCAGGCAGGAAGGTGTTTCCCAGCTCTTCCCACAGAGCTACCCCCTGTACAGTCAGGTGCTGATTCCCCGAGTCTCATGTGGGCAGTGTCTGCTTTCAGAAGCTAACTTTGCCTGATTAATGTCAAATTAAAGGAGAAACACAGTTTTAAAAAGAAAATCTGAATGAGGAATAGTCTGAGTCCCTTCTTGATCCCTCCTGGATAAGAGTTCTTTGCTGTCAGCTCCCTTATGTTGAGTGAGTGCCAAGAAGAAATGGAGGAGTTCTGTTGTAGTTAAATGCCTTCTGCTTCAACTCATAACCAAAAAAAAACCAACCACAGTGGATGAATTGGGACTCTTCACTTCCTTCCTGTTGCTGCTTTCTCCTGTGCACTGATGAGAAAAAGAAAGTTCATCATTAATGCAAGTTTATGCAAGTTTTAGAGGATAATAAAGAGTGTAAATCAGCAGTACATGAAATCACTTCCTCTGCTCCCAGGACTGCAGCTCCCATTATTGATGTGAATCTTCTCAGTGTCCTTTATGTACTAAAGGATGGTGCATGGTAAATGGATGGGGAAAAACATGCTGAAGAATGTGAGAACGATAAGTAAAACCAAATGGGGATGAAAAGAATGTTTGTTTTATTGTTTTTAAATTACAGATTGGATGGCAGCAAGCTTCAAATATTCCTTGCTATGCTCAGCAACAGTGTAAGAACTGTGTTGTGGTGATAAGTGATGGTGTTTGTTACTAGAGATGATATTCATGCTTATCAGGGATTTTATAGGTCTGGCCATGGTAAAACGGTTTGGAGGTGGGAAATCATCCCATGTTTTGATTAATTATTGAAGAAGAACAGCAGAAGAAGGAAATTCTTTTCTCTCAGAGAGTGCTTTAAGAAATTTCTGCAGCATTCTGGAAGCAAAGTTGGAAGCTGACCCAGTACTCGAGGGCCAGAAGTCAGGCTTTGGACCTGAGCTTTGAAGTGACCCAGAGGCTTTTCCCTGTGGATGCAGAGCACAGCAAGGCACCTCTTGGAGTTCAGTAGCAGTGGGGTTACCCTCTGGTCAGCAGAGAGGCAATTCTAGTTGGCAGGGAACTGCTTTGACTGTTTTAAGCAGTGCTGCTTAGAAATCTGCCTTTTAGATAGTCACCATAGTGTTTTTCCTGCTGTAGTAGCTCACACAGATTGATGAACTCTCTGATAACTTTGAAACCTGCTTTTCCGGGTGTTCTGTGGATGTCTTTAATGTAGAGCTACTCTAATCAATGTCGAACCTGCCTCTCTCCCTCGGGTTCCTCTTCCCTGCCCCGCTTTTGGGGCCCGGCTGCGCTGCCCCTGAGCGGCTGCGCTGCGGCGGCGGCGCCAGCAGAGGGCGCGCGGGGGCGCAGGTACGGCCCAGGTGAGGGACGGAGCCCGAGGTGTGGGGTGAGCCGGGGTGGGGGACGGACCCTGAGGGTGTGGGGTNAGCCAGGGATGGGGTGAGCCGGGGTGGGGGACGGACCCTGAGGGTGTGGGGTGAGCCCAGATGAGGGATGATGGACCCTGAGGGTGTGGGGTGAGCCCAGGTGAGGGATGATGGACCCTGAGGTTCTCGTGGCACACACCCACATCTCCCGGGGAAATTGGAATTCCAGAGTATCTTTTGCAACACAATATGGTATTAAAACTTAAAATGTGCTTTCTTTACAGTAGAGAAAGAGCTGATGTCCAGTCATCAAATTCTGTGTTCTAATTTGGGAATTTCACACCCAAATATCTTTTCTTTCTAAGACTTTATTTAAGGATTTTTGGATTTCAGCTACAATGGGAAAATCCAAATGGATATGCATTAAGAGGCTGAACTTTTATTGTTTCACTCTAATTTTGCATCACATTTCACATGGGGTTTTGAGGGAGAACAGTGTAGATAGTTCTGGATTTAGTGAAGAGCTCTGGTCTTTTATTTAAAAAGAAAAAAGCAAACCCAAGTTTCTTTACTTTTGCTTTGGTTCACAAACTTTCTGGGCAAAGTTACTGGTTTGCAAAGGTCCCATGTGCAACTCTGATTTCAGTTTTACTGAATTTGATGGTTTTGCTGGATATTCAGGTTTTGTACCCAAACTGAAATCATTCTTTTGTAGTGAAATGCAGCAACATTTGTGTGGAAATCCCTCTTGGCCAAAATAGCTGAGCTCTGCACCACTCTTTTTCTAAGATAAAAAGAAATGAATCCATAATAGTTTGTGACAGATGGCAGAAAATGTAACTAACTGAATGTGATTCTGTATGGAGTTATTTGAGGTTTTTGGTGTGATTTGTTGTGAGTTCCTCTCCTCCCCCCTTTCCTTCCCTTTGATTGCAGTCTTTGTCCATTTATTCTTAGGACAGAATAAGATTTCTGAGCAGGGGCCTCTCTTGTGGTGCAAAGTGAGAATTGTTTTTAATTGAGCAGAAACATGTGGAAGGATCAGGAATATCTCAAGGGATTACAGAAAAATTCCAAATTTGTACTACTTACAGCTTGTGTTTAGAGCGGGGTCTGCTGGGAATAAATGTTAGTTACTGTGACCTGTGACCTTAAAAACTGTTGACATGGATTTCAGCCAGAAACTGGCCACAGAACTCCTTTGTTAGGCTCATTCATAGCTCCTTGAAAACTCCAGTCAGTGAAAGTTGCCAGCTCAAATCTAAGGAAAGCAGAGCCTTTTTTTTTTTTTTTTTTCCCATGCTTTGGAAACAGTGGCCGCCCCTAAACCAGCAAGACTTCTTTAATAGGGCTGCAGGGCCAGGCCCTGATTGGAACTGACAGCTTCCTGGCCCGGGCGTGCCAACTGGCAGGGCCCTGAGCCATGGGACAGACAGACAGACAGTGCCGGGGGCTGCTCTGCCCTGCCCTGCCTGGAGCCCTGGGCAGTGCCCACCCTGCCCCACAGGGACCTGCTGGGGCAGAGGGCTCAGCCCCACAGCCCTGCTGGGGCAGAGGGCTCAGCCCCACAGCCGTGCTGGGGGAGAGGGCTCAGCCCCACAGCCCTGCTGGGGGAGAGGGCTCAGCCCCACAGCCTCACCAGTATCTACCCAGGGGGAGGAGATGGAGTGTGCTGGGGCTTGTTTTATAGTAATTGTCCTGTTGTCTTCTAGGACTTTCCCTTTTCATTGATTTGGCCAAAAGCCACGGAAAAATATTGTTGCCTGGGGGAGAGAATGCATTTTGATTTTAGAATTTGGATGTTATCATAAAATGGGGCTGTATTGCACTTTGAAAAACCTCATTATCACACTATGAAAGGGTTAAATTTACAAAACCTCTTTTATGTGCACTCATTTCTTTACAAGTTTTTCCACTTGCTGGGTTATGTGTGTCTTCAGCTGATTCTGTGGTGGGATTCAGTATTTGGCTGCACGAAGGCTCACCTGCCTTAAATCGTACTTTTCACTGCCCCATCAGTGAGTTTATTTATTTACCATGACACTTTTTGCTGTGTCTCATCTGTGATATGAGATCCCACAGGTTCAACATTCTTTGAACAATCTGCAAAGTTAAAGCACCCAAATATTAAGAGTGTAGATTCAGATACTTTTAAGAGGCTTGATTTCCTACACGTGTACACAATGTAAGGCTGATCTGTCTGTTGGAATATCTCCTGTGGGAATTTTTAAGGAATGGAACAGTGGGTGCAAAGGGGAGGAGTGAACCTGGTTTCTCCCAAGGACAAGGCAACACTGACCAGTACTGACCTGTTTTCCAGAGATGAAGAGGGCAGAAGAAATGGGAATCTGCTTCCCCCTTGTTTCTGTCCTCTTCTACTGGAGAAATAGGATTCTTGCCCTTTTCTTGATCTTTATCATTGTCTTTGAATCCTGGTGCTGGTGTTTGTAGCCTCAAACTGGACTTCTACTGAAGTATTTCCTGAGCAGCTGAAATAATGGGGGTTTCACTGGATGTCCCCCACTTCTCCAGAGGTGACTTGGCTGCCTTCGAGCATATACCAGGAACACTTTGTTCATGTTAGTGAGCCAGGTTGGAGTCACTCAGCTCAACAAAAGCTTGAGCCTATAGAAATTGTTTAATAACCCATGAAAATTATTAAATTGGAAAGATGGATATATTTTGTTGTTGTTCTAGAATGTTCTGTAGCTGTTGTTTGAGAAAGAAGATTTACAGGTGAATAAGGAAGGATGTCCCATCCTCACTGGCTCTGGATGAAAGTTTGGAACAGGAAAAGGCACAGATTTGTGATGCATTCTTTGAATTGGTGTTAATAGGAATGTTCTTCTGTGCAGTGTACAGACATTAACAACAAGGATTTTACTGTATTTAGTAGCAATCTCATATGTGGGAAGGCTGGGCCTTTGAATTGTTCTTGTTAACTGAAAATTCTTACCTGATTTACAGTGGCTTCATGCTTTGTGTTCTTCCTTTGCATACATGTAGTAAATGAATAGGAACACTGTTTGGGGGTTGGTGAGAAGGTAGTTACACTGCTCTTTTTGGAATGAATTGGAGGATGGGGAAGGGACCCAGCACAGAGAACAAGGAGGAGCTGGGACTGCTGGGTTCCATTAGTGACAGAAGCCATGAGTGCACCTGGAATACTTTTGTTTGGCCAGGCTGAGGTAAGTAGGGTTTGGGTGCTTTTTCTTGGTAAGGCTTCACTTAATTCAGTGCAGTCTGTGTGACAGCAGTAATTTTATTCATTTATATAATTTAAATTTATAATTACTATTTAAAAGAAGTTTACATATAATGCACATTTTTAAAAAGAGAGAAAGAGAACTGATAATGAAACTGGGCTGTCCTACAACAGAGGAAGAATTTCTTTTGCTAGTTTAAAGTTGTAATTACAAGTCAAAGCTGCAAGCAGTGACTGTATATAAGCCCTGGACAGACACGGCCTCAAAAAAAAAAAAAAACAAACCCAGACAAAAAACTCCCTCCATATCTCTCTCTCCATTTAAATCCCTTTAACTTGGTTTCTTTCCTTCCCCTTTTTACTGTTAGATTTCTGTGTAGACACAAGAAAATGTTACTGGTTAATTATGCAGGAAAAAAGTCCAGTCTTTATTTTCTGAGGATTTACTATAGTTGTATGTTGAATAAAATGGTAGTAAGTGAAATCAATGTTTTGCTTCCATAAGTATCTCTATGATACTTTGAAGCCTTGCAGAAGATGTTGGTAATGGCTAGAAATGCTTGGAACACTTTTTGGACAGTCTGTTTGGTCCTTGAGGTGTATCGACCCTGGAATCCCTGTCCTACTTAAAATGCTTGGGAGATGAAAGCAAATGGCAAACTGCTTCTGTTAGACATGGCAAAGGCCACAAAATACATGTATAAATCATGGGCAAATGGATCTCTGATTCAACACTACTACAGAATTGTACCTAATAAGAATGTTGCTGTTGAGCCTCTGATGCCTTCATAGATTTTTTTTCATTATTATTTTGTTGGCAGTGGCTTCAGCACTTGCAGTGTCAGTCAGAGCTGGGGAGCAGAGATTCCTCAGTTCCTTTGCATGGGCCTTACAGAGAAAAGAGGAGAGGGCAGGCAGGACTTGGAGCTGCAGCCTGACCTTCTTTCACAGCAACTGGAGTTCCTTACAAGCTGTAGCTGTAGCAAACCAGGGCGACTCTCTGTGCTGGGTGACAGGAAATTGAGCTGAAGTGGCTCGGAAAATGTGCGAACGCCCTGAGTGCGTGTGCAGGGCCAGAGGGGCTCCGGGTGCTGCAGGCATTCTGCCTTAACTTGACATGTTTATAAAACAGTTTACATCTCAAAAGTTTAGGGTTTTTACCCCTGCTGATTTGCTTAAACAGACACTGGCTCTTATTTTCAGTTGCTTGTCAGAATATATATGGAAAAGTGATGAACCTAGTGAAGAGGGAGCTTGACATCAATTAAATTTAGCTATCTGCTTTGTGTTTCTTCGTCCTGATACACTGTCTCCAGTATAGCTCTTCCAAATTTCCTGTGTTTTTTCCAGTATTGTACTGAAAAGTTTTCCAAGATAGAGATGAGCTATTTCAAACTAATGTTCCAGGAAAATAAGAACAGGATTTTGTATTACATCTGCTCATTTATTGTTTTCCATTTTCATCTCTGCCATTAACCATTTTGTAGACTCTAGAAACTTCATTCAGAAAGTCTGTAAGGCCTAGTGTCTTCTCTTGCTCAAGTACCTCTAAGTAAGATAATAGTAATTAAAATAAGCTAACCATGCCTTATGGCTGGAGTAGGGGATATGAAGTCTTTGCTGCAGAAGCTTTCCTCTGTGATCAGCTGATGATGATGTTTGAATCAGAAGCTCCCCTCTATCATTTTTTTCTCTTACTGTCCACTAGAGACAGAAATTATTTATGTCCATGTAGCAAGTTTCAAGTTTTACCTGCAGGCATGGCTGGCTGCACTCAGATGCTGAGTGCCTAAGAGGTTACTTGGGTGGTATTAGGAAGATGTTTTTTCCTGCAGAACTTCCTAGGTAAGCTGGACCTGCTCATTGATAAGTGCAGCCATGAAATGTCTACACAAAATGAAATGGTATGTCCTAGGAAGTGTTGATATTAGAAAAAAAATATTAAAAGTCGAATTTTCAATAGTCAAACTTTAGTCTCTCTGTACTTGTAAATCACAAGTTGCAAAGAATGCCCATACAGTGCTTGGCATTGGAGTAAAGATGCTGATTTTGTGTTCCACTGTGTATGTGCATGTACACACCATTGTTCTTAGTTGAAAGTTGAAGTGTTGTCCTTTAACACTGGTGTTTATTTATTTCCACGTTGATTTTGGTACCAAGGCTGAGCTGAGTACTTGCATTAATGTTGTAGTGGGATAAAGTTATCCCACTTGTGGGTTAGTAGCAGCCAGAAGTACGGGGAGTTGTTTACAGAGAGCCCATCGATCCTGCCTTTCTGTGGAAGCATTCAAGCAGCAAGCCCTGCACAGTCTGTTTGGCACAGTAGCCGCTCTCTGCTGGCCCCGTGCCCTCCTGCTGTTAGGCAGGGCAGAGGATGTGCCAGATCCCGCCTTGTGCCGCAGCAGAGCCTGCCTGCAAATCTGCTTGTAGTTAGCCTGGGGCCTTTTGGCAGCACTCTACAGCCGATTGATTTAGTTGCAAACCTTTTTCCTTAATATTTTCCATCTGGCCAACAATGACCTATAACGACAGACACAAAACAGAGTTTGAATTATGAGCAGCATAATTGTGCAAATGCTTCCAAATCTCACTCTGGAACCTGCACCGATGGGCGCTGCTGCTGCGCGGCCGCAGGGGTTTGTTCCACAGTGCTGGTGCAGAAGGAGAAGCCTTGGAGCTCTCGAGTTCAAGCTGTGTCCCAGACAAATGTGTATTCCAGTTAAACTCGGAGTGTGTTCCATTCCTGCTTTTCCCTGCTTTCTGTTGGTCCTGAGCCGGGGCTGTGGTGCTTGCAGCCTCGGCTGCCTCACACTCCCTTTGCACACACTGCCAGAGCCAGGCCCTCCCCTGGGGCCCGGAGCCAGGGGAGAGTGGGGTCCTGGGGCAGGGCTGGGGCAGGCAGGGCGAGGGTGGAAATGCTCCAGGACATGCAGCAACAGGTTTGCAGCACTGCACTGTCAGGGATGTTCTGAGCTCCCACACCTGCAGCAAAGCTTTCCAGAGGGAGCTGCTTCCAGAGCTGGGCTGTTCATCAGCTCTCCCAGTTCTGGACAAGCACAATTATTGCTTCCATTACAGTGATCCCAAATGCTTCTAGTCCTCTGTGTCTTTAAAGTCTGTATCCTTGAGGAAAATTTGTGAACTTACTTGTGCAGTTCCATGCATTCCAGCAGTCCTGGCCCTGCAAGCTTTTCCACCTTCAGTGCAGTTTGCCACCTTCTCCTGGGAATGCTTTGGGGTGCAAAAGGATTCATGTTTTTTTCCAATGGTGGCAATAAATCAGGCACAGACTCTTAGTGATCTTGTTGGTCATAATATTTACAGGAAAATGAGAAATCAGTTGAACTGGAGAAGGCTCCTGACTGGATTCACATTCATGCTGGCTACAGGCCTGAGAGACCTGAGACCCAGGATCCCTAAAAACAAACACTCTCCCTTCTCCTCTTCCCTCTACATTGCCAATCCAGGGCAATAGTAATTTAACTGACTTATAGTAAATGTGAAGAATAGTGAAGGTATGTCGAAGTTTATTGCAGATTTTGTTGAAGCTTTAATCTTGACTGCATGTCAAAACACTTTTGTAAAATATCAATGAGAAGGATCACAAGAAAAATGCCAAGTGTTAGTAATGTATCATTACTGGTGGAATTGGATAAAGCTGAGAGTACTACAGTCAGTCCAGCTACTGCACTGGTCTTGCCTTCTGACCAGAAACCAATTTTACTTAATTAATTAGGCCTTGATGTCGTGCCTTCTTTCGTTGCTGAACAACTGTAACAGAAGTAATTAAATCATGTCACTTTTTATTACCTTTGGCCCTGGCTGACTGGCTTGGAAACTTCATCTTAGAGCTAATACAAACTGAATTAGTGCATCACCTTGGGAAAAACCCCCTCCCTAGCATCAAAAAAGCAGGGAGGAAGTATTTAAAGTACAAGATGGATAGATCCTCTCTTCCTCAAATGGATCACTTTTGGGTTGCTATCTGAAGGCTTACAAATGCATCTGTCAGGAGCGAGAGCATCCTGTCCCTGCTGACAGATGTGTACAACATTCCCAATGAGATTACATGGCAACTTCCTCCTTCAAACCTGGAGCTGTGGCAGAGCCCTCGGGTTATGCAGAGGTAATTGGAGACGCTGGGGCTGCTCCAGAGGTGGAACTGGAGAAAAGCTGCTGCAGTAACTTGTGCATATTGTTCCAATAGGAGCCGTGATCCAGGCACTCTGTAATCACGGGAGAGAGGCTTTGTGTGGCTTCCTAGAGGCAGAGTTCCCTGGGCTGTGCAGGGAGCCCAAATAAAACCCCTCATTTGTAACTCTGGCTGTTTATGAATGTGCTTGATAAGGGACAGATCTTCCTCCACACTGAGCGAGCATTACCTGCAGTAACTTTCCTCAGTGTGTTTTAGATTTTATTAGTGCTTGAGTATTCAGAGAATAAAATGATTGTGGGCAATTTCCTGTTTTAATCATTTGCTTAAGCTGATGGTTAGACAAGAAGTCTCATAAATAAAAATTGGGCTCGCTGGCCAGGAAACGGGCCAGAAAGACTTTTCTGTTAATTTATGTGTCATACATTTTCAGGAATCCTGTGGATAGGTTTATCAATGGTGTTTCTGCAGGTGAAGAGTCAAGTACTATAATTTTGTGTGCTTACTTTCACATCTGAATGTTTGCTGTGAATCCTAAACCATAAACATAAACAATTTGCACTCAAATATCAGACCCCGACTTGATCTTTGTAACCTTCCTATTGACATCTTGCTCTGCAAGCACTTGTTTGCTGTAAGTAAAGTGATTTTTATGTGCCTAACCCAGTCCCTTGCATTCTCAAATTATCAGTTGCAAGTAGCACAGGGCTGACATAATCATGAATTTTTCACTTGGCTCTTTCAGCTCTGCTTGGGTTTGGGTTTAACTTTTATGACTTCCTACCAACTTTGGTTATTGTTAGGAGCCGTGTGTACTCCCTCTGAGCATGTGAGTGTTTCTTCACTGTGATGAAGCTGAAGCTCCCTCCCTGTGAAGGAACTGTGAAACCCCTTGCTTCACTTAACTTTATTTCCTGCCAGTAGGGAACACAAGTGGGTTTAGGGAATGCAGAAGAGGAGTACATGAAATTGGTTTCTCCTCTGATACTGAAATATACTCAATCCCTCCCCCAGTGTTCTCTGTAGTTCATTTACCAAAATGCAAGGACTCACCATCGTGTCTCAGAACTCACACACAGCTATCACAAATACACACCTGATGCTCAGCTTTGACTTTTCAGTATGTGGCAAATCCCTGTAGCAGCTGAGCACAGCTGGCTGCTGTGCAGTGGGGCTCCTGAGCACAGAGAGGTGTAAAATTTTTCTTCCCTTCCGGAATTTATCTGTGTTACAGATGGTGACGCCAACTCTGTCCCAGAGTGGCTTTGGAGCTCACTGCAGCACGTGCCAGAGCATGGGGCCTGGTGGCTGGGAGGGAGCACTTTTGATTTATAATAAAAAGTTCATAATGCTACTGAAATTTCAGCTGAAACTTAGTACTAGAGGGCATAGCTTGACAAGCACATATGATTGGAGTCAGTAATGAAAAGGAGCTGTTTCTCTGGTCAAGGAAAAAGGGTTAATTTGCATTGGGATGAAAAGGCTGTTCAGGATCTACTATTTCAACCTGTGATAGACTTAACAGCAGGCTTTGATCCCCAAATGAAATGTGATGGATTTCAACTGATGCCAGATGTCTCAAACCTAGTGGGATCTCTGATTGTCTGCCACATCTAGAATTCTCTCTTCCAGCACTTTCATGTGTGCTTTTAAACATGGTTTGAGAAGAGAGATTCCTTGACAAGCTAAGCCTTTGGAATCCTCTCTCTGTATTGTCACTTTGTCGGGGATCTTGAGGCTCTCATGCTGTCTAGTGCAGCCTGCTTTTTAAAATCCAGCTTCATGTGCCAAACTGCTCTATTGCCTTTATAACCAATTTTTTTTAAGTCCAGATAATTTAGAGCCAGTATCATCTGTAACTTTTCTCAGTTTAAGTTTTTTGTTTTTTAGAGCATTTTACCCTGGCAGAGTAAAACCATTGCTCAGTGTGTTCTGTCGGTGTTAAAGGGAATGTAATCGTTGACTTTTTTATTCCAAGGATATCTCATTGCATTTCATAAATCTCATTATAGAGTGTCAAGCCCTTCAGCATGCCCATCTTCTCACCCTGTGGGTTTTTTGGGATATCCTTTGCCTGTGAGTTTAGTAAGAGCATACAGACATAATTGTCAGTGTGTGCTGTAAATGCAAACAAATGTTTTTCTTTATGTACCTTTATTTCCTGTCACTCCTTCAGTCCTTTGCTTTCAAACATGCTTGAGAAGTTTCTTATTGATCTTAAACTGAAAAACTCCAAAGATATACAAGTTTCTCTTCTGAGAAGTAATGAGACACCTTATGATTGTGAATGGTCTACCAGAGGGAAAACAGACATTCCCAACAAAGATAATTCTGAAATAAATTGAACACAAAATAGTCTATCATAAAATCCAGAAAGCTTCCTAAAATTTAAGGGATTAGTAATTTACAAGGAGAAAGCTTGACTATGGAAGGTACTTCAAATTTTGCACATTCTAAGCCATGTTGTGTTTGTGTCTGTGACCATCCAGTCCCTTGTACGGAGCAGAGGGTGGTGGTTCTGGCCCTGGGAGCCAGTAGGGATGGGATTCTTGCTTCCCAGGGTGATCTGTAGTGCTCCAGGCTCCTAAAACCCATTGGTTTTGGATGAAATGTTTTCCAGTGAAAGTCCAAGGCACGTTTTCCATGAAAAGACAGATTATTTTTCAGACTGTAAAATGAAGTTGTTTTGTCCCTTCTCCTCGAGAGGCCAGGAGGTGGCTGTGGGTGCTGCACGGTGCCACACACTGTCGTGCTAAACTCCTCTGAATTCCTTCTATTTACGGAAATTCCACAGTGCAGCTGCACTGGACTCTTTTTCTCCCCAAGGTTTTAGAGTGACCACAAAGAGCCTGGGGAAGGGTGACAGCTTTGTCCCACTGAGCCTGCAGTTCCCGTTGCCATGTCCCAATTAAATGGCAGTGCACGAACAAAAGCCCCTCGGAACGGGCATCTTGAGCAGCCCTGGCACTTCTTAGCTTGACTAAAATGTAAAATTGTTACATCATAAATCTCTTTGTTGCAGTTTTCTGGCTCTGTGTTGTTCTGGGGGCATTCAGCTCCCTTGAGCTCCTTTGTGAGCTGCTGCTCCAGGGCCACGGGAGCTCTTTGGGAAGGACTGGGCTCAGTGCTGGCATTTAGGGAACTTGAGAGGCTTTGTGCAAGGGAGACTTGCTGTAACTGCTCAGACATGGTCACACCGTGCAGGAAAACAGGAAAAGGGATGTTTTAATTGACTTTTATTGTTAATACACAATGGGAAGTCAGCAAAGTAAGCACTTGCTGTTGACAATTATTTATTAAGATGCTCCATAAGATGAGATCCAATTCTGTGGGGTTTAGTACTTCTAAAATATGTCCATGAATCATGCTTAAGCTGCATAACTTTCAGCTGAATCATGGAAGGATCACTCATAGGTAATAATCAAAGGGAAGTTTATTACAAAATCTGGGAAAATGCAGGAAGAGAAGAAATCCCCTGGGAGGAAGGAGAGGCAAGGGTGCATCTGGCTTTGTGCACTGGCAGGGGCACTTCGAGTGGGGCAGGTCTGAATCCAGCCAAACTGAAATAAATAAATAAAAAGCTGATGTTCAAAGGAGGCTGTTGGCTGCTCCTGTGGAAGGTAAGGCTGCATCTATCCACATGCACAGGGGTTGCTATGGAGATTTGGGGTGTCTGTGCTTAAGCTGGTAAGTGTGAGAAGGTGTCAATAGACTGAGTCTAGAGCAGAGAATAACGAGGCACTGAGGTCCATGATGTGTAGGGAAGACACTGGAGCAGAGATATGGCTGAACTGGGAATTTAGCCCGTGGAAATTCCCAAATGAGCCGAGAGATGCCGTGGTTCTTTCAAATGCATTTTGTAAAGATGCTGGAAACACTGGGTGACAGAAGGAAAGGAAGGTGGGGAAAAATTTGATAAGTGTATTCCTGCAAGGAAAATAATAGCATGTGGAGAGTCATCCCTCTCTTGAGCAGAGAAAAGGGATTTAAAAATTTGTAGTTTAATGTCATTTTACTTCATCTTAACTGTTAAAAATTGAGGTGAAATTTAGAAATAATTAAAAGGGAAATTAATACTTTTAATGAAGGGAATGAAAAGGTGTTTTGATAATTGTAGAGAGTAAAAAGGTGCCACGGGACTCAGTCGGTTCGGGTGATCTCTGCAGTCCAAGGCAGCTCCTGAAACGTGCAGTTTATTTGCAAGGGCCGTGGGTGCAGGAGCTCTGCTTAAGCTGCCAGGCATGGCTTAGAGCATGGCCCAGAGAGAGCGAGAGAGAGCAGGAGATAGAGAGGTATAGAGAGAGATTGACAGAGCTAAAAGTCTGGTTATATGATATTATATCTCTTCTTATACTGAATATGGTAATAGTATAACATCCAATCAATAGAAGACAGAAATCCTTATAGAATTTGCAACCTATCAAAACTACTACATTACCATACTGTGTTACATTTTAACTCCTAAAAACTACTTTCTAAAACTACTTTTTTCTTCCCTGCCATGCTGGCAGGGTTTCTCTGACCCTTGGACTTTGCTGAAGCATCCTCTTCTCTGCTAAAGCCATTGTTCAATGCAGAGGGATTCTCCTTCAGCTGGCCAGCCCATTGTTTTTGGCTGTACAGTAACTCACAGCTCGGTATCTCATATCTCAAAGGCAGCTTTCATTTCTATTTCGCTTACAGGTTTCATATTTTCAGAATCTTTTGCCAAGCAGTCATATTTATAAGGTTTCCCTATTTCATCCTCCCCAACAATAATGTGTTTTTGCTATTTAAAATCATGTTTGCCTTGAACCCCTGAAGAGCATTGTGGCTTGGCAAACAGAACTTAGTTCATCATTAGAACCATTACTAACTTAAAATAGAACGAATGATTCCATGATTAGGAATAGTGCTGGCTGGGAGGAGAATCATTAGTTGCCAGGCACAGGAGGATGGAAAGAAGCAATATTTGGTTTAAGTATAAATTGCAGAGTTTTGTCTTTAAATACAAGAAGTCCTAAGACAACAAGTCACCAAGGGACTGGAGTAATTTTTAGTCTGTTTTCCATCCTTGCATTTTTTTCAAACACAGTGTTGGGATTATTCACAAAACTCCTTCAGAGTTCCTGCTGAGGATTGTCCTGCAGGAATTGACAGGCACTGTGAGTCAGAAAATGTGTTCTGCTTCACCAGGAACCTTCACTGGGTTCATACACTGAAATGAAAACTGGCAGTAGTAATAATAATAATAATAATAACAATAATAATAAGCAATTCCATCGCTTTTTTTCAATCTGCTGAATCTTACTTGGGATTTTCCACTCTCCTTGCTGTGCTGGAGTTCTGCTGTTGGATACAGTGATGGTGTGGAGGGGACACAGGGAGAGGTGCAGGTGTCCCTGTGGCACAGGTCACTCCTGTTGCAGGGTGTCACCCTGCTGGGCTCTGTGGTGACAGCACTGCTGCAGCCAAGGACCTGGGCACCTGGGTGGGAATTCTTGCTTGTTATTGTCTGTTCTTCAGAGTCCATGAACTGAGGCACTGGGTGTTTTAGTGGCACATGCACAAGTCGTGCTGGCAGAAGAAGCATTTGGCCTGAATTTCCTCTTCCTTACTCTTTTGTCGGTGAACTTAGTGATGATGCATCTATAGCTCATATAATAACTGAGGTCCTGAGTGTATTCTGTGTTCTAGGTCACTGTAGATTATTGTGCTGAGCAAAAAGGTCAAGATTTGGGAACTCCTTGAAACCAATCCTGGCTAATACAGACAGATTTTGTAAGCCTGTCACCACAGAGAAGTGTGCCCATCTGCAAAATGGAAATGACTGTTCTGTTTTGCAAAGGAGATGGCAGTTGGTTATGCTGTTATCAAAATATATATAGTATGTGTTATAAATAAATACATGTTAAAAATTCCACTTCTGATCTGTGTGAATGGAAGGAGTAAAAGTTATGTGTGCTTGCAACTCAGTCTAGGAGAAGATGCTGCATGAAATGTGTTGATGTCAGACTAGTTACTGAGTCTCATTAATTTCAAATGAGAGCTGTACCTGAGTGCAGCTCAGCCTGCACACGGCCCAGGAGCTGCTCTGGTGCTCTAGGAATTGTGTGAACCAAGGTGGGACTTGACAGCTTCAGAGGAAACCAAAGGTGCCACAGGTACCTTTCCACAGGTGTTGGCTCTGCTTTTTCATGGTGTCAGCACACCAGTAAATGGAATGTTGGAGCCAGCAATGTTAAAAATTAGTTTTATAAATGGTTGCTATGGTAATTGGCAAATCTTCATAAATCATTTGAAAAGGTCCCCCTTGCCACTGGGGCTTGCTGCTGCTGCACTGCAACATAGAGCAGTTTTGCTGACAAAGTTCCCAAACCCTGGAGTGCTCCCTGGGAGTTGGGTTTGATGAGTTCAGCATTCCCAGGTTGGTTATCCTGCTATTGTGTCTGCTACAAGTATCCCTGGAAAGTCTCCTTTTTTAAGCCCACTTCACTGGAGATTTACCTTTCTAACAGTAAGCAAATTCGTGGTTCCACCCCGTGTTTGGTGTTTGCCCAGCCCTGCTCTGCCCTTGCCCCTGGATGGACACAGTGTCTGTGGGACAGCTGCAGGGATTTGGAGAGGTACATGCTGTAACTTATGACTCTCCTTCATCCTAATGAATGCTCAGAAAATATCAAAAGAAATTATAATGGTGGAATTTTCACATCTCAAAGAAAGGACATTTGTTATCACACCCTCTCTTTGTTAGTAATCCTTCAGAACTGGATAAGAAACAGCTGTTTTTTCCTGAGGAAGGCACCTTTCCCTTGATCAAGAAATCAACTGGATGCCAGTGTAGATCTTCTTAAAGATTTCCCCTGTGCTATTCTTAGATTTGTTGCATCTTCCAGATTGGGATAGGAATAGAGTGAAATGAGGCATCCATTTTTGATGTGCTGTTGTGGCCTTTCTGCTCTGTATCCACAGGTACTGTTTGACCTGGCTCAACTTCAGGTGTTTGTTTCAGTCAATGTCCTGGGGAAGATGAACCCCCAGACCTGCACTGGCCCAGCCCACGGCCATGGCTGGGGTCCTTTTCATGCTGATTTGCTCCTTTTTCTCCCTGTGCTGTTGTTTGAGCCTGGCCCTCGGTTGTTGGGTTTTCACTGCTGTTTAAACCCCACATTTTGGAACCCTCTGTGTCCCCTCGGCAGCTCAGCGCTGTTGTCTCAGGGTTCTGCTGCCCCTGCTTGCTGTGACACGTGTAAGTGATGATGTTCTGTGCTTTCCAGGAGCCACCAAGAAGGTGCTGACAGGTGAGTCAGTGACCAAGGTGCTGTGCAGCCCTGCAGGGAGTTTGGGCAGGCCTGGCTGGGCCAGGAGCAGCTTTCCTGATGGGGGCAGTGCCCCTCACTGCAGGAGGCACCCCGGGTTCAGAGGGAGAGCTCAGCAGAGTTCTACATGCAGCCCTCAGCTCAGACAAGCCCCTGCTGATGAGGCTTTGCTTCCATTCTCAGGGCTTGTGGCAGATCTGTCTCTATCAGGGTGAGGAAACTGAAAATGGGGGTAAAACTAAAAAAAGAGCTGAAATTTCAGATTTCCCCTTTATTTTTGTTTACTCATCAACCCCAATGTGATTTATGCTCATTGGAGTCTTTGAACTTCAGCTCTGCTGGGTGCTGTGCTGTCCCTGGCTGGTTTGATGTTGCTGGGAGGGGCTGCTCCACGCTCGGGGCTCTGGGCAATCTCACTGCAGAGCGCTTCCCTTCCTTTGCTTAACCTCTGACCTGTGAAAACAAGAGTTAATCAAAAGTTCTGAGGTAGCTAAGAGGAAGGGGAAGTGTTTGGTTACAAATTAAATATGAGCAAGTCATAAGCCATAAATCTTCAGTAGTGCTACCAGTTGTGCTACTTAAGGTCCACGTGTTACAGAAAGTTTTGGGTTATAAAATCAGCCTCTGTTTCTTTGGAGGGGTGTTTAAAGGCTGCCTTGAGGATTTGCTTTTATAAGAAAAAAAAATCCACAATTTTCTTTTTTCCTTTTGGCAGACATCTAGAAACAAATTCGGATAACTGTATTTCTTGAGGGATTTTTTTTAGGCTTTTTTTCAACCTTAACTGGTCACAGTTTGGTCTAATAAAAGCAGAACTTTTTTATTCTTGAGTAGTCAGCACATGGAATAAGTGATGAAGTAAAAGTATTGAAGATGGCAGGATAAATTAGCTTTCTAATGTATCCCGAAATTTTGGGGTGAGATCGTGCAGTGACAATGGAGGGAGGTGAAAACTGATGTGAGATTGTCTGCATAATTTACACAACTTTGTGGTGGGTTTGTCTTAGTTTGTCTCGCCCCTCTTTGAGCAAGAGCCACATAGATCCCCATGTGTTGTGGAGTGCTGAGTTCTGCTTCAAATACCAGCTCATTTCCTCTGATTCCAAACTGTGACACTGTCCTCAAAATGGGAAGTTATTCTCAAAATAGAAAAAGAAGCAGTTATGGTGAGATGCTAACCCATCATTTGGAAAACGAGGAGGAGTGAATGTTAAAAAAAGGACAATAAGTTCATCAGAGGATACTGGTGAAGAGAAGGGAAAGCCAGAGAGTCTCAAGTGTGGCAGAAATGGTCTGTATCTTCTGTGTGGAGGGTTTGCTGGTGTTTGACATTGTGTGAATATGAGACTTATCTGGGCTATTTTAATTAGAATTGTAGAGGCTCTTTCCTAGGTGCCAAGTAGAAGATTTCAGATGGTTTGGGCTGGAGTATCCTGCTGGCTGGAGCCTACAGATGTGTCATGTTGGGTGTGTGATGGCAATAAAGAAACCCCCTGGAAGCTGCAGGGGGGCTCAGCAGTGAGCACACGGCCCCGGCAGGGCAGATGAGGCAGCTCAGGAGGACATCCAGGACCTGCCCTGCTTTGGGGGCTCCGCATTGCCCCCTCAGGTCACTGCTCTGGCTTCCCTGGGCCCCAGAGAGGTGGAGGCCTGGGAGAACCTGCTTTTGTTTTCTTCTTTTACAAGACATGATACACAGACATTAGAAACACAGGAACGGTTTTAAGGATTCTCATTTTAACTCTGTAAATGTATTTTTCCGGCCAAGTCCCTGAACGATTAAGTAGAACTTCTAATGGTGCCCCCCTGGAAGCAGCTCTGGTTTCCCACTGCCAGGGAGCTTTCTGCCTTCCTGCTTTTCTGTCTTCTCAAACTCTTTTGATAGATGCCTTGCACGGATTTGTTTACCAGGTTCTTAATCTCTACTTAGCAGATATGTTTGGAGAGGATTTCTTGTTACTCTTGTAATGGCTTTTAACTCTGCTGAAGTTTATTTAACTAAACAGAAAGAAAGAAACTTATCTTCTACCTAATCCTTCTGGATTGTTTACAATATAATGCCAAACTTAAATGCTGTTTAAAGTGGTAATTGTCTGTCTTTCTGCTCTATTCGAATACACACTTTGTAAAGATGTTTTGAGCGTATTAATTTAAATGATAATGCTGTCATATAACATGAAAAGTTAAGTTGCTTATCAGTATATTTTGATAAGCTACTTACATTTTACAGTAGCATTTGCAGGCTTCAAACAAACGCTAATGATGGAGTGCCAGTCACTTTGTCTGTCTCACAGAGAGCTTCTCACCTCATTTATCACCAGAGCTGCACAGCCAGGGACTACAGGGCACTCCATTCCTTATAGCTGTCAGGATGTAGTCATATTTTATAGAAACTTTAAATCCTGTCTAACTATATCAAAATAGAATCCATTTGCTTCAGAAAGCAGCTGTGATTAAAGAGCATCACTGACTGGCTTTGCATTCGCCACAGCCGAGGGAAATTCCTCACTGGTGTTGGAAGAGGGACTGAAATAAAGAACTGTGCCATGAAAACAGGGCACAGAATCCTTCCAAAGCTGCAGTGAAAAGGAACCTCCTTGCTGTCCTACCTTATGGAATGGAGATGAAAACTAAATGAAAAAGATGGGATTTTTCTGCATGTTTCCCTTTTAATTTTATTTCTTCTCTTTTGGAAGTTGTGTGCAAAAGTATTGAAGGTGAAGTTTCTGTTTGACTGAAGCAAGGGCCAAGCTAAATACAGTGATGGAATGAGATTTTAGAACAATTAAAAACTGAGATACTGATTATTCAAGTTTAAAAGTCCTCTTGTATTAGGATTCAAAACCAAAATAACTGTCTTTTTTTTATCTTTTTTTTTTTTTCAGTTACCTCCCGTGGTTTGAAGTCTTTTATAAACTGCTCAATGTCTTGGCAGATTATTCAGCAAAAGGACAGGTATTATTCTAAAATACTGACCCTCCTTCTCCTATCCCAGTATCAAATGAGTGAGGGTGAGAGGATGAAAGAAGCTGTTTGAAGAAGTGCTTCTATTTAAGAGGACCATGTGAATTATTAATCTGTGTAATGCAGTGATATAGAAGATCATACTCAGCTTGGCAACTGCCTCTGAAAAATAAATATGCATTTAATTTTCTTTTGGTAAAAGACAAAGTGCAAGACTGGGGCTGTGAGTCCAACACAAGTCCCTGCAGTCAGCCATGCTGGGCTTCCTGACTCCCTGCCCTGTGTTCAGCACAGTTCCTGTAATTCTGCCATTCCCATATTGCAGTGGAGCATCAGTGTGTACCAGGTGTCTGACCCAGGTTTACTTGTCATGGGCAGTAAAAGCAGACCTGGTCTTACAAATGCAAAATGTTTACCCACACCTCTGGCCTACACTGCCCTCCTGCCTTGGAGTTTACCTGGTGACAGCAATGCCTGCTTAGTATTCCTGGTTATTCTCATTTCAGGATAGTCAGAGGAGTGAACTCCTAGAAACATTTCATAAACTTACCATCCCTGAGCCGGGAACCTCTGTTCATCTTGGAGTGGTAAGTGTGGGGGGAAGATATGAACTGAGGTGTTTAATATTCATTCCATGTCATAGTAGAGGAATGTCAAAAGCAATCCTCTGTCCTGGAGCTTGTACACAGGTAGTGTTTTCCTGTGAGGAGCTGTGTAATTCCCTTTTCACAATTGGGGCCCTCTGCTTCCCTTCCCCTAACCTCAAAAGTCCTTGAAATGCACTGCTTTGATTGGAGGAAGGCTGTGTGTGTTACCCCTGGGAAGCTCTCACCGTATCCTCTGTGACCTGCAGGAGGTCACGGAGCACCAGTGGGACATTTACTGCCCACCCTCTGCACAGCTCCTGGCCCTGGCAGTTTGAAGGGGGAGCGGGCTGGGAAGCAAACAGGCACTTACCTGTCACAGCAGCCTTGGGAGTATTAACTGCTCGTTTTCTGGTTCCTTCTCTTCCTTCCCCTCCTCCTCAGAAAACCTCACACAAAAAAGAATTTATTTCATTTTTATATTTTGTGAGAAGATTAAGCAAAGCACACTGACAGTATGGATGTGGGAATTGATTGATGAGATTGTATTTTGAATTTAGTCTTTTGGGGTTTTTGTCTTCAAATTCATTTTTGCAGCACAGCCTCGTGCTCCAGGCTGTGGTGAACACTGCAGATGCTCCTTGCTGCTGCTGCCAGTTTAGAGTTCGTGTGGGAAGTCTCCCTCCCATTTCCTTTACTCTTCCTAAAGCACTTGCTGGCAAGAAGCAGCCCATGCCCCTCACTCCCTGCCAGGCTGGCAGTGCCCAGGGGGCAGCTGTGTGGCCTTGCTGGTCCCAGCTGGCCCTGGGCATGTCCCCAGCCCCTCAAGATCCCTCTCGAGGAGCAGCAGTTCTGTTCAGGGGATGAGCTGTCTCCCAAGGCCAGGGGCAGTGGGGGGATTCCGGCTTTTTCATGCCACTGGTTCCAAGGAATGCTGCCTGTCTCCCCTTGTCTGAGACATTTCATGGGCAATGGAGCAAGAAAGGATAAGCCCAGGGACCGTGTTTTTCTGATTTTATTTTGGCTGTTTCTGAGCCCATTGCAGGGTCAGAGTGAGGTTCCTCTCTGTGATACAGCTCTGAGTGCTGTTCCGCTGCCTTGGCATTGCATCTTTGCCACCAAACCAGTGATGCATCAGAAAGCAAAACTTATGTTTCTCATTTAATGTCTCCATTCAGTGGAGCTGTGGTCCCTGCCTGCTATTTCAGGTTACAGCCTGATCAGGAAGCACTGAGATGGCTGAGATTTGTGTACAAGAGAATTGTGCCAATTGTGGAGCTATGCCAAGGATGGAACAGCCTTTCAGGCTTCAGCCAGTAATTAATAAGTAGCCCTAAGACAAATTGTGAAAATCTTTAAAATTATATAAATTGTATACAAATCATATTCTCTCCTTTTCCAAAGACCTCACCAAGGATCATTCAAGTCATCTGTGGTCAGATTGGGAGCTGGAGTGAACTTGGGCTCCTGGAATGCAGACAATTAAAAACACTGAACAATATAATGGATTATGAAATTATATGAGAGCAATATGGTCTTTTAAAATGTGCTTTTAAGGTGTATAAAAGTGACCTAAAACTTTTCAGTATTTCTCAGGTAAGCAGGCATTGAACCTTAGGAAGCATTTCCCAGTACATTTCCATAACCTCCCCCTTGGCTGGAATGAACCTCTCTGGTGCTGTGAGTCAGAGCAGGCCCTGCCTGCTGCTGTTCCCTCAAGTCCATCCTGCCGTGGGCTGGAGAAAGCTGGCTTGAATTACAGCCTGCCTTGGAGTTTCCTTGGCATCTGTCACAGCCTGTGTGAGTCTGTCTGTAGCCACAGCTCTGAAGAACAAAAACATGGAATATAACTTTCCAGGAGCATTTGATACTTTCTATCTTACTGCATTTCCTATTGCCCCTGTGATCTGGGAATCCAGCCTGTGGAATCCAGGACAGAGAACTCATGCTGGTAGTTGGTAACAAATGTTCTGTCATTTTTACTTAGCTGAACAACTGCTGTTACTGCTGATACCAATACCAAGCAATAAATTTAGATTGCTTTTAACATTACTGAAATAATCAATATTTGCTCTTTTTGTAGCACTCTTACTTTACTGTGCCTGACACCAGAGAGCTTCCCAGTATACCTGAAAATGTGAGTATTTGAGAGGACTCTGCACTTGTTTCCATTTAATATCAGCAGCTACACAGATGACAACTATTACTCTGTTTGGATTTCTGTAAAATACTGAGCATTCAGGAGCTGACAATCCACATGTGTGATTAAAAGCTGAACTGTATGAAGGACAAGGGACTGATGGACAGATTGATGTGGGTAAAACAGCAGCTCTGCTAATCCTACACTGCCACCCCTCTGGAATAATGACCTGAGACAGCAGGGAAAACGCTGTGCTTGCTAGACAGCTCCTGAGAATGCCAGGCACACCTGGCTCTTTAGAGCCACTTCTTGGGAGACTTCTTAAGCCTCGCTCAGTCGTGTGTGTTCCAGCCTGGCTCAGCTCTCCAGCCAGATGAGAAGTCTGTGGGGAGACAATGCTGGCATTTGCTTCTCTTAAATACTCTTTAATGTGCTCCTGCTCTGTCTCAGCCAAACTCCTGTGCCTGACATCTCAGTTTTCTTTCCCGAGCATTTTGCAGTCGGTCTCAGCATCATATTCTTCAGCTGATGGCATGAAGGAAAAAAGAATCATCAAGACATTCCATCTCATTTTGGGTGATTTGTATAGCAGATAGCATTTGGGGCTTTTTGTTTGGCTATCAAAACACTGTGCTGGTTTTGCTGTGTTGCAGACTCTTCATACTGACACATATCCCGACAGGAAACTCTTTCTTCTGAGGTGCTTTATTTATGTGCAAATAATGATACACTGGGTTTAATTCAGAAATCAATCCCTGAGTCTAAACCAGTCATCAAATCCTGTCCTAATTCATAGAATCATAAAATTCCAGAATAATTCGGGTTGGAAGGGACCTTAAACTCCATCCAGTGCCACCCCTTGCCACGGGCAGTGACACCTCCTACTATCCCAGGATTGTGTAATTTCTTAGGAGGTTTTTATGTGTCAGTTAAACCAACTTTTATGTGGAATTGAGCAAATTAGGGAATAAAACAAGGACACTAAATGGGCATAAGTCTGCTGTATTTTAATCAATTGACCTGATTTATTAAAAATTCTATATATCTTACCAGGAATTTCATTTAAAACCCATATTATCAAAAGTTTTAGTGGTGCCAAACTTCGTAGTTGGATGTGATGATGAATGGAGAGCTGCAGAGAGCACTGTCTGGAATGTTAACAAACCTCTTGGAATTATCTGACTTTGTGTCAGATCAATGTGTTTAATGAGTCACAGAGCACTTAGCATGGGCACTTTTCTGTAACAGCAACTCATTCCTTACTTCAGGAGATGTAAGTTGTGTAAGGGATGTGTAAATGCAGTGTGACTTCAGAAATAAATCAGGCTGGTTGCAGGAAATACAGTGCAAGACTGAATTTGCTGGTAGTAGCTGTGTTTCAGAAGGTGCAGGTAAGTTAAGAGGCTGAAATGATGGCATTTTCTTGGGGATGATGCCCTCAGTATTTTTCTGTCACTGGGTCCATCTTCCTCATTAGGTGATGGTGGAAGAGAATTACGTGATTTTTAATCTCAAAAGTCAGTGTAGTCAGTGTGTGTTTATTGATATGAGATAGCAAATGATCAAATGGATGATCTGTGAATGAACTTTCAAAGAAGCACGAGGGAGTTTTGTGGCACTCTTGGTGAATTTTGAGAGGAGTGGGTATACCTGTTCTGAAAATCCCCCTTTTACTGCCCCAAGAAAGGTTTAAATCCTAGGAAGCAAAATACATAACAATTATCCTGCAAATTGGAACGCTTTCATTTGTATTTATTTAACTCATTCATGGTTTTGTCACTTACGAGACGTGTCTTTCAAAATACATGTGTAAGTCCCAATTTCAGCTTCAGAGCTGACAGCTTTCTTATAAATACAACTTCGAGGGAACACGTGAATCTCCTCAGTACCAATACATTTCCATGCAGCCCACATGGTTCCCAGGTGTCCTTGGCAAATCTCAGAGAGCAGACAAGACTGAAACCTTACAAATCTTTCCATCTGAAGGTACATTTGTGTGTCATGTCATCACAATAAACTCGATGAAAGAACAATTGCAAATCAAGTCCCCACGTCTCTCTTCCTCTCAGTGGAGGCTGTTGCCTCACAGATCCATGTGGAGCAGGGCTGCATCTTCGGGCTGGATGCAGGGACTGTGTGCTGCTTTTGCCATGCCCCTGAGTCGGGTGGCATAAAAGGAAGTTCAGGGCTCCTTAAAAATTCTTTTAATTCCCACTATTAGCAGGAATTGTGTCGTCACACACTCTGTTTTGGCGTGGTGAAGGGTGGGTGAGAGGGGGAAGAAGAGCCGTAGAGAAGACAGCTTATGTTTAGACAAAAATATCATGTTAATCAGCACAGATGGGATGAGAAATACAGAAAAAGTACATGATAGTTTAATAGGTTTTTGGCAAAATGTGTTGGCTTTTTATTTTTCTCCTTTGACTGTACCTGTCTGTGGCTCCAGCTCTGCTGTAACAAAGACCTGAATGATTGTTTTATTTTACGTGTTTGAAGCCAACCATAATGAGCTCAGTTTTTATCCCTCTACATACTGGTACAAAGTCTCCCAAATACAATGCTTAATTTTCCTTCAGTTCTTTGTGTTTGGATGGCAAGCTGGGGAACATATTTTTGCACAGTATGAAGCATCTTGGCAGACTTCTCAGGCCAAGTATCTTGGATCTGTCAAAAGTGCTAATAGGCTTTGTTGAGCTTCTTTAAGTTTCTAAATCATATTTGCTTTTTGCTTTTCTGCACTTTTTTATTTAAGGATGATTAAGATTGCACTTGAATTCATGACTAATCTAATTTTGCTCTCACATGTGCTTTTTGTATAAGGCTGTCTTTATCCTATAGCAACCCTTTCATGTCTGTAAGAAGCTATTTGGAAACAAATTCCCTAATTCAGCATTTTTGGGCATTATCTTTTCCTTCACCTCTCCCCTTTTCTTTAATTTCTATGTTTTAAGAAGTTAAGTGCTCAGAAAGGGAATTTCCTGCCTCCTTCCTCAGTCTCCCCAGGGAAGTGCTCCTGTCTCCCACCGAGGGAAGCCCAAGTACCCAAAGTGAGGGGTTCAGTTCAGACAACTGGGTTTAGTGTGTGTTAAATGCCCAGATGTGTTTCTAATAGTCAGAATTGTTCTAGCACGGACTGAGCTCACAACTGACTTTGCTGTATTGGAACTGGCCTCTGAGAGCTGCTTTTGTGTTGGGATGTGGGGTTTTGGTTCTTTATCAGGCAGCTTTGAAGTCTCCATAAAAGTGACAGAACATTTTTTTTCTCAGAGAAGTATCTTGTGTTCAGAAAGCTGTGTGTGAAACATCATCACTTTTATTACTCTAAGACCCAGCTCCCCAAAACTGGGGAGAGATACTGCAATTAGAAAGGCCTCTGCCTTAAGATGAAATCCTGCTTTCTTTTGTTAAGCCTCATACTGGATGTAACACAATAGAAGGATGAAATCTCTTTGGGTTTGGGGGTTTTTTTTTGTTAAGCACACTTGGTTTTGTAATATCATGAGTCAAAAATGATTTTTGTCTCTCCCCAGAGAAATCTGACAGAGTATTTTGTAGCAGTTGATGTCAACAACATGCTGCATCTCTACGCCAGTATGCTGTACGAGCGCCGCATCCTCATTTGCTGTAGTAAGCTGAGCACTGTAAGTAAAATGCATAAGAATTTCTTCTATTCACAGTATTTTTTTTTTTTTTTAATCACAATCATATGTAGAAAAATAATTGATTATCTCCAGGTCCACCTTTCAACCTCAGTTATGCAGTCCCAGCTCAGTTCTGTGCTTTATGTGAGGATTTTATAGAACTTCTGTTGGCCCACAATGTTCAAAAGAATTTTTTGGATACAGGGATTTTTGTGGCTCTTTGGTACATGAATGTTCAAAGACTTATGCCATAGTGAAGTCCTTTATTCAGAATTCACTTGACAGGAAAAAAAAAAGGTAAATGACATTGTCAAATGGATGTTCCAGTGACCTCTTCCGGATGGACCAGAGGAGTGGGCTGAAGTACATTGACAATGCACAGTTTTGCAGTTGTGTTTGAGTTGTGTTTGATAAGGTTTAGTCTTAATGCTCCTTAGGCTCCATCAAGTGTCTGAGAGATGAAAGCTGCTGAATATTCTAGAGTACTCTCTTCTGAAAAATGGCTGGGGATCAAAACAAGCACAGGGCTTGATTCAGTTCAAAGTTTTGTGTTATGCATTTCAAGGTTTAGCAGTCAATAAGATCCTGATTTTCTTTATGAAAGCAAATGCTCCGTGGTCATGGTGTTTGCTCTGTAAATGGCTATTGATTGCTTTCCTTTGTGAGTGCTGAAGATGGTTTAACTAATTTTGGTTTCTAGTGCTGTGTGCTGAGCACTCGAGCAGTCCTGGCTGAAGTACAGCTGCCATTTCCATTTCCTGTGGCTGTAACTGGTATCTGGCTGTATGACCAGACCTGCTTTGTGTTTGAGATTCAGACTGTTCCGTGGCATTGTGAGTGCTCTAGAAGGCTGGAGTAATGTCCACAAACCCTCGTAAGGATGGTCTGTCAGCACAGGGCAGACAAGTGAGAGGAGTAAGACCTCAGACCTAATCCCAGAATTAACTATTGCAGTATCATTTTGAAAGGTAAGCAAAAGGAGGAGAATTATAATAGCCCCTGGGACCTAATAACAGCTATTAATGATGTTTACAATCAATCCCACATTTAACTGAAAGCATTTAAGTATTATAAAGTTTAATACCATAGAATACTTGTAAAATCTTAACTTCTCTATCTGCCATGTGTTCTATGTCCTCACTACTAAAATAAGGAAAGTTCCATCTAGGCCTGGTAATGGAATAAAATGAAGGAGAGGTGTTTATTTCATCAACCTGCAGAATGAAAAGAACAGTAAATGATCAGAGAGGAGGGAAGAAGAGAAGGGCTGCCCAAAGCATTTCAGATGTGTGGTTGGTTGGTTTAATCTCTCCCTTTGTGACAGAGCCTGGGAAGAGGAATTACTTACCTGTCACTGTGCCTTCCTTAATGAGCCAGTTCACAAGTGGGGCTGGGTTTTTTTCCTCTCTTTCTGCTGTTTCTCTTCCTTTTGCCTCTGTCCAAGATAAAAGCACGTCTGGTTCTTGGGAGGGAGGGGTATTCATACTGTGTGTTCTTAGCTTACAACTTTCTGTCTAAACTGCTGGCAGATTGGAGGGACAGTGGAAGGCAGGTTTGGGGAGCTGGGCTGGAGCCAGCGGTTGCCGCTCGCCGTTCCAGCCCAGGAACATTCTCTGCTCTCAGTGCTCGGCAGAAGCCAGGACCTTGTCCCTGGGAAGGAGCCAGACCCCTGTTATAGCTCAGCTTTCTACTTGGTTTTTAGCCCCTAAGAGTGCAAACCCCTAATCTTACAGCCATGCAAAAGGTGGTTCTTTTCCTCAGTGTCCTTATTGCACCTTAGCCATGTCCTGCCTAGTGTGTGTCGGGAGCCAGGGGTGGAACACCCTGGGAAATGATCTTGTGTAGTTCAACATCAGCTTACTAGTTTCAAATTTGTGACAAATTCCCATTGATTTCATTTGCTCAAATAAGGCTTTTAGGGCATTAAATATAGAACTGCACAAAGTGCCCAGTGACTGAGTGTGTCCCTTCCACAGTGATCTCCTTACACCCTCCAGCAACAGCTGCACAGAGCTGAGGAGTGGAACTAATCCGAGTTCAAAATGCTGGATTCCAGTAGTTCTGGCAGTTGGGCATTTCTCAGGCTGCCTTACTCTGAAGTGCTTGTTTCCTGGGTGACAGTCACTGCTGAGGTGAGGTCTCCAGCAGATCTGCTGGGTTGGAGCCCTTTTTGGGGCAGAGCAGGAGGCCGGGGCTGGAGCTCACCCCTGCTGGGGTGTCACCTGGCTCCTGCCAGGTGGGAGTCTCCAGAGGAGGTGCCAGGTCCTGCTCAGATGTTTGAGTGCTGAGCCCTATGGATGTTTCATCTTTTCTTGCTGAGTTTTAAAACCAGTGGGAAGGGGCTTGGAAGAGGCTTCGTAGGACTACAGAATTCACTCCTCTACAGCCACAACCATGTTGTGTAGTAATGGCAGAAATCATCCCCTCGATCCTCAGAGAAGCAGTTCCTAATCTAGAATTAATTTTAAATCTAAAAAATAACTGCACTGTGTTGTTTAGAGGCATAAAAGTAACACATAAAATGCAGGCCTGTCTTCCACAGTCCTGCCCACTGACCTGCATTTTAATTGGACCACCAGGTTCTGTTGCTCACAGAAAGGCTTTGGCAGTGAACAGAACCCAAACTACCCCCAACTGTAGCTGATTTTCCCTGACACAAAGCCTGAAGGGTCTGGTTTAGCCCATCCAGAGCATTTCCTGTACCAGTCATGGGTTCCCTTTGCAAGGTCTGTGAGTCACTAGTCTGTCTAGTGGAAATTAATAATAATGAGGGCTGTTTTTTTTAAGGTTATGCCACCTCTAACTGAGTTAGGATTAATATCATGATTTGTCTTTGCTTAGTTTGATCTCAGACACCTTCAAGCCACCACAGGGACTTTGGTCCCTTAGAGTTTGTCTTCTCAGGACTCATAAGAACTGCTCTGCCTCCTTCCCCTTGCCCAGAAGGCATTAAATGCTCAGTTTCCTCCTGCCTTCCAAGAACTGGGAGGATTTATTGCGAGTTGTGTTCAAAACATCTCTCACAAGTGAAGCACAGTGTAGTGCTTGTGCTGGGTGTCCCTGGAGATCAAAGGACACTCTGAACTGGGACCATGGGCAGGGTGGATGTGACTCTTCCCTGTCACCTCCGAGTCTGCCTTGGATGTATCTGTGTGTGAGTGCTCTGATTTATTTATTTTGTTTCCCCAAGTGTGTGCTCATATCCTCTTACAGTGTTTTGCCTATAGCTTTTGCTGAGATTGCCTTATTGAGCATTACCACCTGCTCCATATTAATACCCTTAGTGAATGTGACAAATATCCTGCTTATCTTCTTTTCCAAATTAATAATTATTGTTTGAAATAGGATTGAGAGCAGTAATTTCCTCTGTGAGGATTCTCCCTGTGGCTTCACTCATACTTCCCTTTGCTAATTCAGTATCTGCCACATCAAAACTCTTCTGCATGAGTTTTTAACAATGTAACTGAGAAATTCAATGGATCAAATGATTAGGTGAAGGGCAATTAGATAAGATTCCCTTTTAAATCATCAAGATTTAATCACTGAGTTTAGCATACTGTGTTTTTAAGAAACGCATGCCACATTTTTTTTTAGTTTGTGTTACAATTTCAGAGTAGTTTTATGATATTTAATGCATGGTAATTTCCAGGTTTGGGAGATTTGCCATTACTGTTTCTTCGTTCCCTTTGTGTTTTCATTTCCATGTTTCTGTTGCTTTATAAAATGCCGGGTGCTCTTTGCAGGTTGGGTTTGTGAGTGAAACGTTCTCAGCTGTTCACAAAGTCCAGGGGGATGGCAGCCACTCCTGCTCCCTTCGAGACCCTTGATTTTGCCAGCAGTGTTGTGTGTTTTCTAATAAAGCATTGATAGGAAAGGAGAGTTGATTCCTTACTTTCTTGCCTCTGAGTTTACCATTTGAAGCTTGGGGTTTGTCTCATTTATGCTGTGGTTTCTCTGTGTTTTTTTCAGTTAACTGCCTGCATCCATGGGTCTGCAGCCATGCTCTACCCGATGTTCTGGCAGCACGTTTACATTCCTGTCCTGCCCCCACATCTCCTGGACTACTGCTGGTAAGGCCATCTCTGTGTGTGCATTACCTGTGTGTGTGTTCTGGGACGTGTATCTGTCCCTCAGACCCACCGTGCACATTTCTTAGAGTGAGGCTGGAGCTCTCTCCTGATGCAGCTGTTGCTGGGGATCCAGCCAGGGTAACCAGCAGCAGGTGAAGGCATGCAAACTGAAACATGCATGTTTACAGGAAGTTTGCTTCTCTGCAGCTGATGTGAATGCTGTGTGTGCCTGTGTCAGGGAGCGGAATGTAAAGAGTTATCTCCAGTGGAAATGAGCCCTCCCTGCACAGGAAGGGCAGGTCCCAGTCATTTGCAGTGCCAGCAGGTGCCTTTCCCTGGATAATGGGCTTCTCACGTGTAATTAACACTTGGAGAGGCTGCCCCAGCTCCCCTCAGGTACCTGCTGCTCGCAGGGCTCAGCACAGGCTTTGCCCTCGGAGATCAGTTATTCATGGACTTCCTGACAAAGGCAGGGAAAGGGGCCCACCCAGAGGGTGCAAAAAGCAAACCCCAGTGCAGGAGAGAAAGCCACAAGTCACTGAGCATCACTGAGGGCATTCTTTCGTGGCCAACACCTGGCCATGGCAGGAGGGAGCCAGGCTGTGTGCAAAGAATGATTTCAAAATGTACAACTGTTAGGCAGCTCACAAATGCAACATCTGATTTCCTTACCCAGCCAGGAACTTTAGTTGGAGAGGTAGCTACACACTCTGTCATTGTTTGAGTGAGTCAATTTAGCAACAATTTATGTGCCATAAATATATTTCCCAAAATAGAGTCCACCATCTATTTTGTAACCATGTGAACTTGGAGATATCATTTTTGCCTGAGAGGACTGAGCAATCAGCTCCCTGCTTTAAAGCAGTAATTCTGCTTGCTGGTGTCTGTCTCTTAAGGGAAATGACCTGAGATTATTTAAAATAGAAGAGCTTCATTTAATTTTAATTATTGCCTGGTTATTTCTTTTGCAAATATGACATAAGAATTTTAGAGAGCTGAAATGGAAACAAAACTTAAATCAATGAGAATTCTTCAGTTCTTATGAATACAGAATATCTTGTTCATTCAATTGGCTGTGCTCATTTACTGAGTGTGCTGTGATGTTTTGAATCTTCCCCTGCTCTTTTGAAACTCATAGAAGGATGGATAGACCATGTCACTCGAGATCTTTGAAAGTGTTTGAAAAAAGTATATTCCACCTGTGATTATTTGCCTTTTGCTTCCCATTTCCCTCTTGAAAGGATTTTCTCAAACTTAATATTTCTGTTCCCCTGCATTCCTCACTGACGTACCTCAGAACTGAAAATGCCCAAAGGCTGTGTCTCCCAAATATTTGCTCTCAATGCTGAGTCAGTGCTGGTGGTGGATCTCCCCTGGATCGTCCCTGTTGTATAGATTTGCTGAGGACAGGGGGTGAGAGGGGAAGCAAAGGGAAGAGCGCTATCCTTTGTTTTTGTTTTTTTTATTGGACACTGCTCTTTATTGTATTTTCAGCCCAGGGAAACATTTTGGGTGGAAGAGACTAAAATATTGTCATTAGATCTCGCACCTTGATGCACAATTGCTTGTTCCTTTGAATGCAGAGCAACAGAAGCACAGCTGTGCTGCTGGTGGCTGCTTTGGGGTGGTGTTTGGTTGGGTTTTGTTTGTTTAGAGCACATGGCAGCAGGTGCCAGAAGTCCTGGTTAGTGAGATGCTGCCACCAAGCATCAGTAGTCAAGCACATACAACTACTTGAATTTGGCCAGATCTTGTCCATCTATTTTATCAGGGATTTAAACATTTGTTGATGTGGAGGAAGCAGTGTATTAATTTTCCTCGCTACTTTTCCCACTTTGTTTTTTGTGTGCCATAAAACCACTCTCACTGTGTGTCTGTTTGCTTCCTTCTTGCTCTCAGTGTCTGTGTTGAAAATGAGCCCTTAGAAAAGCCTGTCTTTGCTGAGCTGGGACACAGCTGAGTGTGTGCTGAGCCCCAGAGCTTTGTCACCAGAAGCAACAGTACATTTCGTAGGGTGATTAAAATAGTCTATTCTATCAGAGAGCTTAGCAGCCAGCATGAATGTATTCTCAGAGCACCCTGGCACAGCTGCTAACAAATGCTTCTGTTGGGGCAGTTTGCCCTTTCTCCAGGAGATTTTTTAACTCCCTTTCTCCTATTTTCTAAATCTGCATATAGTCAATGTGCTTCTCTGAGTGGGTGGAGGGGGAGCTGAAGTCCTCCCGCCGCTGGGAAACAAAGATGCCTGCCTGGGGAGCTCTCGGTGGGCATTGCCATTGAGCCTGGCACACCTGGGCACTCACTAAAGCCCCTTGTAGCTGCTCTCCTTGTGTCAGAGCTTGTGTGTTCTTGCATTGTTCCAATTTATGCAGTCAAGTTTCTGATTTGCATCAATGACCCCAATTGGGTGGAATTCTGTTGCATTTCAATGAGGAATCTGAAGAGAAATCGGGAGACTGCCCTGGAGAGGGAAGTACCAGTGGTGGGAGGGAGCCACCCGTTAAGTCAATGTTTGTATAGCAAGACTTGAATGTGGTAAATGTGATCTCATCCATTTTCCTGGAACAAGGAAGCAAAATGGTGAAATCCCTGTGTAGCTGTAAATAGGAACCTTTTGGAAATCCTTGGGCTTTTACATTACTTTTCCTAGTGAATTGCAGTATTTTTTAAGGCTAGGCTTTCTTCACTTAAGAAGAAATGTCCCTCTATTTCACCTGCTTCTCTTCCAATTAGTAGTTGCCCACCTCTTGGGAGCATAATTAAGAGGTCTCTAGTTTGCCTAAGGAAACGAATTAAAGAAATTGTAAAAATGCAACTGTAATAAATGGGCAATATATAGCCATTATGTCCCCAAAATCCATATTCATGCTTATGCATTGCTACTTTAATGATTTGATATTTACTTGTATAACTCATTTGATTATAAATAAGGCTGATTGCCTTGGGAGCCAGTGTAGCACAAGAGGAGTAATGACCCCTCTCTTTGTTCTGAAAGGCTCACGCAGGCACTTTGTTTGAGCAGTAAATACATGTGGTAGAAACTGATACTTCTTAATTTTGCACTTAATGGCTATTGGCTGCCAGCAAACAACTTTGAGTAATTAGTAGTTGTGGCTGTAAGAAGCCCCAGGACTGATGAAGTGTCAAGCAGTGGGGAAGGCCTGCTCTGAAGGGCAGTCTTTAATCTGCCAGGGCTCCCAGAAGGATTAAAGGTTGTGCTGAGTGTTTCTGCTCTTTATACAAGGGATGTGTCTTGCTGAACTTCACTTGGAAGTCTTGCAAGTACAAATCTACCCTGATAAAATATTAAAAACTGCTGGAGTGTTCCACATCTCAGGACCTGAATCACAGTGAGGAAGGACTGTTTCTGTGTGCCTGGGGTGGGGAAGGGGGGACACAGCACATTCCCCTGCACAGGATGCTAAAAGTCTACTTAAATAATGGCCTATGATTAACTCATGGTCAAGAGAAATGGTGATAAAAGCAATTTATGAAGTCTGACATGAACTTTCGGCATTTACTTCTAGGTGTGTTTCCTATTGAGTCAAATTGATGAGTGATGATGGAAGAATAGAATCTCTCTGGTAGATTTTATTGGAAATATTTATGCTCTTTACCAGAATTACATTTTACTGAGGTTATTTATGCAGTCCCTGTAAATGTTTTATGTGCTGTATTACCATTGCATGTAATGTTTGTCACTCCAGCACTGAAAAGATGAGTCTTTGCATCCAAAGCTGCTCCACGTATCTTAAGCCATATCTTCTCTTCCTACGTTTGGAGATGTTAATAAATGGCTGGTTTTCAGGAATACTGCACTCTTCCTGCTTCCTTTCATTACATTAGCCAAGGTTCCACTAGATGAGACATTTGCAGGCTTGAGACTTCCTGCCGAGGTTCCGACTTTGTCCGGTGGGGATGGAAGCTGTGGCGTTGCTGCAAGTCCTTAATTGGAACCACATTGGTGGTGGTGGCACCGGAGGGGCTGGGGCAGCCAGAGCCAAAGCAGGGCTTCGTTCTCCCAGTATAAAATTCCTGGCTGTTCTCTTGCTCCTCCTGGGCTGTGGCCATGGGAAGTGAAGAGATGGCGTTTGTCACAAATCAAACACATCCGTGACAAGGGCTCAGCTGAGCAGCACTCGTGTGTCGTGGGCGAGGGTCGTGGGGAGCGGGCAAACCCAGGGACCTGGGTGGGTGTTCCGTTGCCAGCCATGGGATTCCCAGGAAGGAGAACATTCAGGAGAGTTCTGTCCTGCAGCAGCCACTCTGGGCTCTGTCCCAAGGGGCTGTGGGGGTGCAGGGGGCCTGGGCTGGGCACTCACTGCAGTGATGTGGGACAAGGCACTGGAGTGTTCTGCCAGTGAACTGGGAAGGGACTTTGGAAGTTGCATGTGTTTAATGTCTTCAGAAAGGAAAAAAAATGGTTTCACATAGAATGTCTGCTGCAGGCGCTGTTTCCACCTCAGTAGAGCATCTTACAGAGTGGCAGTTTGAGGGGGTGTATTAATAAACAACATAAATATTAATATGCTTATCAGTAAATATATTTTTAAAGGTATTTCTCAGGAAAAGGAGAAGCAGGGATTTTTGCTGGCCTGGTGTCTCAGGAGCTTTTTCAGCACTGTACTGCTCTTACTGAGCAGTAGGCACTAGCTTAGAGCAGCAATATGGGAGATATTTTAATCCAAGGCAGTACAGTGACATTTCTCTCATTTTTTCATCTGAAATTGAAAATGAGCTCTTTGAGCTTCTGTATCCAAAGCGAGCTGAGGCTCTATTTTAGAAGTTGTGTCTGTCTGTGTGCGCTGCGTTTCGCAGGCAGGATGTGCCATATTTGCAATTAGCAGCTCTGGCAGCCTCGCTGATGGCTCTGCTGCGCCGGGCCCTGATTGCCGAGGGGGAGGCTGCGAGCAGCTCAGCGTTGGAAATCCTGGACAATGGAGAGCCCTGCTGGGAGCAGGTCCTTCTCAGGGTTTGCTCACATCCGGGAAGGGGCATGGAGAAGATCAGTCTTCCTTTTGACACTGGCATTCTGGGGGCTAGCAAAGGTGTCGTGCCAGTGTCCAAGGCTAAAACCTGGCCTAAGAGCCTCTGGGGTATTTAGGTTTTGTGTCCTGAGGGGAGTATTGGTATCAGCATATGTCTCAGGAACTCTGGAGTTTATCAGAATCTTCAAAATTACTTATGTTTTCTTTTATAAATGAAAACATGTCAAGATTTATACTTAAAAGTAAATTACTTAAAAATGTATCTGGACTTATTAAAAGAATTCAAAACTTGTAGTACTGGGTCATGCATCTACATAAAATTAACCACTTGACACTACAACTGCGTCCAGTTTTTGAAAGAATACTCTTGGAAAAGTCCTTTCCAAGGGTATGTTTTTAAAATTGCAATAACACGTTTTCTTTGGTTTTCTAACAAAAGACCCCAGTTTTAGGGATATGTTTAACAGCTGTCATTAGGTACCTGCTCAAACAGTCACTTAGAAATTCTGATGTCAAGAAAAAGTGAAGTCTCCCCAGAGTGGGAGGCTATTGCATAGTAACAAAAGTCTTTCCGATATGGAATAGCACTTTGTTCACATGTGATTTGTTTGTATATGTGTATCTACTATTTTTTAAGCAAAATCTAATCTGGTATCCCGGTGTTTTCCTGTAGCTAATTTTGTAAGTCATGTGTGTTATTCACTGTTATGAGGATGTAAAGCCAGGTTTCTTTTCCTCTCCACAGTGCTCCCATGCCCTACCTCATTGGAATACACTTAAGTCTGATGGAGGTAAGTCTCTTGCACCATTTCTGAAACTATGTATAGTGGTAGGATTTAGAGCCAGATTCTGCAAGCAATTACACTTTCATTCATATGCTTAAAAATTAAATAATCCTGTTAATTTGGGAGTGCTGAGGGAATTAAGTGAGGCATGCATGATAATGTTGCATCTTCAGGAGCCTTATTTGCTCCCCTGTGCTCCTTGGGCAGACTTCCTGCTCACAGCTCAGCGGTGACAAGCTCACGTCGTGCTCCCCTCCCCACCCTGGGGCTTCATTTAATCAGTTCAGTGCCTTGGTTGGACTTAGGCACAAAGGCAGAGTCGATATTAAACCACAATGTTGACAGTTACAGTTCTCTTTTAGGCTTTTGCAGACAGATTGTAATTTTTTTAATGTTCGAAAGATCTGAAAAGAAGGAACTTGCAGTTAATGTTAACACAAAGCTGGCAGAGAACCAGCCCTCACAGAAAGCTTCTCCTATAAACAATTCCCAGTAATTCATGTGACTTTTAAAAAACTCTAAAAGTGGAAATAGCACATTTGCTTTTGCTTCCAGTACTGGAGAAACAGTCGATGACTTTCCTCAAAAGTATCTGGGGAACAACAAAAGATACTGACTGAGGTGCCTCTGAAATCCTTATCCTTACTGACTGTGCCCCTTCCCAAGGAGGGCTCCAGGTGGGAAGAGGCATTCCTGCCCGAGGAGCTCTGCTGGGACTGCACATGCCCCTGGACATTAATGGACCTGTGTCCCTGTTTTAGATCCTGTATTTGGAAAATTGAGCCTTTATGTTAAGGATACAGAACAGTTTAGAAAACTGGGTTGACATCACATAAAGGAATGTGTATTACTAGAAAAATTGTTCTTGCATTGTCCATAAAAATGTGTAACTTATGCAAATATTGATTAAAAACTATTGATCCTTTCACTAGGGCAAATGTGTGTAGTAATGATGCCCTGTGTGTTTGTGTGTGCTGTGTAACGTCCCCTCTTTTGCCAGCATTAATGAGAGGTAATTTTAGAAGTCATTTTTTTCGTGAGAAGATAGATTGAATGTGCAGGATGTCTTTTTTCTTCTCCTTACCATCCTGGGTACAGATGATTTTTTATGCCCTTTATACTGCTAAATCAAGTACAGAATTTCAGTACAATGTGTTTGTGAATAACCAATTAGTTTAAAAGTCAACACGTACATTTGTTTGCACATCATATGCTTCTGTTCAAGGGGCTTCTCATAATCACCCTTGGATACTGCATAGGCAGGAGTAAGGGAATATCTAAGAAGAAATGTATTTTTCATATTGATCAAGAAACTTTCTGCCCCATATCCTTCCCAGGCAATCAGTGGTGTGATTATTGTGGTATATGTAAAAGATGGAAGAGAGCTGGGGATGGGCTATCTCCATACACACACACTTTTCAGCTTTCACAAATATTTGTGCTCGTGAGTTCTGTGGTTGGCCTGGGAATGGATATAGAAAAAAAAATTAATAATTACACCTTGGAGTTGCTTTGTGTGATGTCTCACTCCTGCCTTGCTCCACAAATCCGTTGCCTCTTCCTTTGTCTCTGTGTTTCAGACTGCAGGGCTCTGTGGGCCTTCCAAACTCCATCTGTAAAAACTCAAAAAAAGGAGTTGTTCTTGGAGAAGCCAATTTTCATCCATTTTAGTAACTTGTGAAAAAATCTGTTTAGTACTAAATCCAGTCTGGCTTTTGAATAGCCAGAGATTCTGGAACACAGACACGCTTTGGCAAAGTACAGTTATTCAAAGTGCCTTATCAAATAAATTAAATAAATAAACCAAACTGTTTTCTCTGCTCTTATGGATAAATTGAATACAGACAGAACTGTATCTTGCAGCTAACTCTGCTTTTTCCACTGAAAAATAGCATAAAATCCCACAGTGGCTGGTGGATCTGTCTGGTGGCAATGCTGCAGAATTTCTGTGCCCTGGGCAAGGGAAAGGTGACATTTGTGAGCTGGACAGTTCCTAGGTTACCTCTTGTTTGTGGTGCTGAATGCTCACTCTGTCCCTTCATATGTAATGTTGTGTGTTTTATTTGGTAGAATAACGTTGTAGTTACAACAGCAATTCTTTTTCTCATGATCTGGCAGTTGTGTATGTTAAAAAATATATTATCTTCTCCATATCAAAATAATTTTATAAACTAGGACTACAGACTGCTGCCATTATTCAGTATTCCTTTTTCTTTAAATGCTGCAGTTTCAGCAAGTAGGACATTAAAGTGTTCTGTTAATCCACCCATTGCAGGGTGAGGATGGGGGGTTCATCCCCACACTTGCCTTGCAGCTGAGGCAGGCGGCCCCTTGCCCTGCTGGGGAGCCCAGGGAGCGCTGCAGGAAGGTCTGGGCTCAGGCTCTGCCCCAGCAGCTCACAGGCTGGATTTGCCCTCCTTGTGCAAACGTTAGTGGCAGCCTAATCTTGCCCAGGGAAAGCTGTGGTGTGAAGGTGAGAAGGGATTTGGGATATAGGAAAAAAATTATTTTCTACCTCTGGTGTTGTTTCTGTGGGTTTTGCTATCCCAGTGTTGGAAGGGGGCCTCTGGAAGAAGCAGAAGTGTTGGTGATTTTAAACAACATACAGCCTCTCTCAGCTCAACAGATTTTTTCTGAACTGTTTGTTTCCTTAAAGTTACTTTGCAGCTTCCCGTGTTCCACGGGGGCTCTGTAGAAGGAACAGTTATTTTAATGGAAAATGACAAATTTTTCTTATGATTAAAATATCAAGCCTATCCATTGACTGTTAAATCTAATTTGCTGTGACTGAAATGTTCTCCAGTGAGATAAGATAATCTCCTGTTATAGGTCAGAGGGCTCCAATTGATTTATGGGAGAAAACCCTGGTAGAAAATACAGAGCTGTGTTTTGTGCTCTTATTTTTCAGCTTTTCTATCATCACCTAGTTAGTCATTCTTTATAAGATTTCCATTTAGCAATCCATAAAGTGACTTCAAAGAAGGCTAAAAGTTTATAAGCTGTTGGATAAGCAAGGCTGGAGCTATCACATGAATAATGGAACATGCTTACGGAACTAATTGAATTCATATTAGATGAAGATAAGTATTAGTAGTGATAAATAATGAGATAGGAAAATTAAACTCTATCAAAAGAACACACGCCTTTCACAATCTTATTTTCTGCCTCTGCACCGTAGGCTGTTTTAATCTTCAGATGATATAAAATTGCCCTTTGTGTTGGAAGCTGTGTCAAACTTAGCTGCAGCCTTTTACATTTTGTCAGAGTAAACGATTGTTTCTGCAACTGTTTGTGTAGGAAGGTTATCAGTGTGATGGTGCTGATGGAGGGGGAATGCCCTTGACCTAGGAGCTCCCTGCTGGAATTCGGGCACATGTGGTTTTGATTGACTGTTGGGGATGGTTGTGCTGGGCTCTGAGATGGGGAGCTCTGGCAGCCGACTCCAATGTGCCCAGATCCACTTAGGAGAGCATCCAACCTTTTCCTGCTCTGTTTGGGGCACAAACCCAGCATTTAGAGTTAGAATTAGTGATTAGAAAAGGATTTCTTATATTTTTATTATTAATATTCCAGTTATTCAAGGACTTTTTCTGGGACTTCAGAACTGTAATTCTTGCAAGGTTATCCAGGATGAATTTGTGTGTGAAACATTGCATTTCAGAATGCTTTTCCAACCTTCTTCCTAAGGGAAGAGTACACTTGTCTATATAATACAAGCTATAGGAGCAGATTTTTGGTTTACTTCAGCCTGGTATCAGTAAAGATGTTCGTGTGAGGGAAGAAATGTTCAGTGAAATTCCTCTTGTGTGACACACGGTAGGACCCGGTGGCTGATCTCACCCGGTGTCCATAATGTCTCCTGTGCAGCCAGGGGAGCAGAGCTGGGGCCCTCAGAAACTCACACACCCATTTGGGGAGCACTTTTTGGCCCTTCCCCCTGCTCTGCTTCGGGGTGAGGATGCCGTGCTCAGGATCCAGTGTGACCGTAGCCCAATTAGCGTGCACCGAGTCTGAACTAACGAGCCCTGAGCACGGCTTCTGTGAGCCTGGGCTCAGGCCCGACCCTGCCGTGGGGCTCCCCTTCCCAGAATACACCCTGAGAATTCATTGACCACTGGCATCTGCCACTGGTACTGTTAATTGTTAATTATATTTTTGACTGGGGTGAGAAGCAGTAATTAGCTTTTCCCACCCATTTATACTTAGTAAATCAATGCTTTTTCTACCTGTAACTGAGGAAGTGCAGCTTTTCCATTGGATTTTAATGAAGGTTTATAGATTAACTTAAATCCAGGTCTTAAACCCCTAAATGCAGTTTAGCCACTCACAAATATTACCAATATGACTGTACGTGTTTTTAGGAGTATTGATAAAAATGCATTTAAAAATATGGCAGATTACTTACGGAATTGTCTTTTATCCAATTATTGGGAAAATGGAAACAACCATGTTTTAATGAGGGATTCTGGAGGGATGTTTGAGGGCGAGTTTTCAGAAGCCAAGCCCTGCAGTACCAAGCAGGCTGCCCCAGAAGCAGAGAGGTTTTTCTCGTGTGCCACAATGCCGGGGCATCACGGGTGCTGTTTGTCACTCAGCTGGCAACAGCTGCTTGTGATAAGGATCTGGGGAATCACCTGTAGAGGCTCAGGGTGCGCGGGCGGAAGGGTGGGAGATGTGCTGGGGGGGCAGCCCACCTGCTGTGCCCGGATCAAAGGGCCCCGGGGTCAGGGGGCACATCCCGCTTAAGCAGAGCTGTCTGCTGAATAGCCATTTCAGATTGTAAATCTGGCCGTGATTTCATTAAGTCCTTCTGGCTGCTCTTGGGGCATGAAATAATAAAATTTTATATCCGCTGCCTTTCCTGCTTCTGGCAGCCAGATTGACACATTGTTGTCTGCAGCGTTGTGGTTTTTCCTTAAGAAAATAAATGGAAACTATTAATTCAGTAGAGACAAGTCATTAAGCAAATGGATTTTAGACTTGTTGTGAATCATACTTTCTTAACAATTTCAAACCTAATGCACAGGCTAGCTAGAATGTTCGCTTTTGTTAGGGGTTCTGCCTTTCCAAAAGAATCGATGGAAGGTATGTTACCTTTTTACTGTTACAACATCTTTTAAAATGTTGATCATGTTTGTTTCTGGTTATAAAACCTCATGATCAAGTTGGTTTATGTTTTGGCAGCAATTTAGCTGTGAAACTACGCAAACCTGGTTTGTGGGAGGGAAGGCAGGGAGTGCTGGTGTTTGATGGCTGGGGAGAATTTTTTGTTTTGTTTCAAATGGAACTATTCAGTAAAACTGTTCACCTGAAAGAAGTTTAACTTGGGATTTCTTTATGGCAGAAAATGCAGAACCTGCCAAGTGTAGCCAGTGCTGATAAAATAGCATTTAGTGCAAATTGGTGTTATTGTTATGGATAAATATTGCTTCTAGCGTGTGATGGGAGTGGGATGGAGGAGCACCCCTTAATACTTCTATTAGAATATGGTCTCTGTGTTTTTGTGAACTTCCACATAAAACATTTAAATGACTCGAGTGTTTGGCTGCCTGTGAGCGGGGCAGGCGGCCGGACTGTGCTTATTTACGGACCTGGTGTTTAAGGCCCCCTGGAGTTTGTTTGAAAAGTTAAGAGATTTTCACAGTAAAGGTGCCATTTCTGAAATTTAAAGTGCTCTTTTCACCAGGAGATAAGTTCTCTCTGATTAAGTCAGTAATTCTTACTAAGCCATGTTTATAGAGGCCATAAACAATGGGTTCAGTGTGCTTGTTAAACCAGCTTTCCATACCTCTCCACTCTTTTAAATAGAGACATTTAAAATAAAAGGCAGGTGTAGATGTTAGTTTGATTTAGATGGATTTTAGGTGATTAATTATGGCTAAAAGTAATTGGGCAAGGATGGTTAAGAAAGGTTTGCAGGAGTGAGCTGTGATGCACATTTTCACTGAATCTCTCCTGACTCAGTACATCCCTGATCTGGAGGAAAATGAGATAAGGGAGATAAGGAAACTGTAATGTTCATGGGCCTTGCTTATCTGCATTTTTTTTCAGCAAAATATGAACCTGCTGAATACAGTCCAGTCTGTTGCACCGGTATCACTTGTAAAATTTTGTTTAGCTCTTCAGGAAGTTGTGAAATATGGATTGGGACCATGTGGCTTGTGGCTGTCCCTTCTCATTTCCAGAAAATTGCAACAACACACAAACTGTACTTGTGAAAGATGTTCTACATGTTTTTGTGATTCACAGAATCATGTGGGGTTTAATGTGAGAATTGCAGTTGAATAATGGCAATTTTTACTCAAATTCCAGCAAGAGAGTAAATACTGTGATTTCCATGTTGGTTGGGCTGATTAGGTGCCAGGTTTAGTGAAAGGAGCGTGTGGTTATCTAACAAAAGCCCATAAAACTGTCTGATAATACCTTTATCAAAGGTGACAGTGACAGGAGAGATGATAAAAGCAACTAAGGATTAAGATGAACTGGTCAGTCTGCGTTTCTGTAGAATGAGCCACAATTGGACCATCAAAAAATGATATGTTTTTGAATGCATTGCAGGACAGATGCTATTAATCAAGTCAGTCTCCAGTGTTTTATTAAATCTGAGCATTGGTCTCAAGGGAAATCCACTGCCTTTGTACAAATATTGCAAAGTGAGGTTGAGCTCTTGGGGGTGTAAAGGTGCAGCCCAGCAGAGTTTAACATCAGCTTCCTTTCGGATATGGTGATTTCTGGGCCAGGTGTGGGGTGATCACATTGAGCAGCATTTACAGTCCTGGCACCACGAGGGCATCCTTCTGGGTGATCCTCCCTGGCTGAGCACTGGGTGGCACAAGCCTGTTCTGTGCTCCAGAAAACGGCACATTTTGCTGAAGGGGAGGTGCAGATTCCCCCCCAGGGGTACACAAGCACCGTGCCTGTGCTGCTTCTTCGGCAGCAAGCAGCAGAAGGGTTTCCTTCCTTCTGTCTTGTCCTGCCAGCACTCGAGGCTGACAAGCTTCTGGCTTTGGTTAAGTACTCTGCAAGACCTTTTTGTTGGAGGTTTTTAGAGTCCTCTGAGTATAAGTGAGATTTTTAATTTTCTGAAACAGGAAGGAGCAAATCAGTTTGTCTGGTGCTTCCGGACTCCTAGAAGGAGCAAGGCTCCTGGATTGCTTTAGAGTTTATCAGATGCAGCCAACGGGGTGACCTTTGGTTCCTGAAAGCAAAGTACCTGGTTTGTCAGGCAGTGCTGGTGCTCTTTATATGGAAAGCATTAAATGCAATATTCTTCTGTTTAAGTTGAAGAAATGTCTCATGAAGACCTAAACTTAAATGTCTACAAAATGGTTTTATGGTTGTTGGGGTTTTTTTCAGCCCTAAGTACACAGCAGTTTGCTTTATAGACAGAGGACTGAGCCTTGAAAACTGAGGGTAATTATTTAGCTGCCTAAGGCTCAACTTCGCCATTGTTTTAGGACTTGAGTTCCTTTCGTTTAAAGGAAACAATTCCCTCCACCCCACAAAACCTTAATTAAAAATTGAGTATGTTTTTGTTCACTTTCCTGCTCAGTAACTCTCATTTGGTCCTCTGTGTAGGTAGGTAGGTACTTAAACATTTTATTTACAGTGTCACTGGGAAATTTCCTCAATTACCCTATTCTATAATTCTGGTTTTTCTGATTTTGAATTTTCAAACCTTTATTTGAAGACATAAAACCTGTGTGATTAGTCAGTTGAAAAAAGAAAAAAAGAATTCAAGTGTCCTGTTAGTGGAAGAAGTGTTAAGTATTTAAATGCTGCTCTGTTTGGTACCAGTGACTCATTTACTGTTGTTTAAGCAGGGAAATCAAGATCCATTTTACTTAAATGCAGTTGTAAACTTGTCTTTATTAGAGTTCCAAAATTCAACCTGGAATTTGTAAACCAGTTCCCATCCCTGACTTAATGCAACTCTTAACTTCTGGAAAATTCATTCTTTATTGTTATTTACATTAATTTCTAAATAAAAAAAATATGCTTGAAATCCTGACTTGACTAGAAACTATTAAATGTGCAAAAAGAACACCCAAGACAAACCTGGTGCTTGAAATAAATCTTCACTTGAATAATCACAGGCTTTCTGGTTTGACAAATTTCAGTGTGCATGATGCTAAGAACTTCCCTCTGCCAACTGAAGGTTAATCTTTTAGCACTGTAAAATGAATAAATAAAACAAATTATACATTAAGTCAGGAATGTTGATATTTTTTAAGGTGGTTGAGGTTTTGTAATTCCATGTCATTCTGCCATCCCTTGTGTCCTTTATGCATAAAATTTATTTCCCCATACTTACATTTTCCTTTCCCTTTTCCTGAATTTGCTCCAATATAGAAAGTAAGAAGCATGGCCCTGGAGGATGTGGTGATTCTCAACGTCGATACCAACACACTGGAAACCCCTTTTGATGACCTTCAGAGCCTGCCCAATGATGTGGTAGGTATGGAGTGGCTTAGCCAGGTTTCCATTCCCTGGCAGCAATCCCTGCTCGGTGTGTGACCGATGGGTCTCACTGGGGACTCTTGTTGGTAGCACTGAACTGCTTTACCTCAGTTCTTGCTGTCCCAAAGTGTTCAGGAATGTTTGAACATTTGCACACAAGCCTTGAAGCCTCCCAGTGAAAATCACCTAATGCTCACATGAACTAGAAATCCTGCATCTTTAGTTACCTTTTGTTTCCAAATGAAATTATGTGGGGTTTTTTCCTGTGACTGCTTGCAGGTGAGCTTTAAGGAACTTTGTGCATTTTATATCCTGAGATATGATATGGAAGGATGCCTTCACATTCACTTCAATCACTGCTGGAATTCAGAACTCATTTTCTTTCTCATTCACCCTTTTTATTGGTAAATTTTGTGGTTTTAATAACTTGATAGTAATGGTGTATAAATACTTGACATTTAATGACATCCCACTTGCTGCTGCAGTCATCTCCATTGAAGAAGCTGAGAGGGGGGAGCAGAGGAGTGAGAGTGTCAGGAGTTGTTCTTAAGGCAGAGAATGAATGTTTAGAAGAACATTGCAGGGGGAAATCTGGATTTCCTTTGCTGGTTGGAAATACTGTGCTGACAGTTAGATCTGAACATTTTTACGTGCAGTTGAGAAATAGAACTGCTATGCAGGGAGCTCAGTGTGTGCTGGTGGGTGAGGAGAAGCTGCAGTGAGGGTGAATGCCCAGTGCCTCCTGCTGTGATACCCCAGCATTCCCACGGGATCTGTTCCTCAAAAACAGGGAGCTCTGAGGAAAGGGCCATCTTGATTGTGAACATTTTGGCTTTAGTCAAGCATTTAGTCTGTAAAAGTTGATTCCATGATTTTTTCTGGCTTTATATAGTTTTTCATTTTGATTTCACTCCCAGCATCCAAATCTGCCAGCTGGTCACTACTCGTGCCATTATCCACAACCCGGGAATGACAGACTTGTAAATTTCATGGAATTATGTAAGAAATGTCTGGATACAGCGAGCATGGGGCCCCAAACATGTATATGATTTGTCAACAATCAAGTATTATATTAGATTTTATGAGACTTCATTAAAGGAGCTGTTGTGGGCACACTGTAGAACATCAGAAGAGACTTCTCCAATAAACACAAAACTTCAAGCTTTGGAATGTAATAAATTTTAAGAGACTTCCTTCCTTTCATTATTTACTTTTACTTCACTTTTATAACAGTAGAGAGTTGTGTTTTATTAGTTCAAATTTCTTGATTCAGTTTTCCACAGGTCTATTTAAAAGCTCCATTTTATCTCGGAGGATGTTGAGAGCAGAGCAGAGGAAGTGCTGCCAGCAAATTCAATTAACTGGCAGGGCTCACCAGTAGCGTATGTGGGGTATTTTTTTTCACAACTGCTATATAAATACAGCTGGGATTAATATTTTTCACAACAAAGCTTTAAGTTGAGTCGTGTTGCGTTGTGTAATTAATGTTTGGGCTGGGGGTTTATGTGGGATTTAGCTCTGGCGCATTCTTGCAGTTACCTGGATGATGCAGTTCCCCCTCCAGGTCTTTCCCTTCACACGGTTCCAGAGTTGGCTTTGACCACTAGAGAGCAGCTGCTCTGCTGTGCAAGAATTGAATTTCTGTCAGTTCTTTCATGCATCATGTGTTTGGAACTGTAAGTGGATCAAGTTGTTCATCTCAGCAGGGAGACGCTAAAGCCAATCCATTATACTTTTTTTTTCTTTTCTCTTTTTTTTCCTTTTTGCTTCCCTGGGAGATTTTGGGAGTATGTCTCCCCACTGGTCTTAGTCTAAGTAGATGCATTTATGATCTGAGAAACTAAAAATGTCTTCAAGAGTTTGCTGATCGTAAATGCCTGTTACATCAAACTACTCTGCCAATTTTGCTACTTAATGTGAGCAGTGAGCAATTCATGCACTGCTGAATAGACAAAATTTACTTTGCTAAATTAAATCTATCTATATTCATCAGTGAGCAAAACCATTTTCTCTGTGGTGCATTCACCATCAGGTAATTAATCCAGTGGAAAATTTCTAAAGCTGTTTTCCCACTCTCCTTGAGCCACTTTTTAAATGAATGAAGTCTTACGGTTATTTTAGAGCCTCGGGTAGTTAGTTGTTCTTGAGTTTCATTATAGTGATGTTGCTACCTAAACTGGTTCTTGGAAATCAAGAATGGACTGTTCTTTAATCCTTAATTCTTAGGATCCAACAAACATAGGACCCAATGAAAGGTCTTTCCAGTTAGAATTTTGTCAGAGGACTGGGGCAGACTTGAGGCAGTTTCAGCAGAGTCAGCTCAAGTTGTTCCTTTGCCCCAGTTTACCTCAGCAGTACCTGCTGGCTGTCAGGCTTCTCAAGTGGTCAGGTCATGTCCCAGAAAATCAAGGTTTGTGCTACTGTGGTACTGATTAACTATTTGAAATGTGAAAACCTACCCCTCCTTCACCTTCTGCTTCTGATGTATTGCTGAAAATCTGGCAGCATGAGAGCACCCTGGGAAGTAACTTTCCTTTTAAAATAATCAATATTAAAAAAGAGATTTATTAAGGACTGTGATTACAATAAGTGCATCTGCTGCTGACAAGTCTCCTACACTACCGTCTGTGTGGCAACGAATAGCAAAGAGGGGGTAGTAATTTTTTTTTATGCAACCCGTATGGATTTTTCATGTATTTCCAAATAAGTGTCATCTTCTAGTCATAGTTGTAGTCAGAGCCCCACGTTACAAAGAATAAAGCATAAGCTTGCTCTGTCAGCTCCTGGTTGTTGCTAAATGAAGGCCTGGCCGTGTGTGCCGGGGGCTGGCGCAGGGCTGGGGGCCCTCTGTGTGTCCCGGGCTCAGCTCGGGGGCTCCTGCTGCCATTCTCCACCAAGCCACCACGGGGACGAGGCCAGGGCTGCTGGTTTTCACACAGGGAAATGAGCTGCTTCCAGGGCAGCCAGGAGTACCAAACTGCAGCTTTGTAGCCAAACCATTTTCCTAAAGGTGAATCCGTTTTTATTTCTTACGCTGTGTTTGCAGTAGAACATTTCTTGCTTTATTCATGTTGACAGCTGAAAAGCCTTGGACCTAATTAAAAGAATTTCCACTAGCACCTTTACTGAACCATTTCATTCTGCTGCATTGCACAGATTGCATTCTGAAACATGGTGAGAGTTGAAATCGGACCTTTAAACCTCAACTGCCAGAAGTATAAAAATCTTCTTTAAAAACACTCTCAGGGTAGACTGCATGTATATGTGTTTGTTTGGCTAGAAATAATCCTCATTTTCAGTGGTCACAATTTGAGTTTTTTTAAAGTATCACTGCCTCTTCAGGCAGGAAACAACCCTAATTCTGCTTGTATAGTCTACTTTGTATTACATACTAATTTATTCCAGAGAGTAAACATAAGGGTGTTTCAGGGTTGGGGTTTTTTTGCTACTTGTTAGTATATTTAAATATGTTGCTGTTAAATTTTTTTTGTTAAAAAATTGATTATGCCTATTGCAGTAATCCCACATATATTTAAAATGGACATCCTACAGTGTCTGAGGAAGTAGCAAAATACCAGTCAATATTCTGCTTCTGTCCCAACAAAGGGAGTTGAATCACAGAAAGGCTGTGACCAGCCTTCTGAAGTCCTGGTTTGTTTAAAACAAAGCATAGAGCTTTTTCCTTCTATATAGATGGAAAGTTCTTTATCTTCACATGAATGTTTAAAGAAAACCCCTTATAACAATGTTTGAGATGGATTTGAAAGTTGCTTAGAGCTCTGGGCATTTTATTACACTTTTAAGAACTACCTTTAAATGGTTTACATTATTCTATTATTACATTATTTGTATAGTTAATATAGAAAATAAAAGCATATTTCATCCCTACAAGTCTAGACCCCTTCAAACATGAAGTATGCTGTTTGGGTTTGAAAATCTGGTGAAGCTTTTCTATTTAGAGGATTACAGAACTCCTTGAGGAACGTTATCTCAGTGAATAGGAGTGAGCTTATTTTATGGGCTTTAGACTAAATCTGGTATCATGTGTTATGTTAATATGGGTTTGTGGGCTCATTAATGCGTGGATCATTGGCATAAGCATTCAGATTTATAAACAGGGCTGGACACGCTCTTGGTTATTTCTGTTATACTAAATAATGAAACGCCTTTTACAGCAGAATCTGCAGAATATTTATAAGGAAATGTCTTTGCAACTGTTTTAGTAAACACAAGTGCAAAGATAACATCTAGTTCTAAAAGAAAAGCTAGTAATGCCTGGCGTGGATTCTATATTTAACACCCGTGGAGCATGATGAGGAGTCCCTGTGCCCTCTCCAAATCCGATACAGCAGCTGCAGGAGGAAGTTAGGGATGGAACTGAGGCACCAACAGGTCAGGAAAATCAGGCTGCCCTGGGCTTCCCAGGCAAGCTGGTGGCAACACCCCAAGGTTGAGAAAACTCATCCAGTAGGATTTTGGAGATATGGATGAGGCCACAGCAAGCTTTTGTTAAGAGCTGGAGGATGGGAAGAAGGTCTTGAAAGTTAATTTGAACATTTGAATTATCGAGTTATGTTTTATGAGGTGTAATTCATACTCTCTGGAAACAGTTTAGTTATGGTCACTACCAGAGGATCTGTTCACTCTGTCAATAATATTCCTACAGCGTTTCTTGTATAGTGTGAAGTACACAGAGCTACCCCATGGAGATTTTCAGTATGGCATTTGGAAAAGGAAGATTTGATAGTTATTGGCTCTTTCTGTTAAATTCATCATATGGATATTTATGGAGTCAGTCATGTTCTCCTGCAAATGGGGATAACTAGGGATTTCCTGCTGTTCTGCTTTCCTCCTGAAATGGTGGCTCCTGCCTGGTTTTTGTGTCAGGTATCTCACTGAACTCGGGCTTTGCACGTGGCATGGCCGCGGCCTCTAAAAACACCGCCTGAATTGCTTTCAAGAACCAGTGCCCGGGTAGTTGGGTTTGTGTTGCTCTGAGTTGTGCGAGATCTGTGTCAGAAACTCAGCTTGTCCTGGTTCTGTCTGCGGCAATGGGAGCGGTCGTGAGGGACCGTGAGGGACCGTGAGGGGTTCTGAGGGACCGTGAGGGGTTCTGAGGGACCGAGAGGGACCGTGAGGGGTTCTGAGAGAGCCGAGAGGGACCGTGAGGGGTTCTGAGGGACCGAGAGGGACCGTGAGGGGTTCTGAGGGAGCCGTTGAAGGGACCGTGAGGGGTTCTGAGGGACCGAGAGGGACCGTGAGGGGTTCTGAGGGACCGTGAGGGGTTCTGAGGGACCGAGAGGGACCGAGAGGGGTTCTGAGGGACCGAGAGGGACCGTGAGGGGTTCTGAGGGAGCCGTTGAAGGGACCGTGAGGGGTTCTGAGGGAGCCGTTGAAGGGACCGTGAGGGGTTCTGAGGGAGCCGTGAGGGGCGGCCGGGGCAGGACACAGCGGCTCCCGGGTATGGCCGAGCCCTCGGCAAACAACTCCAAAAAGGTGTGTGAACAGCAAAAAGCCTCAGGACCCAGCGAGGAAAAAATGTGAGGAGTTAAGAGCAGCGGGAGGAGCTGCCGGGACTGACATCAGAGGAGGGGAGGCGGAGACGGGGCGGGGAGTTGGGGCCGGTAAAAAGGCGGCGGCGGGGGAAGATGTTGAAGTTTGTGTCTTTGTTCCTCACTCTCTGACTGTATTTTAATTGCCAATCCATTAAATTAATTTTCCACATTCGAGCCTGTGGCTCATGGGTACGTACCTCCTTGAGCCCCAAGCCTGTTGTGCGTGTTTCCCCCGAGTGCTGCTGCGAGGCCGGGACCCTGCGAGGGTACCCCCGCAGACAGAAACTCAGCCCTCACGGGGTCATTTCCCATTCCGACTCTGAAATGCGAGGAATATTACCTTTTAAAACCCTTGTATTTGTGGCAAACAAGATTTTCAGACCTTCGGATTTGTTCCTAGCCTTGGTAGTGATGGCTGGCCTGGTTTTGCAGAGCAGTTTCTCGTATTAATCTGATGTTTGAATTAATTTAGCTGCAATTCTCTCATGGATTCTAATCCAGAGTGACACAATTTCATGGGCTACCTTTAAAAAAGTACTCAACAGCATGCTAACAGTGGATTTTAAGTAGGAGGGAAGGTTCAATGAAGCTTTTAGTGTCCTATTGGTTTCTAAATAGAATCCAGTCATATCTTATAGAAGCAAAGCAGCTTGAAAAATAATGCTTTTAGAACTGAAAAATTCAACCCTGAATTCACAACGTTGCCTTTTGTGAGAACGGCTGCTGTGGTTAGCATATTTTTCATTTAGCTGTGTCCCAATGTGTTGCACTTTGTTTGTGATATGAGAGTGATATGAGACCTGCTGTGTGATTTCAGGTTTCTGCCCTGAAGAACAGATTGAAGAAAGTCTCTACAACCACTGGAGATGGTGTTGCAAGAGCGTTTCTAAAAGCACAAGCAGCTTTCTTTGGGAGCTACAGAAACGCCCTGAAAATTGAACCCGTAAGTCAGCAATTAGTAGGCATAAGATGTAAATCTGCAGCTATGGTGGAGAAAAAACCTAACAATTCAAAGTGCAGCATAACCTGTTTTTCCTAAAGTCAGTGTGGTGGCTCTTTGGCTGACTAGTACTAAAAACAGCGTTCAAGTCTCCAAAATGAAAGAGATGCAACGAGCATGATCCATCACACAGGGAAAAACCTTGTTATGGAAAGGTATGGGTGTTGTTTAGTTTTGAAGGCAGTCAAGTTATAGGAGAGATGATGAAAAAGAATAAATTAATGATCATAAGAGGTTAGTGCAGAGCTGACCATTTTCTCCTCTGCAAAACCAGTCTCTTCATTGTGTTTTTGTGTTAAAAGGTGGTCTATTTGACATTCTTCTGCTCTTTGAAGATTAATGAAAAGATCTGGCCTGCAGACATGTGCTAAATTTAATTTTAACCATGATATTAAATGGTTACATGGTCAAAAGTTGAACTATGCATGTAGTGTTTCTTGAGGATTTCAGTAGGTAAAGTCTGTCTCGTATTGTAGTTGGTCTTATTTTTAAAGCTAGGAGAAAAACATAGCTTAGCCTGACTTTTAAAAAGCCCAGTTATCACCATTAAATAAGTATCATTTCAATGATTCATATTTAGGTTTCAAAAGTTACTTTTCAAGTCAGCACAAGTCTTTCCGCATCTTGCTGGGGGAATCTGTGTGTGTGGAAAAAATAAATTTTATTGACTTGTGTGTGTGTGTGCCTGGGTGTAAGACCTGGGCTTTTGAAGCATCTCAGGTGAAATAATGGGAGGTATTTAAAATGGGGCCATATAAATGACAAAGATGGAGCCAACGAGGCACTCTGGCTGTGAGCCTCCTTTATCCCTGCTGGGGAGACACTGACTTCCCTCCATCCCTGCAGGCTTCCTTGTTCTCCAGTGCTCCTCCTTGTAGTTGCCAGGCAACTCTGGGAATATTGGTGTATGCTTTGCCTGGATGTGTGTGTGAGATTAACTAGTTAAGGGGTTTATGAAGGAAAATAAAAATTTAAATTGCTGTTCTGGAAATACCATCTGGTATTTTGAAGGCTGAATGTTAAAGATGAACATTTGAAATGAGTTGACAGTGGCACGCCCCTAGAAAGTGCAACTTTGAGGGACAGCTAACCTGAGGAAGTAGCAGAAATAGTTTTGTTTGCTTTTCATTCCATCAAAGAAAACTTGTAAATATAACTGCACAAATATGTCATAAAATTCACTTTAATAATCAGGAAGTGGAGAATTTCAGGGCTTTCTTTCCTAAGGCTTTTTGTAAATCAATAGTTTGATTTGTGATTATACCTTTTAGTATTAAGATTTAGACAAAGAAAATTTGCAAGTGTTTCATGTTCATGTGTCACCTTCACATGGATTAAATGGGCATAAGCAATACCAAACATGAGGTGGTTCTTTGCATTTCATATTCTGTAACTCTAGAAACCTGGCTGTTCATTTAAAATCATTGATAATTAGAAAATAAATTCAAAGAAGCAGCAACTTTTCTTCCGTTTATAGTTTCTCTCTCATAAGACAATTTCATAGACTATCTCATTGGTATGAGCTGACTTTTTGGGATAAATGGTGTGAATCTTTTTTTCCATATTCTGTGTAGGCCTAGAATATGTCACAGAGCAGCTCTAAATTCACATTATTATACTTTAGCATAGTAAGAGCTCTTATTCTGTTCAAAGGTTTTTACTCTAGAAATACAAGGTTGTGTAATGTACATATAAACAGAACATGGGCAATGAGTTTTCTGTTGCCATGAACTTTCAGAGGCCTTTGGTAATAGAAATTGCATGAAAAAATCATATGCAGGTAATACAGTTGGCAACCATAATAATGATAGTAATATTTACTTGACAAAGTAACTGATGCAGTGCTGTTCCCTCCAGTGTTTCCTGTGGCTGCACCAAGGCAGTTGTAAATGCGGAGGAGTATCTGTTGGGTGGGATGTACTCACAGCCCCCACAAACCTCTGTTGCTATTAAGCCCAGTCAAACACAGCAGCAGCTGGGTGTTCACTGGGCTGTTCTGGGGCAGATTATCTTGGTGCATGTGGCTTAAATGGCTACCAGTGACACAAGTGTGAGCATTTCGTTCACTTGAATGGCTTTTTGCAAATTCACAATTTTTAGCTGTTTGCAGAGGGAATGTTTTTATCTCTTCTAAATATTTAATTCACACAAGTAGGTCATCTTCAGCAGAGCTGTGTGTGTGAACACGAGGTGTGTGTAAAGGTGCTTTGTAGGACTGAGCAGTTGGGGGATGTTGGGAAGCGCGGATTTTCGGGATGGGAGCCGTGGCCGTGCACTTTGTTCTGCTGACACCTAGTGGTTCCAGGCGTTCCAGTCGGACTCTCCCAGTGTTTGTGAGGAGCAACCCCCACACCTGGGGGTCGAGGTAAGCTCCGGGTGGGGCTGGCCCAGAGCAGTGGGGTGTGGGTGTGACCAGCAGGGTGTGGGGACTGCAGGGCGGTGCTGCTGCTGCAGCCTCGGCCCTGTGGGGTTTGTCCTCCCTTGCTGTGGGAGCTGCACTCCAGGCCCTGCTGGGATGTGCAGGCATCACAAATGACAGGAGTTGTGCCTGTTCTCTGGCACTGCAGTGATTCTGACAGGGGCTGGTATTTGTAGGAATCCACTGCATCACCATCCTCTTGGTCACATGGAACTGGGCCTGTGAGTACTGATACCTCCTGCAGGTATCAGTGGGAAGTACTGAGGATAAGTAAATCTCTTCAGTGAAGCATCAATTAATTTTTCTTTGTCTTCATGGTTAATTATTCAGTCTTATTCAGGTTTATTAGCCTGAGCAACCATTAGTTGTAAACTGGATAATTCCACATTAATTTGAATTGTTCCAAAATGGTTTGGTTTAAATTTAACCTAAATATTCCTTGGATGCATCTGCTCTAGAGTAAGCAGAAAATCTGAGGCAGAATCAGTGTACTTTTCTATTTCCACACTTTTGATGTGCTTCCATTGCTGAAGTTACTTTCTAATTTGTGAATTGCTGATCTTAATATGAAACTACTTACTGAAACTCGTAGATGTATTGTATATCCAGTTTTCACTCTGCTTTAGCTGAACTACACTGGATGTAGGAATGTGTGTTATGTGCACATTGCTGCCTAAGTTCTGTTGCCCTGTCAAAGCCTGATAATTTATATTTGGGTTATATTTGACAATGTACTACCAGTTTTCACAACTAACTTAAATACGAATTTTCTCTTAATACTATGCAATTTGAGCAATGGTGGGGAAGAAACCATTATGAATAGGAGGAAATAAGTTTTCTTTTTCAACATAACACTCAATTCAACTTGAGGAGATAATTAATGCATTAATTATTTTATATTAATCTGTTGAACAGACACAATAAATGCCTTCAACAGTTCCAGATCCACGAGATCAGAGTCAGAAAAGTGGATGATATTTGGTGCAGAGTAAAAAAGCAAATGCCAGATGAGTCAAAAAGGAAATTTTGTTGGAATGTATGTGCAGTAATATAAAGCAAGTGCATGCTACGTACTGGTGCATAATTCATTTTGCAAAGGCTTTGTAGCATTCAATGCTTTATCTACTATGAAGTATGATTGTTGCCATGGTGAATTATTTTTTTAAGTTATTCAGTGGAAGAGTAAATAGTTATTTCCAACTCCTGGTAATTGCCACATCCCAGTTCCTTCCTCTCCATGGCCATCTTCTGCCTAGCTTCTTTTCCTTGCATGTATATTTTAAAGGCACACACTGCATGTGGAGTAGATACTTCCCTGTCACCAGAGCTGTCTCCACAGTTCAGAGCTTTAAGAGTGTTTGTCCATCTGTAGAAAATATGAAGAAGGATGATCCCCAGTGCTGATGTAACTTGTGCACAGATCTCTTAAAATGAATCCCAAGCTTTAGGGGAAACAGTGAGCAGAAGCTTGTTAAATAAAACTTTTTGTTTCACTTGCAGTTTTGTTAAGTTCCTTTTGAAGTCAGTGCTGATGTGTAGCATCAGGAATTTTCTCCCACCCATCTTTACTCTTTTCCTGTTCAAGTGGTTGGGCTCTCAAATCCATGCCTGTCGAGACAGTTTAAGGGTACCTAAATGACAGTAATTTCTAAATGTCATCCTGGTGACTTTACTAACAGGTAGGAGTAGACAATGAGAATGGCACTGACAGTGTGTAAAATCTGATTTTTTGTGATAAAAATGGAGATAAATTGAGTTTCTATATATCCTGGGACTGAAATTTAAGACTTCTTTTCTTCCTACTCTGAAGATTCTGTGTTTTGTGACATTTTAAAGACCCAAGTTTTCAGCAATCTCCCTTAGAAGCCACTTGTAACTATTGCTGTGTTTTACCATCTATGGGAAATGCCGAATCCACAGTCACTGACTGGAAAAGATTTAGTGGGGAAACACAGTTTTGTTTGTTTTCTGTGTGATGTTTGTTTTCATTTCATTCTGTTGCTGTTTCCTCTTTGAGCCTTACTGTTGCTATAGACAAATTTCTGCTTTTGCTGTTTTAAACCTTAAAAATGGCTGTTTTTCTAACAAGCAGTTACTGTTCTTCAAAATGGCATTTATTATTCTACATCTAAGTCTGTTGAGATATACATATGTTAATGAACCTGAAAAGACATTTTCTTTAATCTCTTCTAGCAGTCTGGTATGTAGTAAATAGAATTGTTTTGTAATTTCCAAACTGGTATAAGATCCTATGTTATCTAATTCTGTATGCCACACTAAGGGGAGGGGAAGCCCAGGATTCTGAGGGGAAGGTAATAAAAAGTAATATTTGAGAAAGTTAATGTGACTCTCTGCTAAATGTGGATTTCTGGCCTGAAAGGTGCAGGCAAACTTCGCTGTCATACACGTTAAAGTAAAAATCCAGCAAAACCTAAATCAAAGCAAAAATAGCAAATGCCCTCCATACCTCCCCCCCTCCCCCTTTTAAAATCCAGTGTGGGAATGGTTTTGGGTCCAGGAACTTTGCCCTAAGGAAGGGATGGGGTGCTCTGCATCTCACCTTGCAGTAATAGCTGAAACAGGAAGTTCCTTGAGGGTGGTGTCAGGATGCTGATGTACACAGGTCTGCTTTGAGATTATTAATGTTTACCTGCTTCATGCTGATGTTTAGGTTTTGTGGTCACTTAGTTTGTGGAACCTTTGAGCAAGCTGAGGAGAACTGTCTTTGGTTTTGTTGTCTGAGTAACTTTGCAGCCCTCGTAGAAGTTGTGTGTTCAGCCACCAGCCTGGATCGGGTCACTCTGCGTCTTCTGTGGTGGTGCTGCAGAAATAAAAGGAGCTTTGTTCCAAAGCCTCTCAGTCTCCCTGTTACAGGGCAGGCTCTGCAGGGAGCAGCAGTCTGTGGTCTGTCAGTTCTGCTGTGAGAGGGTTTGGATATTCACTTATTCGGCTCTCACACCTGATTCTGGAGTTTGTGCTGTTTGATGCACACACTTGTTTTTGTTTCTTCTCCATTTGTTTCAAGCCTTTGGTTGGTTGTTTTAGGCTGACTCTTGCCTGTGTTTTCACTGTGTTGTCTGCTGATACCTCAGTTCTAACTGTGAGTGCACAGCCTCGTGCAAATGCCTCCACACAGGAGAACGTGGAGATATTTCCTGAGCTTATAAAGCGCAGGGGACGTGGAGGGGAACAACGAGGCACGTAAACAAACACCAAGCAGAAAATAACATCACCCTTGAATTCAGCTTCTGTTTGAGGTACTCAGTGACTGTATGTTTTTTCAAATGAGCTGTTATATCTGGTATTAAGAAAAAAAATAACACCAACACACACAAACCCATGAAAAACCCCACCCCAAGGACCTTTCAGGCAGGTAGGCAAGGAGTGAACATTCTCAGTAGTGTGAGCAGCTCTTCGACAGAAGAGAAAGTATCAGTTCCCTTGACAGAAGATGGTGGGAGAGAGATTTGGATTTGTAAAGTAGCAGATAAAGTTGATGAAATTATGATAAAAATTAGAATATTTAATGGGGGAAGTCAGGCCACTTCAGGCTTTCGAGGTGTATATTGTGTATGAGTGGGAGTGTACAATTTGTACTGGTGTGGTACCAAAGGAGGTGGGTGAAAGGCAGTAAATCCCAATTAGCTGCAATGATTTGCATAGCTGGGTGATAGAGCTGGGGCAGTGACACCTGAATGCGATGGGGCTGAAGGCAGAAGGAGCCCCCTGCTCGGGAGCCAGCCCTGACGGTGGGGTGTGGCTGCTTCCGTGGCAGCCAGCACAGAGCCCTGCTGTCCTGCAGAGCTGAGCTTCCCTGCAGCCCAGGGGACATCCTGACACTGCCCTGGGCTTAGGGAGCCCCACGTGTGCACTGGAGAACGCAGAGGGGACCAAGCTCCCTCTCTGGTTTGGCTTTTGTGTGGCATCAGAGCCAGGCAACTGCTTTTCACAAATAGCACTGAATTTGCTATGGGCAGGGCATTAGTGAGACAAATTCTGGCTCATGGCCAAAATGCTGTATAGGCAAAACTTAGTCTCACACTGAGGACTACCTTTTTTTTCTTTATTCTGTTTTGGGGAACACAAAAATGTAAACTCTGCAGAGGGCTGGTAAGTGCATTGTTCTTTAAAACACACACTACTTCAGTCTGGTAAAATGTTAAATGAAAACATTCTGTCCTTTCTTATCTTTTTTGAATTTAATTCATTGTTTTCTGAGCCTTTCATTCAGTGAGTAGCAGCTCTGGCAATGACAGATAATCTATTGTGACTGAAATATGCATTTTGTAAGTCATAACTTTACTTGGTATTTAAATAAACTGTGTATGTACAGTGTGCAAGATTTATGCAGAGCACAGCTGGAGGTATTCTGCTCAGAATTCCTATGGTTTAAAATGTCTCTTTCAAGTTTAAAAATGTGTTGTGAAGTAGATACCATTATGATAATTGGAAGTTCAGCTTCTCTGTCTTGCTCTATTATTTTTTTTTGAATACAATTAACACATCACACACATTTCACCTGGTCTCTCCTCATTTACCTCTGACACTTCCTTGATATTTATTTAGACACATGTGGTGTCTTTGCTTTGAACTCAGTAGTGGGTATATTCACTAGATTTTTTTTAATAAACATTTTTCTTATTTAGAGATATACAATTAGTTTGCATTGTTAGAGAAAGGTATACATATTGATGTCAATTTAAGTCTTTTACTTGTTTGTTAGATGATCAGGACATAAATTGTATAAAGATTGTAGAGAAAACTGTGATTACTCTCAAATCAAAATACCTGCTGTGAAGTTGCAGAAGCAGCTCATTTATTATAGTTCTCATGAGAAAACAGTACAGAACAGATATGCACAAAGCTGTCTAGAGAAGAAATTAAAAAAATATATATGAATAATACATTTAATTTAGAATTGCTATATTTTCTTTCAGGTAGCATAAAGATGAAGCACAAATCTCAATGTTTAGTTTGAAATAAGCTTTATTCTTTCAGAGTCAGTAGCAATGCTTTTATTTCTGATAACAAAAGAAAGACTAAGTTTTGTTTTTAAAATATAATCAAATTCTTAAACTGGAATTAATAACATGCTATTGGCATAGTTTTTAACTAAAATAATGTATGTGGTGTGCTGTGTTATGTAACATGTATAAAACTGTCAGCAACATAATGCCAGTGGCTTCCAGAAGACAATTACAAATTATACCAGATTTATCATTTTGAAGGGGAAAAAAACACCAAACAAAAAAAGGATCTGACACATCACATTTCAGTGATCCAGGAGAAAAGAATGTGAAAATATGGTAAGATGTATTCCATTTATGGAAATTAGGCTTGGAGTTTTCTTTATTTCTTCTTTTCTTCATTTCATTTTGGTTTTAGGAACACTTCTAGTGCTTGGAGTTTTAATAAGGAATAAGTCTAAAATCCAGCCTAAGCTTGATCCTCACAATAACACAGGAAATTTTTCTGGATCATTTCAATAATTTTAGCTGCACTTTGGAGTGAACTGGGGCTGTGGTTCCTGCTCGCTGTCCCCTCCTTTGATAGCTGTTTCCGTAGGATTTTCAGTAACTGTATTATTGGAAATGTCTGAGATTTGTAAATTAGTTTATTACAGGAAAAAGCTATCATCTACCAAATAAGAATTCTTTTGCTTTGTCTTAAAATTGATCAACTGCAAGCTTTTCAGGTCCAAGACTTCTGTATGGGAGTTTAAAAAGTGCTCCCCAAAGGGAGTTTTTTGTGGCTTGGTCAGAGTAGTCAGGGACATGGCTCGAGCCTTCACTGTGCAGCTGCCTGTGCTGGAAGGTCAGGGTGCAGAACCCACTGGAACAGGCATTTGCAAAGGAGATCCATATCCAGGAGTGCTAAAGGAAATCAGGGGGTTCTTTCAGGATACCTTGCACTTGCACTTGCAGTTTTCAAAATGCACATTTAAAGTAATCTCTATAAAATACTCCTTGGAAGAGTGTATATATATTTTTTTTCTTCTATTTTTTTTTTAATGAAATCATTCTGTAGTAAAATATTTCAAGTCCTGGCTAAGCTGTAAAGCTTAGGGCTGATAAACAAAGCATCTGAAGCCAAATGGCCCCTTAGCTAACCCCAATTAAAATAAAGATTTCATTGCGCTCTGTCCTGACAGAGAGGGAACATATTGTTGCCTTTAAGGGAGTTTGGTTTAGTTAATGAAAGAATTTGTTTCATTTTTTCAAATACAGAACCTAATTAAATAAGTTTCAACTTGACTTGTAGTTGAGGACATTTTAACTCCTTAAAGGTTAGTCCAAGAGTAGCTATATTTTGAATAATTTCTGATGCAGTGTTTAGGTTAGTGATGTATAGAATAAGAAATTTTATAGTAGATCTCATGTAACTGTTTGCCTGTTATATATATATATATATCATAAATACATGTTGTTGATTCTTAAAGTGTTAAAGTTGTTATTGACATTACATTGTTTCGACATATTACATTACTTTGGCATCAAATGTTACTGAAAGCTGGTAACTAATACAGGAGTCTTAGAAGTGGTGGAAATGAGGGTGCCAAGAGTTTGAGTACACTTTAAAAGCTGTAGATTATATATGTACTTTGCTTACTCCTGCTGCTCAGTGAAAAGAAAAACATATCAGAGAATTATTTAGGTGAAGCTCTCCAAGCAGTAGTTAAAGTCTGTGTGTCCAGAACATTTTTTCTTAGAGAGGATTAATGGTGAAAATGAAAGCAATTTGTGAGGATTAGATGTGTGATTAGCTTGCCTTTCTTTAGGATCTGTCTGTACTTGTATGGAAAAAGCTCATCCCCCATTTGTCAACCAATAATTTATTACACAGTCTCAAGAATATATGAAAAATAAAGAACACTTTTATCTAAAGATGCTTTCTTATTAGACACAAGAACATTTTACACCTGAAAGCAGTCAAAGAATGGGAATGCTCTTGCTTACCTGAATTTCTTGCCTAAAACTGAGGAACTGTTGCCTGGTTGTTGTGTGTCTGGCAGTAAAACCAGAGGGGGTCCAGGCTGTGCTGAAGGACAGGGATGGTGCTGTTTGGCTTTGCTGTTTACACTTGGCTAGAGGAGTACCTGGAATTAACAGCACCTAACCAGCATTTACACCAAGGGAGGGGGCTTGGGAATTCTTTGTTACAGAAACTGAGGCTGACCAAGGGAGCTCATGCCTAAAGGAACATTTTTGGTTGTAAGAGGTATTTCAGTATTTTCCTCAAATGTGTCTATCAAGCTCTAAATATGTTCTGTTCTTGAGCAGCGGCCTCCACTGCATAGGGAGGACTGCTTGCTGTAAGAACATACATATGTGCCCCCTCATTTGGGGATTTTCAGCTAACTTTGGATTTCGTGTTCTCTTCCAAATGTCACTTAATCACGTGCTCTCCCTTCATGTTCAGTGAATTGCGGTCCAGCTCTCTTGCAGTGGGTTTTCATGGGGAGCAGTGAAGTTGTCTCCACTAAAGGACAATTGATTTCCCTGAGTCAGGGTCATTCCCAAAGCTTTTGACTACTTCTTCTTCAGGTCTGTGTGATTGTTGCCTTCAACCATGGAGGTAAATGGTACTCAAAGAATTCCTACCTCTGAAAGGAAATCTTATTTACTGAAAAGTAACAAAATATTAAATTGTTTAGGAGGGGTTTGCAGGGACTTTTTAGTTGAAAAAGAATGTTCTTTGGTGTGGGTGTAAACATGAATAAAATTAAGGGTTAGATGGTACTGGGTTCCTAAAAATCTCTGATTTATTTGGCATATGTTGCAGATCCTGAGGTAGCTGAAATGCAGTGCTGTTCTTTTCTCTTCTGTGAATTTCTGTAGATCGTTATAATTAAGTTGTGTTTCAGAAATCTCAGTAGTTGCCAAATGTAACCAAAAATAAAGCATCACATCCAGCCGGAGTTCCAGATATCCTCACTCTGCCCTAAAGCCACGTTTCCCAGCCATTATCTTGTCATAGCTTATTGTGCTCAATTTTAATTAAATGTTAATAGCAATTTGCAGTCAGAACTGACATGAAAGTTTTCCAAAGATTATTATACCCACAGGATATCTTTATTATGTGTTTTTCTTGTTTCTTCTTTTTCATCTTGTCCAAGCCCTGTTCTTTGGAAAAGTCTTTGGTGATGGAGAACATGAAACAGAAAATGGTGCAGTGTCTTGACTGACAAGGATCGGTTTGCAACAAGGGCTCATCAATTGCATTTTGTATTCTTCAAGAACATCAAAAACTTAAATGTTTGATAAGGACCTTGGGGTTTATTTGATTTTCCTTAGTGCATTGTATACACTGAGTGTTCTACATTTAGGTTTCAACATACGGATGCTGAATCTTTAAATACAAAAAGGGCATTTGCAGTGCTGCAACCTGTAGTCCTTGTGTCTCTGCCTTTAGGGGTGCAGTGTTCACAAATGGTAGGCACAGCTTATACTGTTGGATGTTGGATCACTGGTTCTTAGTGCTGTACAGGAAGCCCTGCAGCATTAATTGGTTGTCAAATCCCTAAGAAATAACAGATTAATGTGCTTGATCACAGTGCCCTGTTTAGAAGCTGCAGTTTGCCCCCATCCCCAGCTTCTCCATGTAACACAATTACAGATGTGCATCCAGGACATTTAGTGGATTGCATTTCATTAATACAATTTGAGCAGACAATACCAAGTTGCTGTCGGGCCGTGCTGACAGCTAATTACTGAAATGAAGGGTCTGCATGGTTAAGGAACAATGGAGCATGTCTCAGGAACAGGAAAGAGGTGCAGAAATAGTGCCACATCTTGGAATCACTCCTCTGGACAGTTTGCTGTCTCTGCAGACAAGCTTTTGTCACATATCTGATCATGGTGGGGAGCTAGAGTTCAGGAAAGCAAAGGTTGTTACTGTTGATGAAAATGCAGTCTAGTTCTGGTTTGCCCTTCCCTCTGGTTAGTTCAGACACTTGTACGTACTAACCCATCTGCTGACCACACTTGCCTCTTGCTTATAGACATCACTGCACATTTTCCCCATAGAATGTCCAGTCTGCTTATTTGAATCCCAGAGGAACTGTGAATGTCAGTCAATTTTGTAGCATTGTTTACAGGGAAAGCTCTTGCTGACAGTTTGAAGGAGGAGGATCAGGAGTGACTCCTCATTGTTTCTTCTAGTATAAGAAAGCCCAGGAAGTCAAGTGGGGTTTCTAACAGCAAACGTTCAAAATAAACAAGGAGTGTTCTATGCAGGATAGACAATAATCCTGCTAAGCACTTGATCGAGTGATACTAAGGAAGTTTGTATTGGTTTGGGGGAATTTGGAAAGATACTTGGAAGAAGCCTTGGTTCAGGTTTGTTTGATATGCAAACATGCCCTTCACTGAGCACTTCTGGACCTATCCAAAAGCTCCATGTGAATGTTTTCTTCTAGAGCAGGAGAAGCTGAAGCACAGGGTGTTCAGTACTGGGCAAGGGGCTTAGCTCAGAGCATTTGTAAAAACTTCTATTGCCCAATGGGGTTTGGTCCTTACAGTATATCTGCAGAATTATTAAATATAATGGGATGCTGGCTACAAAGGAATTTTATAATCCAATTCATTCATCTGACATCTGTATTGTAAGATAAGGCTCTAGTTATGGCTGGAGATATTTTTTCTGTTGATGCTCAAAGAACTCTTAGATTGCCAGTATGGCTTATCCATATCCTGATGGTAATGAGAGCCCGTGTAACTTGTGAGCAGCTCGTGCTATTTAGTCTGTGCATCTCCAAGACCCCAGTAATGTGGAGATAACAAATATTCTTTTTCTTGTTGAATTGGAATTGAATCTAAAAATTTTTGATTTAAATCTGCAGCTTAGTTGGAGAAAAAAAGGGACAGTAGCAGGTGGCCAGTAAAGGGTCTGTTCTGCCTGATGAACTCAAATATTCATGTTGAGGTGCTGCAATAGTTTGCTATTTTTGTAATTCATCTTACAAAACAAGTTCCGGGTTGAGCTCTGCTTCCATGTATTCTCTCTCCATGGAAATTACGTCCTTTTACTCATTTCAAATTAGGTGAGTACAATGAAATCCTTATTTTACATATTTATTAACAAGGTTTTCATCCCTGTGGTATTGTAACTACCCTCAGTACTCTATGCAAAGAAATTACACAGAGAACTCAACAAACCTTCAGGAGGTATATGTGGTCACTCTTTTTTAAGCACTACTGCTTCTATCTGTATTATTCTTATGTGTTGCTGTCAGCCCTTATTTTGTGCCATTCCTTTCCAGAAGCTGTTGGTGGCATTGTTTTTTTTTTTTTTTTTTAATTCTGAAATAAATCACATTAAAGGCCTCATGCCAAGTTTGAATCCCACTGGATATTAATTGTTAGAAAATTGATGAGTGAAGAAATGATGTCAACTGTGCTGTCTGGCACATAGAGGGTTAAGGGAATTTTTAGTCTCACCAAAAAGTATTTGGTCAGGTACTCAGGTGCTGGAAATTTTCTTAGCAACATCAGTCACCTAGGAACATGATCATCTGCTGTTCTGGGGTAGAGATTACAGAGCTTAATGATTACCTTCTATAAGCTGCAGCTGATGCCAGACTCTACCCCCTTTACACCTAATTAGCCTCATTAATGAGCTCTTCTGCTCTCCACAGAGAGGGCTTCCTCCTCAGAATAGGAGGTAAAAATACTTCACCCAGGTAGATGTGCTGAAACCTTTAATTATTGCCCACACCTGCAAAGCGTTATGTGTCTGACAGCAATATTGCTTACCCAAAACTGCTTATTTACAGTGACCACAGCACCAAGCATTAACTCTTTAGCACCAACAGAATTGGTTTGAACCTTTGCAAGTATTTATAGAGGGTGGAAAGACAGGCAGTTGCAAATTTAATGCTTAATCAAGTTGGTTGTGATGGGGGGGGTGAAGGCAGTTTGTATGTGATGAAAATGTTTTAAAAAGTTTCTGAGTATTTTGTTTAATCTTGAAAAATGAGCTGAAATGGATGTTGCATGACAAATATAACAATAGCAGAACTAAGAGCACTGTTAGGCAAGTTCCATTCTTTAAATGATGATTGCTTCTGGGTTTGAAGCAATGTAATTTAGTACTGCTAAAATGGAAACACAGAAAAATACACTTCTAGTGATCAATGGAGCAGGCAGTAACTGCACTAATGAAGTGTTCAGGGTGATTCTGAGTCGTAGCATTTCTGTCAATATCTACAGTAAACTTTGGGAAATGTAGTAACATTTTGAGTTATTGGTTGTACTGCTGAGGCAGCTCTGTAACGTTTTTTATGTGCGTTTGAGTCCCAGCAGTACCCATGGCCACAGTTGGGGCTAGTTGGGTAGTTAGTAACTCTTTCCTCAGTGGCCAGCATTCCTGAAGTTTCCACAGGCAGTGGCTGCTGTGAGCGTTCCCAGCAGCCATGGTGCAGCTTCTCTGGGGGACTGGCCAGAATTGCCATCAGGTCAGTTCTGTGGAGCACTCGGCCGTGTGGGAGATGAATCTTGGGCTGCAGGCAGCTGCACTCACAAGCTGGGCATCTTTAATCATGAATTTGAGACAAGAAAAAATGCTTTCCTGGAAAATTCATCTAAAATGAGTAGAAGATGTTGTGCGACCTGCAAGGCATGGGCAGTGCCTGTGTGAGTGAATGGACTTTCCAGCCAAAGTGATGAGATTTCATGCATTTTTGTCAACTCTGTTCCTCTTGAAGATGCTCTTAGCAGGCTGCTGAGTTAATGTGAATAGAAGCCTTTGAGTTAAAAAGGAATTTGGAACAGAGAACATATATTCATGTAACTGAAAATTATTAACTGAAAATAGGGTCTCAAAGCTGTGAGTTCACCTTAATAAGAGACATGATTATTAACAATTCTTCTATTATTACTATTAACAATTCTTTTATTATTATTAACAATTCTTTTGAGTGTGTAGGGGAACATTTGTTTTACTTTATTGATAATTAAAACAGCATCAAACTCCCCCAGCCAAGATGGAATCATGCACTGTGTGAATCACAGAAATTCCTGTGCATTTTTCCAAGAATGCAGTTTGAAGTGAATGCCAAAATAAAGCATCAAAATTAGCGTTTTTTCAAACAAGTGCATCATATTTTGCCAATTGTTGGTGCTTTACATCACTGTTGTATAAATGGGATGGATGCACTGCATGTGGACTCTCCTGGTGGAAAGGTTGGCAGGTTCAGTTCCGTTTCCTCGATGGAAGCTGGAGGTCCCAGGGCAGATGAGAAGGACTTGTACAAGCTCCAGGTGATCTCGGAGGGCGTGTGGGGCTGCCGGGGAGCAGCGGCCGGCAGGCCCGGCCCATCTGCTCGCTGTCAGGGCACGCAGCCGTGCAGCTGGCCCCGTGCCCCGCCAGCCAGCTCCGGGCGCTCCCGCATGGTCTCCACGACAACTCCGGGAGCTGCCGAACCGCTGCTCCCAGCCAGATGCTTCCCTGCCCATGGGCTCTAATTAGATGGCGTTTTCCCCCTCACAAAGGAGTTGGGAATTTTGCATGGTTTCCATGTCAGAAATGCGTTGTGATAGGATGGAAGTTGGGAGGAGCCATGTGGCCAGATCCGACATGATTGCACTTGCTGCAGAGGTCTGAAGTGTGAGCCAGGGGTTTGCAGGAATGCATGACAATTCCTCTTGGCTGCTGCTTCATGGATGGAGCAAAACATGTGGGGAAAGTGGAGAAAGGAAAAGTCTGCTTCCTATTTTGTCCTCACACTGGATGCAACTTTCTGTTTATGGACATCCCAGGGCAGAACTGGGGGTCTGAGATCTGGCACTAAGTGCTTGGAAGACCCAGCGTTCCCAGGCTCTCAGAGGCGAGGTTTCTTTTTTTGTTCTTGTTTCTACTTTTTAAAGGGTTTAAATAAGAACTGCAAGGTGTGAGATGTTGTGCAGGAGAGCCTGGGGAAATGAAATCAAACCTAGCCTATAAAAATGATACTTTCTAATATGTCTGGATCCTTAGCCTATTGTGAGATGGGTATTTTAGTGATCTGATGAAAGTGGGAGAAGAGCAGCAGTTTTGATGATTATACTAATGTGTTTTCTGTGTCTTGCCTTCTCGCAAGGTAAAATCTGTGCATCTTTCTGACAGTGGGCGAGAAAATGGTAAAAGGAGAGTGAAAAGTTCTCATTTATTTTAAAAGGGAAATGCTTTCCTTTGCTTTCCTCCATCCCTGAGGAAAGGTATCTCGGGCAGTTGTGTCCTGGTGGCTCAGCTCTCTCCCTGGAGTGGCAGATATGGAACAAACAAGCAGTACAAATGCAAGTGGCCTTGGAGTGGCAGATTCTGGCTGTTCTCAGAAGTGGATGCTGTGGCATCTCTGAGAGTGTAGTGACCAAAGTTACCGAGTTATGGTCTCACCTATATGATACATAACAGTGAGCACACGTGTGTGCATTTATGTATTCATCACTGACCACTTAAGTTCCCCCAGAGACCTGTACATGACTCGGGCAGGAGGGAATGGAACTTTTTCGCAGTGTTTCTAATCCAGTGCCCCTGGTAACCTCTCTCAGGGGACAGGATCTGCTCTAAGAGGAGTCTTTTCTGGCTGTTTTTCCATGGTAGTAGTTGAGGCTTCCTCACCAAGTTATCGAGTGGTGTAACACAAGGCCAGATCCACCCTCAGTGAGTTCTGCTGTAGCATTTCCTTTGCCAGTTACTCTGTGAGGGAGGGGGCACTGCAGGCCCTGTTCTTACATCGTGTACGTCAGTGGATCTGCCAGAGACTGGATGTGTCTAACTCAGTCCAAAATTGAAGTTTCATTCCATTCTATCCATTTTATTTATAGAGACAGGGGGTTTGTTACTTAGCTAAGAGAGTGGGATTTTATGACCTCTCTTCATGACTAAGGCTTCTCTCACATTGCTTTAGTGAAGTTAAAAACAGTTTGTTCTCCTTCTGAGTCTATATCAGCATCTAAATCTTATAGTAAAATGTCTTGCTCTTCAAAAAAGCTGTTTATTGAATGTGGTTTTGGGGATCTTGAGACAAAAGAGTCGTTTACATCATGCACAAAACCTGATTTTTAACATATGTACTTTATCTGGGAACTTCATGGATTTGGATGAGTTTGGGCTTTTTACATGTATCTTATGAAATCAAAAGGAAGGAATATATTAATATTTGTGATCTTAAGGCATGTTGGTCATTCGTAAGTCTTGGCCAATGAATTGGTATTTCTGCAGAGATATTTTTTCCTATTTTAACAAAATACTTTGTGTTCTACTGATTTTTAATAAATGAAGCAAAAATAGCTCATGGTTTATCTGATAGGCAATACTTTGTGTAGATTGTTTTTCCAAGCACACTTTTATATTTTGTCATAGTATAAAATATCTCATATAAAGAATTGCACTGCAATTTTTCTCCTCTTCTGAATTGTCACTAATATTCCACAATAGTTAGAATAGAAAAAGGCCTTTTCATTGCAGGGAACCTGAATTGGCAGCTGCTTTGCATGCCGAATGTCCCAGCTTCAATGGGAGCATTGCTCATGGAATGATTGCAGAGCCAGGCCCTGAAATTACCTTGCCAGCTAATGATAAAATCGCATGCGGGCCACAGGGGTTTTTGTGGAATAAATATAAGAGTGGAACAATATCCAGTACACATTATACCAGTAATTTAAAGCATATTCAGGACAAAGAGAGAGTTCCCAGTGCAGGCAGCATCATAGAGATTTGCTGTATCTGATAAAGATTAGGTTTTTCAGCTCATAATACCATACTATTACTTTCCTTTTGTTAGTCTTTCAACACCTACACTCCTGCATTGACACAATATCAAGTAGGAAGAGGAAGAATAGCCTTGTATTTAAGGACTGAGCAGGGATTAAAGAAATTTCGGTTCTTTTCCCTGGCTCTGCCAGAGACTTTTGTGACCGTGTACAAGTTACTTATTATTTTCATGCCTCTATTCTTGATCTGTGAAATGGTGATTTTTTTTTTTTTCCTTTCTTTTTCCTCCCAACCCTAAATGCTTTCTTGCTGGCTTCTTTGCACTTCATGTGCCAGGCTTGTTCCTTGAGTTCCAGCTATGAAGATGTAGCAGTTGCTTAGGGATAGGAAGTGTCTGGCTGCTGTAGGTGATGAAATCAGGGCAGGCAATGGCTGGAATTAGCCATGTAAACATTTGGAAAGCTGGCTGGCTTCATTACAGTGAAGTACTTTCATTAGTTGTGAATATGAGTGTGTGTCATTTTACTTGGTCTAACAGGAAAATGCCAGGTATGCTGATGAACTGACAGGGTTTGAAAGGAGAAGCAAAACCAATGCTCTGTCATGGCAGGTTTTTCTGGTTACACATTTTTTGACAGTTTCGTCTTTTATTTGAAGTTGGTTTTGTGCTCTCGTGCTGTGTCTCTACCAGAGGCTGTATACTGTAGTGAGGAACAGGAAAAAATATCTGAAATTGGGCTGGTGATGGAACTGGGCACTTACATGAGACACTGGGTGTTCGGGAAGTGCAGTCTGCATTGGTAGCACATGACTGTAAAATGCTTTTCAAGACTGCACTTGGCAATAATCATTTATCAGAGCTGGTAGTCTTTTTTTGAACAGAGCCTGAATGTCGTGTTCTTTAGAAGACACGTTGTCAAATCTCTGGGCATGTGATCTCTTTTGTTCCTGAGTTGCATCTTGAGATGCTAATAAAGCTCTGGTATCATTCACTTAATGTGGAGAGTTTGATCTCTGCTTTCTGGATTCCATTATGACTGAGGTGGATGCAAAGTGCTCTCTTGTGCTGAACCTATGGACTGGTTATGGGAGGTTGTTTGTCAGTGCAATTGCAAGCTGAATGAGCCAATGTCCTACCAGATGTCTGTCACCACTTTCAGGTTTTCTTTATGGAATCCCACTGGCTTCTTCAGCTGTGATGAGCTAATCTTTCCCTGACATTGCAATCACAGTTCTGGAAAGGTGTGCCTTTGGCTGCTGCTGTACCTGAATCCAGATCATTCTCCTGTCTTGCTTGCGTTATAATTCTGGATGGAATTAAGGACGATGAGTCCTAGAATATCCTTACTGGCTTTACTTTGTCACTTGCAGCATAACCAGTGTCAGCACAGGATGTGACTGTGTGCAATGTCCGGTGGTACTGAGCGGGTGATACGTGACTGCCTTGCATGCCCTTGGTTTGCTGTGTGTTGGGGGGGCTGCAGTGGTGCTGGACTTGCAGCTTGCCCGCTGTCGTGTGGGCACCTTGTTGTGTGCCTTTCCAGCCTGCCATGTCTGGCTGGGCGCTGGGCAGGGCGGCTCAGGCGGTGTTTGTTAGCGAGGCTGTGCCACGTGCTGGCCGTGCCCATGCACACACAGCCCTCCTGCCTTCCGTGACACAGCTCTGAGAGCTGTCTGAACAAAGTCTTCGGCTTTGGCTTCTTGGGGTTGGGGATCTTTTCACTGGGTCTTTTCCCCCGCTTAGAATCAAGTTTTGTGAAATCTTTGCTTGTGTGAGGAATTCTCTCTGTTGACCTAATTTGACCCCTGCCTTTGACCCCTGTCTTTCTTCTTTGCTGTTCTGTCCAGCACTCACGTGCTGCCTTCAAAGCACTGTTGGCCAGGTGCGTGCTCCTGCACGAGTGGGAGTAGTTGGATTTCCATGACTTGTCTGAGCTCCTGTGTCTTTCCAGAAGCATCCTATGTTTGCCTCTGTCCCTTCTTCCACGTCTTTCTCTCATCTGAGCTGTCTTCTGTCCTGCATATTTTAGTCCCTTATATTCACTCTGAAAGTTCCTGCCATAACCATTGAGCTGAGGAAAAGTGATTTCCTTAAAATATGAGGGATCATGGTGAAATTTTTTACAGTGTAACTAAACCAAATTGGGCTTTATCTTTTAATTTGCGTTATGGCTTCTTAAAACAGCAGGTTCTCTGAAACTCTAGAGCAGTCTGAAATAAATCCTAGACTCCTTTTGTTTTCCTGTTGCTGCCTTAAGTAGTTTTAAGCATTATTTTAGAATGTAACTGAATTCCAATTTGAAAATAGGTCTGGCAGCAGATCAGATGTTGGCTGAAACTTTTCAGCTTTTTAAGAGGTCATGAGATGTAGCACTGCCCTGATGAACTTCATCATGCCAGCTGAATATAAAATAGTCATGTAAAGGGAGATTTGCAAAGACATAAAGAAAAGGCACCTATTTTTTCAGTGCATCTGGGAATCGTAATCTTATATTTTGAAGTTTCTTCTCTTAAGATAAGATTGCAGATTAAATGTGTACATTTTTGTAATAAAAATAATTCCATGATCCAATCTTGAAAGAGATGTGAATTACCTGTAACATTACAGATAAGTCAGATTCCTCATGGAGTCATATTGTGCACACATTTAGAGCCTTTGCAGTGCAATATTTTAGCTTCTGTTAGGCATTTACAGTTGGAGAGGGGATTAATGGATTTTTAAGGTGTTGATGAATCGAGGCCTAAATTTTAATTGTTAGAACCAGCAAGTTTAGGAGTTGATGAGTTTTTCAGGACAAGTTATTTTAATTGTTTCACATACAAACAAGACCATGCATTTCACAACATATCTGCAGTTCTGCGTGTGTCTCCTCATGTGTAATGTCATTTGTCAGTAAAAGCAGAGCTGATTAGCTTTATAATTTACAGTTAACCAGATCTGTCAGGGAAATGGCCTTATTGTCCAGCTTGTCTTTTTGTCCTGAAGCTGTGGCTGGGGGTGGAACAGTGTGTGCACCTCGGGGAGGTCAGCGAGGGTGGAAGGCACTAATGCATTCTGAGCTGCAAAGCTCACGCTTGACCTCGATGATTAAAGTTTTTCCTGTCATCCAGCAGCAGTTGAGCCTGAATTGTCTCTTAAGAAGTCAAAAGGTCTAATCAGCCTAATGAACAAACTCAATCATTAGTACTTTGGGAAGGAAGTGTGCTACCACTGCTGGTGCCCCAGCTGCAGGGTGTGCGTTGATGGGGGCGCAGGAGGAGCTGCCAGAGGTACAGCAGGGCACAGCCCCCTCCCCTTCGCAGGGCTGAGCTCATCCCACGGTGCCCACACTCTCCTCTGGCCATGGGGGAAATTTCACATTCTTGTAGGTGATAGGAAGGGCTGCTTGTTTCCTTTGAAGGGTTTTTTAAGTGAAGATTAAACAAAAGCTAAACCTTCCTTGGGTGAACATCTGTACTAGTGAGCTAATCTACATTTTTCTTTACCTGTTTGTCCCAGCACTTTTCAGTCAGATTTCTCTGACGTGGATAAAATATTTTTCAGGGATCCTTTGTTACGTTCCAGTATCTGAAGTTAATGGGAAAGCCTTCTTCATACTGGTCAAGTAGATGACAACTAAATGTCATTTAAATTCAGTAAAACCTTTCAGAAAGCGCACACCTTGGCTTTGGAGCCAGAACCTTTGTCACGTGTGTCTTGGAGACTGGCACCAGTGTCTTGTATACATGCACATACCAGCCAGACCTGTTTTTCCAAACAGTTTCTCTTTGTTTTTTAATAATGAAGTGTCTTACAATTCTTTATTCTGATGAGAGCGAAGCCACAGCGAAGAAGAAAAAAGTGGTTTTTTCACACTCATGTTTCTTGCCTGGAATGCATGGTAGTGATTTTGGTTTTCCCTGTAAAGAGAGTAAATCAAACCCAGGTCATTATTTTTAAAATAAAATACCCTGAAGGTGTAGTTATCACATAAGAAACCTACTTTTTTTCCAAATCCATGGAAATTCACTGGCTCAAGCAAGGGGTGACAGAAACTCTCATAAGAAAGTGACTTCTTCCCTCTGTGAAGGAGACGCACCCTGTGCTTCGACAGACACGTGCAATTGATCCTTGTCCTCAGTCATTTTAGTGGTCCTGTTGTCTTGATTTTACACAGCCAGTGGTAAATGAGATTGCTAATTTAAAGCTTTCAGAAACAGAATGATATCATCCTTTTAAAGGGGATGCTTTAAGACTTTTTGCTATCTAATGTTAATTTTGAATATTCAACAGATTAAGAGTCCAAATATATTTGAGTATGAGCATCCATAATAATTATACATCAGTATAATTTAGTCCTTCTTTGTTACTTGTTTTTAATTCAATAAATATATTTGCTTGCTATGTTGTGTATTTGTAGAAGTGTGGAGGAAATGGTGCCCTTACAGCAGATACATAGCAGACTTCAGCATTACCATAACTCGTTAAAATCAGATAAAAGTAGAGCTGCAAAACAGTTTCTGTCTTTTGCTAACAAGATTGTGAAAAAGGGAAATTCCACTCCTCTGATATGAGTTTTTCAGAACTGTGGACAGAACAGAGTGGACATTGCTGATCTCTTTGTGCTGGGTCTGCTGAGGCAGATAAGCAGAGTATACATCAACAGAATTCACATGAATGTCATATTTTGGGGACAATAAGTAAAAATAGATTTTTGAGTGATGAAAGTTCTTCAGTTTTAGCAAAATGTATGTAGGAATACTCTGGGTTTTTTTGGTAATCTGCAATTTTCTGGCATGCTTTTCCATCCTGTGGCTGGAACCTACAAATAAAGTGCAGTTTACTCAGTGCTAGGTAAGGCCTGTGTTACTTACCTGTTTACTTTGGATGGGAGGAAGGTCAGATGGAGGCAGTGAATTCAAATGGACTCAGCCAAGGCTGTTTGAGTGTTCAATGCTCTGAACTCTCCAGGGTGAACCCATCACTTTCTGTGAAGAGGCGTTCGTGTCTCACCGTTCGTCTGTGATGAGGCAGTTCCTGCAGAATGCCATCCAGCTGCAGCTCTTCAAGCAGGTACAGCCTCCAGTGCTCCATGGGGAAGCAGATTCTGTAACAATTCAGGTGGGGTTTGGAGGGCTGTTTCTCTATCCCTTGATCCTGTAGTGCAGCACCTCAATTCTTGCTTGCTGGCTTCTCTCACACTCAGGTGCTGAGGCTTTCTCTATATTGAGAGGTGGATGGGTTTTCCCACTAATGGTCTCTGAGCCCAGGGATTTTTCTTATCTGTGCATACCTAGACCCAAAATAACTGCTGTAAGCTTTGTCCAGAAAGCATATTCCTGTTGAACATAGAATTACTGCTGTAGGGCAGCTGAAAACATGTACATGTAGCCAAGCACGAATGCTGGTTTTTAGCAAAGCCACCCACCTTTGGGCAATGGTCAGCATTGGGCCAGTTTGGGTGGTAGTTCCCTTCTATTCTGAGTCCCTACCCAATGCAAACACTGGCGTTATTCCAGCTAAGGAACAATAAAGTCTTTCTGAAAAGATGAAGAATGGGATGATGTGTTTCTGTCTTTTAATGCTGGTGCAGTTCATTGATGGACGTCTGGATTTGCTGAACTCTGGGGAGGGCTTCAGTGATGTGTTTGAAGAGGAGATAAATATGGGAGAATATGCAGGTAAGAAATATTTTAAGGTAATTTCAGACGCTTTTGTTGGCTCACCATTTGTGGGTTATCATGATGTAATTGGTCATTGCTGCTAGGTAAGTAACTGATGCTTAGGGATCCTGGCAGGCTGAAATGTCTTAAATTTTTGTTCTTTCCTCTGTCAAGAACTTTGAATAATGTATTGTAGTCTGAGTAATGCCTGTTCAGTCTTATAAAACCTCAGCTTTACCACTAATAAAGTACAACTAAAAGAGTTCTTGCATTGGACAAAAAATCTTGGCTTTACCCAGAAACACCTCAGATTTCTTATAGTGAGCTTAAAAACATCTGTGTTCTCAGATGTCTGAGACAACACCAAGAAAATAGGAAAGTGTAAATCTCTCATCACTGTTATGTTTTCTCCTAAAAGAAAAGGCTGGCTGTCCTGTTCTGTCCATGCTCCAGAACCACTAAGTGCCAACACTTCATGTTTGGAGCTTGTTTTCTGTTCAGCAGAGGGTTACATTTTGTTTGTTTGTGTGTTTGATTCTCTGTAGGTAGCGACAAACTGTACCACCAGTGGCTGTCCACAGTGAGGGTAAGCACACAAGATCCTGCCAGACATCCTGGAGCTGGGGTGGGCCCATTGAAGATTTTCAGTTAGTGACAGAGACAGTAAACCTTAAAGCTGTTTACATCTGATTGCATATAATCAAATTTGATCTCTGGAAATGTAATTTTGCACTGAAAATAGGAAATACAACATCAGCCAGGGTTTAATTCCTTGAATGTTGCCCTTCTCCTGTGTTTTCAGTAAGGTGCTGTACTGCAATAGTCCGTGGGGTGTTGCAGGGGTGTAAAACACCAGCCAGACAAGCAGATTATTGCAGCTGATGTATCACTGGCTCATCAGTTTATATTCATCACATGAAATTCAGCTTTTCAGAATTAACGTTTGTGACTGGAGTTAGATTTCATTTTCCCTCAATTTATCCCTTTCTCAACTACTTGTATCTTAAAAAGGCAGCATGTATGTGATAACCAGGACTGTGGGATGAGGGAAAGTAAAAGCAGATCTCGCCCCTTCAGATTGAACATACAGGCTGTCCTGAGACAGTCTCTGCCTCACATGCTGAGTGTTGCTCAGGGTACTTGTGTCTTAAACTTGTTAACTTAATGAAATGCACAGGACACCCCTGAGGGTGAGTGGAAGCACAGAACAAGGTTTGTAAGATGTGTAAGACAAGGGCTCTTGGCAGACACCCCTATTTTTCTCTGGACAAGTGCTGTATTAAACAGAATTGGGCAAAACCAGAGCAACGTTCAGTCTGGTTTTCCTTGGGTCTTTTTCTTTAAATTTGACCTTTTCATACTCAGCTCTGCTAATAAGCATAGTTAATGCTCTGTTATTTTAAGTTAAGAATGGTGGATTTTAGATTGCTGTTTGCTTTAAAGAGCTTGGATAACATTTCTTCCCTTGTTACTATAATTACAGAAAGGAAGTGGAGCCATTTTAAACACAGTAAAGACCAAGGCTAACCCTGCCATGAAGACTGTCTATAAGTTTGTAAGTATTGAGTACTGGCTTACTACTGAGATAAGAGTCTAATTACAATTCTGTTTTAACCTTTCAAATGAGACTCAAGATTTACATCCATTTTTATTGGACTCACAGAATTACTCAAAATATATATTCATTCGAATTTCAAATCTAAATGAAAAAGTCATTTTGAAATTTAAACTCAATTGAAATGCAAAGGACAATGGGAACTTGTGATTTCTTTTGAAAGTACAGATGATAAATTCCATTTATTACACAGAACTCTTTCTGGGAAATGGTGCCTGTGTGCTCTGCTAGGCAGCTCTACCATCTCATCATTGCTCTGTTGGAAATCATTGTTACCTCAGCTTTCCCTGCTTGCAGCTTCATCGAAAGAAGGGAATCCTCTCATTTTCCAAATTGTTTCCATCTTTTCTAAATGTCAATTAATTTTCCCTAGAGATTTCTTATACCTGCTTATTTAGAGCCCAACTTACTGAGTTATTCTTTAAATGGACGTGTTTTCAGTGCTGTTAACAAACAGCTGGCGTGTTGCTGTGCTATCGTGTGTGGCTGCCAGCTCCACTCTGCCAGATCAAACAGCACAGAAACAAGTGAGGATTTCTTATATGCTCAATTCTGGGAAATAATGCTACAAAAAGCGTTGAGATAATCATTCAAACTTGGGGTTTTTGCTGCCTTCCTCCAGCCTTAGAGAGAGGAGTAGGATGAGATTGGCTCTACTAAATGGAACTGGCATCCAGAGCACTGCGAGGAGAGTTTGCAGGCTCACTGCCAGTGTGGAAGAATAGAAGTTTATAGCAAAGATAAATACTTACAGGGGAACAGTGAGGCTGTGGAATGCAAAAAGATGAAAGATGTCTGTGGCTTCAAAACTGGGAAAACAACATTTTTTGCAACAAAGGTGGGGTGGTGTTTTTTGTTTATTTGGGGTCTCTTTAGGTTTCTGTTTGTTTTAATGTGTTTTCAGTATCTTGTTACAATTTTTTATTACCATGTTTATTAACTAAAAACAAATTTAGTCACTGCTGGAAATAGAAAGGAGTTTTAACTTAAATTAATTTTTCATGCAGGCAAAAGATCATGCAAAAATGGGAATAAAAGAAGTGAAAAACCGCTTGAAGCAAAAGGTACTTGAAGTTCTTATTCAAAATGTATAAGTGCCACGTCTGAAATCCTTAGCCACTGAAAGCATGATGTGATCAATAGGAAGCTGTTTGATACAGTGTTGTTAGCACACTTCAAAATGCATTACCAGCTGTCCTGGATTTTTCACACTTATAAATATTCACAGACAAAAAAAAATTGTCTTCAAATACATTAAAGCTCTGACTTAAACCCACAAAAGCCAGAAAATTGAGTGTTCTGTTTGGAGTGGTCCTGCTCCTGTCCTTTGTGCTGGGGCACCATGGAAGGGGCATGTGGACTGGGAGCTCTTCCACAGTTTGGCAGTGAACTTTTTGCAAATGGAAAATTGTTGTTATTTTTGCAGTAATCAATCAGGAAAAATAATATCATGTCTGTCTGCCATTGGGAAGGGTATTTCTGCATTTCTTGAATGTCCATTGCAAAGTTCAGACAGGAAGGAATTTATTAGAGTTGGTATCTTTTGCCAGTTGGAATTATTGCAGGAAAAAATACTCAAAGTGTTTGTTGTTTCCCAAATCTGTGTATTTGGAAGCAGCCCAATTCCAAACTGCTCCCCTGTGTTTGAGGGGTGTGTTACCCATTGCTGCAGCCCAAGTGCAGGTGCAGTCCCACTGACACACCCAGTGGGAGCTGGGCCCCTGCCCTGCCTCACTGCAGGTGCTCCCCCTGTTCCGTCAGTCGGAGCTCTCAGTCATGGGGCAAGCGAGGCAGCCCATCTGCTGAGAGAGCTCCGGTTCTTTTTCAGAAATTTGTGCTCAATTTGTTGCATAGGAGCTTGGGGGTTGATTTTTTTTTAATCTGTGCTCTCCCTGTAAATTTCTTCTCTAAATTTCTAGACCATCCTCTTAAATTTGGGCTGCAAATATGTTGGTGGGCAGACAGAAATGCACTTGAGCCTGTCACCAGCCTGTTCCTCCTAAGGGGTTTCTGTGCAGCTGGGCTGTGAAGTGAGGAATTACCTGTGTACATTCCAACTGCTGTTCCCTCTCTAAACACCCCAGACATTGCTGTAGATTCTCGAGGAAGATGAAGTTGCTTCAGATGCTTTTATGCCATTTTATTTTATTACACTAAGTTATATATGACTACTGTAGGTATAATTTGAAAGGAATAGAAACGTGAAGCAGTCTTCTTGTACTTGGATTTCCTTATGACATTCCACGTGTTTCATTTCTGGACATAACCTTCCTAAATAATAAAATGTTTGGCCTTCTCTTGTGTGTTTCTCAAGCAGTTGGAGCTGTGTAACATGACCAGACTTTTTCCTGCATTTTAAATGCAAATAGAGTTGTGTGCTGTTGTGTGACATTTGTATACGACGCTGAGAAAAGCCTCATTCAGTCATTGCTTTGTTTTATTATTTTTGTTGTCCTCCTGGTCTGTCAAGCAGCAAGCTTCTCTTTAAAAAACACACATAACATTTACAACTTAATGGCCCAATTTTGTTTCACCTTCCTTATTATGTGGTGTTTCTGTAAGTGAGATGCTTAAACAGGATTGTTCAACATAGGCTTTCACAAGAGCTTAAAAGATTGCTGTGAGTAGTTGACATACACTGCTCTACCCCTCCTTCCTTTATTATTCTGTCCTTTTCTATCCCATCCTCTTCTGCATGTGAATGCAGATAGGAAGGTAACTCTAAAATTAGGGATTGCTCTGTTAAAAGTGATAAAAATAGCAAACACTGTTTTGGTCAGCCTTATTTTTAATCTAAATGTCTGTGCTGCTCCGTTATGGGTCTGTTATGCACAGGTCTATTAATGCATCCTCCCCAGTTTTATGTAAGAGCATTGTATTTATCCTGTGTTTCCTCGCTAGCATGTGTGAGTGCTAACTGTCTGACATCCTGGTATCATTAAATACTTACTTTTTGCCAAATTTGGGATGCTAGTCTTTTATCTTCTAAGAGTAACCTGAGGTTATATTTAAACTGAACTTACTATCCACTGCATTTAACATACTATTTTCCATTATTAATATAGAAAGTATGCAGGTCCCTGGTAAGGAAAAGTCAAATATAAACATCCTTTTTACAGTTTTTGCTACCAAATCTGAGCAGCTTCTGTACAAGACAGAATTTAAAAATGCAATAAAGCTGGAGGTCTGCTTCCTCCAACTCTGCATAGCAATGGTGACCTCTTAAATATAATCAAGAGCCCATTTTGCCCTTGGTCTGCTCCAGTCTTGGGTTTGAATTGCAAATGAGAAATGCAGGATTGACCTGTTGAGAGGTCACTGTGGTGTGTGTAAGGTCCTTCTTTAATATGATAGTGGAGATTGAATGGGGCTCCATTTCCATCCCTTGTTCATTTGTGGTGCAGTATTTCAAAGCAACAGAAATAGTTTTCAGAGGATTCTTAGGAGTGAGAGCAAATAATTGTTAATAGATGCAGCCTGGTAGCTTTATTTTATATCTGATACAGTTCTTCTTTCCTTTTTTTTTCTCTTTTTTCTTTTTCATTTCCCTTTTTGTATTTTCTGCAAAGGCTGCCTTTTTCCATCTCACAAATGGACTGTGGTGGTCAAGTCCCTCCGTTAGTGGCTCATTTGAAGCTTAACTGCATAGAATTAGGAAGAAGGAGGAATATGAATGGTACCATCCTCAACTTTCAGTCAGGAGAATGGAACTTACTGAAAGCTCTGGCTAAGACAATTTATATAAATGGTTGGGCACTTGGCATTAATGTATTCAACATTATTTTCATTCCTAGAGCCCTGTGTGGCTCTAGTTAATGCCTGGTATTCTAGGAACAACTCATTTAGAGCTTTATAATATGACCTGCACTATGTTCGAGACATTCAGAATGTGTTTTGCTCCTCTCTAGCCAGTGTTTGCACTCCGTTACAAAATTTAAGATCAGGTTTCAGTGTTTTTTTAACTCAAATGTGTTTTCATCGAAGATAGAAAACAAACTTTTGTGAGGCAGATTTTGCTTTGATGAGTGAAGCTGTGTTGATGATTTGTTTGCCTTTTGGGGATGATGAAAAAATAGAGAGGAATCAAATAATTTAATTTCATATTTTGTTAAGCAATTTTTTTAAAATATGCTGTGTTTTCTTTGGAAGTCTGTGCACCAAACACAGTGGAAGTAGGCTTTAGGAACATGTTATCTTTTATATGCAATTACATCATCAAAGAAGTAGAGCCAGTCTATAGCAATAAAAGTTCGAGGATTTGCAGTGATTGTTACACATCTGAGGAGATTTTGCTTAATGGCTTAATCTCTCTATCTTTTATCTCCTCCCGTTCCCCTCATGTCCAGACTTTTGTGTCCTTTTTCCATTTTTTGGGGAATTTGCTTGGGAAGGTGCTTTGCCTTCCCTTGCTTGCATTGCTGCCTTCGTTGGAGCCTCAGCTCCGGGCAGGGCTCTGCGGGCCGGGAGCAGCCCTTGCTCAGGGGGGGTTGGGTGGCCCTGGGTGTGCTGCAGCTTCGGCAGCTCCAGGCACCTCCACCCCACAGCAACACGTAAATAGGGTTGTGTGTAGTGTCAGTGCAGGGAATGGTGCTGCCATAGGCTGTGAGTCCAAAACTGATCCCTTGTGGGCTCAGTGCTGTCTGGAGCTGGAGTAGGAGTTTGACAGACACTCAGGTTTCTTGTCATTGCCCTGTTTTGGGGCTCTTTGTTACTAATTCGGAGGACTTTGCTGTACCTTTTCAAGACAAGGTGGCATTGTGCCGCTGGAGGTGGGGGGGGAAAGAAAAAGTTTTTCTCTCTAGTTTGACCTTAACAAGTTGTTAATTCCCCACGTTCCTTATGCCCATATTGGGGAACCACTGCTCTACCAGCTGGATCTAAAGAGGGGTCTCAGCTTCTCTGTGGAGCAGACAAAGCCCCTTAGAAAGTCCATCCAGCTTTTTGTTTCATTTGACCTAAACACATTAGGTCAGTGTGTGTCCAAAGGAACCATTTCTAATTGGCCATCAGCTTACACAGCTCATTATTGTACCTGAGCGAGCTGGGGGCTCACGGGGCCGTGTCAGAGGTCAGGGAATCAAAGCCCTGCCGGTGGCAGCAGCCACCCTCAGGTCAGCCTTGCAGAGCTCCAGCATGTGCAGCCTTCTCTCCATATTTACCCAGCATTATTTCCTTGGCATTGTTGCAGAGATGTAAGGTTTGGGGCCCACTGCGTTACAGACTGTTTCTCGACTCACTTTCAAACTCTTTGCTCCTTCTCTGATTCCTGGTGTCTGCAGGCCTTTGTCTTTTTCAAAACCTGTGTTACACACCCTGTGCCTGCACTTGGCAAGTCCTCGAAGCTGGGCTGGTGGGTCACTTCACTTCTGGAGAGGAGACCTAATGTCAGAGGAAACAAGAAGTGTTCTGCCAGACAGTCCTTGGTGTTGTACCTTCTCCTGGAGGCATGTGCAGTACACACAGACTCCAAGATGAAATGCAAAGCTAACTAAGCTCCGAGTTCCATCTCTCCTTGTCACTTCCACCAGTAATTGTTCTGCTATGGATAATTCTGTGCAGTACATAAATGGAATTACTGTGTTCATTTAGGTTTACAATAAGCAGAATGCCCTGTCCCTGGGCTTCTCTTGAATTCATTTCTAAAATAGAAAATCTGAGCTATGTTTTTTTTCTCCACATGCACTTCCTGGCTTTTGCGTGTTTAAGTCAGACATTTTACTGAATGTCCTGTGTGCACCACTGGTACTGGGAGGAGAGAGGGGTTGTGTACAGGCTCTGACAGATGAAATGTTCTATTCTAACCATGTTTTCTTTTCTGTACTTTGGTGTTTTTTTCCCCTAACATCCAAATTGTTAGTCAGCATTATCCTCTAGTGTCTCCTTTGTGCACCTTCCCCTCACTCTGGAGTGTTCCTGGCCATGCTATTCACCTTTTCCTACCACACAGGACATTGCTGAGAACGGGTGCTCGGCAGCGCCGGAGGAGCCCCTGCCAAGGACAGCACCATTGCCACTGGTTGAGAAGAAGGACCCGAAATTAAGAGAGGACAGGAGACCAATCACAGTACATTTTGGTCAGGTAGGTCTTAGTGTAAAGTATTTCTTAGTCATCTGACTCAGCAAAAATAGTTCAGAAAATAGTAATGATAACGAATCTGCCAAACACTTCACTATTCATTATGAACTGTGCTATTCTAGTTTTATTTCTGTTGTATCTATTTAAAGGGGATTCCAAAACCTGATTTTTCTGGGGTTTACTGGTTCCTTTTGTTCATACAATGATTTTGAGGAAAATAAACCATAAGTGAGTGGGGGGGTGAAGCATAATTATTGTAGCAACTGTATAAAATATTTTGTGGCTGTTTTAGCATGCAAGGTGCTACAGCCCTCAGGACTTAGGGTGTAGAATTTAAAACATCCCCTGTTATCTAGCCAGATCATTAGTGTCAATATGGAACATCCAACTATTAAAGCATTTGAACATTCTCTGAAAATTAAATGCGATGAACTAAGATGGAAAAATCAATTAATAGCTTGTTAGTGTACTCTGTATTCAGTATTGACAGCTGAGCTGTTCACATTAGTTACTCGTGTAATGTTTCTTTTGATATGTCTGCAAAACAGAGAGTTTGTGGGGAGGTTTGAAGAGCTATTTAGAAAATGTTGTAGTTGCTGTGATTTTCTTGGAAAAACACCCAGTATTTATTATTAGTTTGCCAGTGTTCCCCTATTAAGTGTAGCCTGACTCAAAAAATAACATGATTTATATTCACAGTTCTCTTTTCTTTTGCTCTATCTATTCTTTATGCTGTTCTGACCAGAAAAGAGGAGGGACTATCTCATTTCTTCTAAGGAAACAAAGTGTAATTTTGAAGCAATTGTAAAACATTATAAAATGTGAAGCAAACCAGTTTTAGAGAAGTGTCTATGAATAGAAATCAGTCAGTGTGGCTGCGCTGACTGTTCAGGTATCAGATGGGGCTACCCCAGGTCTGGTCAGTGCTCAGAGCAGTGTTGTCTGCATCATTTTAGAATTACATTTATTTCTTTCAGTACTTTCACCACTGTGCTAAATGTAAGTTCTTGGAGACTTTTTAAAAATCGTTCTCTTCCAATGAAGTATTTGCAGTAGAGATTTATTTTTCCATTACTTTCTGTGCCAATACAGTTGAGAGGAATTTGGGCTACTGGAGGAATGCAGCCATCTAGCTCCTGCAGGGACATGTTACATTTCATTTGAAGCAGTCAGGAATCAGATAATATTACAGTTTATTTTCAGTTTCTTCTTTAGATTTTTGTGAACAATGGACGGTTCAAACATTATGGTAGATTAATGAAATATATATTGAGTGGTAAGTGCAAATTTAAATTCATGAGGTTTTATAACCGTCACTTTCAAATTTTTTAATGATCACTTTCTCTGTGTCGAAAGAAACACACATCAGCTTTTCTGACCCCTGGCTGTGGGGAGAGGCTCTCTGGCTAAATGCTTATTGCTGTCATCACATTACAAATGTGGGTTTCCAAAAACTGATCTGACTTAGCAGTTGTAGGGCTCTCTTACTCACAGCCTTTGTCCTGGCACAGGTCTGCTTTTCCTGATAGCCCAATGCCAAAACAAAAATGCAATCATACTTTCATTTAAAAGGAAAAGATGTTCAGGTTTATGAAATATAGATTAAGGCTTCGGGGAGGAAAAAAGCAGCAACATTTACTGTATAAATGGGAGATGGCTTCTAACTCGTGATTAAAGGCAGAGATTTTAGTGTCACTTTTAACTCTGTCTAGAATACAGAAGGTGGGAACAATTAAAAAGGCACAAGAACTCTGAAATAAGGGCTGTTTGTGCATTCACAGCTCTTCTAAACTGAAGAGGATGAAAGAGGCTTTTTTCCCATTGTCAGGGGCTCTCTCGGAGCGCAGCATTGTGGCTGGCAGCGCGCTTTGCAGTGCAGCGTGCGCGGGGTCAGGGCCCCTGCGCGGGGCGCGGTGCGGGGAGCCCGGCCCGGCGCGGCAGCAGCGCCGCACAGCCAGCGCGGCCCTCTAATTGAGACGTGCTGTCAAAGTGACAAACACATTTGCATACAGTCTATTTATTTTCCTCGGAAAGGTCTGCAGTCTGCTGTTGGTTGAACATTCTTAATCAGCTCGCTGTAAGTGAGCCGGCAGCGAGCTGTCCTGTGCTGGGTGCTTCTCTTCATTACATGACAGATTAGCTAAAGGGGGATGGGCTAGCGAGCCAGCAGCAACCTTTAATTTTAACTCATTATCTCTCACCCTAGAGTGAGGGAGTTGCTAGCTTTTCCAAACACAGTTGTGTATCTGCAGTTGTTAGGCTACGGAAATATCAGTAAAATATCTCGAAATGACTGTGAAAGCACAGCCCCTCAGCTGATGGTTCACCAAAATTTGGCAATAATTATCTGATGGGGGAGATTCTGTATGTCCTGGCTCGTATTGGTGAGTGGTGATCGGGCATCATTGGAGAGCATTGTTTATTATGGAATTGTTTTAATGATGCTTTCTGTGCATCATGAAGACATTGTGGTAAAGCTCTCCTTGATGGTGAAAAGAAGGGTTTTAGCCAGAGACCCTGGGGCAATGCAGTAAAGATCTAAACATGTGCTCTTATTAAAGACCACCGTGGGAGGGTGGGACCACTGCTTTTCCTGGGTGGGATTTTGCATGTTTTACCCAGAGTGTGCCTTTCTTACTGATTCGTGCGTCAGCCAAATTGAGGCACTATCACCACAGACTCTGGGACAGTGCAACTGCACTCAACAAGTAGCAGGAGCAGTACAGGCGGCTCCAGGATGGCTCAGGGCTTAATTTTCAAGCCAAGGCCAAGATTCAAATGAGAAGTTTGTAGTACTGAGTAGTGCTCCGTGTTTGGGGGAAGAGTAAGGTTAATTATTATGGAAGTTCCAGTGCTACAGAGAACATCTCTTGTGATGCTGGGCTGATGGTTGGACTTGATGATCTGACCAGTCTTTTTCAACCTTAATGATTCTGTGAATGTCCTGCTACTTGCTTTCTTCTGGTTTTGTCTTAAAATCTGACCAAAATGTCCTTAAAGCATCAGAACACATGCTGCATTTTCAACTGCCAGAGCTATCCTCAGAATCCTTCCCAGTGTGCCAGGCAGGGCAGGCACCGGGAGCCCTGTAAGCCCCGCCCAAGGCAGAGTGGGACGCTAATGCCGGTGATTTGTGACTCGGGCGTTTCCCCTCGTTTCCATGCCTACACTTGTGCTTTTTAGGTAGAACACACGTGTCTGCGTTGTCCTTGAGCTGTTTGGAGAACAAACACTACGCAGTGTCATGGTGACTGTTTTGAACAGGTTCCTTGTCCAAGCAAGCAGCTGTTTGGGCTACTTTGGCAGGACCCACAGAGTTCATACAGGATTGGTGCCTGTGCCCAGTCTTCCCACCAGTCTGGGAGGGGTGGTGTTAGCACACGGGATGAACCCAAGGGCTTTAAAATCAAACCTACACTTAGAAACATTCTTTCTTAGGAGCTTCCCCACAGACAGCAGCACCACTGATTTAGTGCAATTAAACCAGCAAATGATAAGCTGCCAGAAACATCACTGGTTGGGAAAGGGCATCATTTCATTAGAAGCAAGAGATCCTGGCAGCTCTGTACAGATCTCTAATTGTGTCTGTTATAATTAGAATGTCTTTTGTCAGCTTAGCTGAGTTTATGTTTTCTATGGCTTGTTTTTATTTACTGGCAAATAGGATATTTAATTCCATTTATGTACCAAAAGGTGTACAGCTTAGGAAAATACAAAAGACACTTACACATATATCTTTAGTAGAGAGATTCAATCATGTTTCACTCTTGATGCAAACTACAGAGAACCAGTGCTCTGGGGACCAATGTAAACAGCTACAAAACAAATAGAAAATGCACTAATGTATTGAAGCTACTTGTCTGACTGTGGAAAAGCTGCTCTGGGTTCTCTCCCCAGCTCATTCTGGCTGCTGTTAAACTTTTGCAGGCCACAGCATGGAAATTGCCATCTTATTTGCTGTTCTGAGCCCTTTTGCTGTAAATGAACATGTTCATTTCTCCTATTCACAGTCTTCACTTGGAGACACAGAACAAACAACTCTGCTTTGTAGGGCAGTGCTCTTCTTCCAGGAGATTAAATGGCATTAAGAGGTCAGGGGGAAGATGGGGAGAACACCAGCCAGCTACATTCCAGGAATGCAGAACTGGATCGCTGAGGCCAGAGGCAGCAGAGGAGGGATTATCTCCAGGGTAAAAGGGATGAAGTAGGGAAGGGAGGAAGGCTCCTTTGCCAGACCCTGTGACTCCCTTCACACCCAGGTGCATCAGAACAATAGCAGATTCCCCTGGATCATAGCAGGCATTGTGTGGCACTGAGGTAGAAACCAAAGGGGAAAGGGGAAAACAAGTTCATTTGCTAATATTCGTATGACCATATGCTCTGGTTGCAGAGTCAGCTCCTCCTCTGGCCACTCTGAGCTGCTCAGACAATAGTGGGACCTTCATTAATAAAGTGAGCCTCCCACTCTTCCCCACAGATGAGCAATGTGGGTTCCCATTTCCTTCCTGCAGAGCCACATGGGGTTTCCTCCCTCTCTTCAGTTGATTCTTTATGGATTTAGCAAAAGTATAAGTTCTTTTAAATTATTTTGTCTTCAGAAAGTATATCTTCTACCCTCATTTGTTCTCACTCCTTTCTTTGTCTATTCCTTTCCAGAAGGAATTCAGTGTTGCTCAGTAAAAGTCACCCCATAGGAAAGGCAGATATCTTGACCCAGAAGCGCTTGTCCATCTAATGCCTGCTTGAGACCACTCAAATGTCCCATCAGCTTCTCAGGGGACAGTGTTCTTAGTCAGAGGAGTAAAACCAATGTCAGTGGAGAAGACAAGAAAGGATTGAAATTCTGCTTTGTGGTGTGCAGGATTAGCAGAGCTGGCAATCTGTGGGGTGGGTGTTAGGGAAAGCCTGCGCTGGCCATGTGTGCCCATCTGGGACAAGTGTGAGCAGCACCTGCAGAGTGTGCCCTGGGCGTCTGCCCCTCCTGCACCTGCTCCCCAGGGTTTCCCAAGGAGCAGGCACAGCTGGGCTCTCTCCAGCCACTGCAGCGGTGGAGTCCCTGTGGGTCTGGTGCCGTGAAGGAATTCATGCTTTGCAGTGAGATTGTGGCCCCAGTCTACATCCAGCAGATGTGTTCAGCCATGAAGGAGCACTTTGCAAACTATGGCTTTTAGTGTTTTCAGCTGTCTGGGTATTTGAGGCGCTCCTCACACAGGGATGTTCGGAATCACTGTCCTGCCCCGGATACGTCGTGTCAGGAGCTGCAATGCCTGGATGTGTGAAGGGAGTGCTGGCAGAGCGACCTCCCAGGGCTTGTGACAAGCGACAGCAGCTGTAACTGTCTGCAGTGTCTCCTTGTTAGTCCTGTTCTGCTGAGGAACCCATAAATATCTCGTAGAGAGGATCTTGGTCCATCACTGCTGGCATGTGGAAGGAGAGTTGTGCTTTATAAATAATACATACATAGAAAATAAATACATCAGTACATGCAAGGCTACCCAAATCACCTAGATTGACAACTTGGGGAGAGTTTGCAGTGTCTTATGGATGACTTGCTTCTCTATCAATGTAGATCAGCATCCAGAAGCTTCTTATGTATTACTTATGAAGTTGATATGTGCAGTTAGGCCAGAACTGTCTGAATTGACCTCTGGGCCACTGGATTAAACCCGAAGATTAAAGGGAAAGAGTGTGTGAAACATATGATTGTTCTAAGTGCTGACCCCACTGTGACAGTTTGTTTGGCCAGGCATTTTTTGGATTTGCCCTTCAGAGTTGGGCTGATGAATATCAAATAAAACAGCTGTGAGTGCCAGACTGCAGATAGAGGGTCTGTATCCTTCTGTGGGTGTGTGGGGGAGAGTGTCCCCCCAGTTATGCAGCCTGGCTTGGTGAATGATGAAGCTGAGTGAAGCAGAGAGTCGTTGTTGTTTATAGAACTCCTTAAATGAGAGACCATCTCTTTTTTGTTTTTCTCATTTTTTCTGTGCAAGTATTCCACTTGCTAGAGAGGAATAGCTGCTAAGAAATAATAAGGGGTATGTCTATTTTCCAACATTTTAAATCATGTGAGTTACATGATCTCTTTGATTTGAATTCCAGCATCAGGACCACAGAAAGCCAACAAAAGCTGACAAAATGACCAGTTAAAAAAGAAAACAACACACAAACCAGTGTGGCTTTTTTCTTTAAATTTAATATTGCATGGCTGGATTTTCTAGTATTTTAAATGAAAAATATATGTAGTTAGTTCCATGTTGACAATGTCCTTGAGGATTTGACAGTGAGATTTTCCAGCAGTTGCTCTTCGTTAGAATCCTGGTGGTGTTTAATAAGGCAGCCAAACTGCTGGCACCTCGGGCTCGTGTTTGTTCTCCGAGGGCTCGGGGCTGCTGCAGTAAGCACATCGACCAGGGCTGATCATTACAAGGGCGTACGCCACCATGAATAAAAATGTCACACGTTCTCCCATCTCACAGCGGTACAAAATGTCAGTCCTGTCAAACAGACATTGCAGGTAGCACTGAGCAGTCAGTACAAATTGGGAAGCCGAATATTCCCCCAGCTTTCTGATATTCTTCATCTGAAGCAGAAGAAAAACAGTTGTTAACCTATTAGCTGTGATTTTAAACTCTGCTGAGGTAGAAGATGGATAGGCTTTAACACATGGGGATAAATGTATTCCTGAGGTCTGGGATTTTTTGCAACATGTCTCTCCATCCGTGGATGTTGAGGAATAGACAAAATGAAAACAAACCACAGCAAAATGAACCTCATTTTGGTAGAAGTCCTCTGGAAAAATGATTCTCAATGAGATTCTCTTTCAAGCTCTTCCCTGTTTTACCTCTGTGAATAGTTAGACAAAAGCCCTCCTTGCTGGTTTACTGTAATCTGGAAAGGGCCTACTGCGATGAGTTAAGGGAGTTTTCCTTCATGATCCTGTCATTATGCAGCAACATCACAGAGAGTTGGGGTTTTATTCTCCTTCTGGACAAATGAAGGTTGAGCTGCTTCAGGGTAAGGCCTATTGTGCAGAGTCCATAGAATATGTTCCTTCCTGGCTTAGTAGTGCACCAGGAACATCCCTGTGTGTTCACTGAGTTTCCCATCTAGGACTGAGGCATGGATATTGTCAGTGCAGGATTCTGCTGTTACTGCAGAGTCCAGAAAAAAATCTCGTGCAAAAAGTTTAGTGCAAAGTGGTGCCAAAATATCAAAGAAGTTACAAGAAATGATACAAAGTCACCAGTGGTTGCCCGAGGGGACAAGGAGAACAGGTAAAAGGGGCTGCAGTGTTCTGTGTCACAGTGAGTATCTCAAAGAAAGGGGCTCAAAGACCATTCTTTGTGTAGAAATTTCTTTGGTTTTTCTGACACCTTCTCAGAACAGAAATCTGGTGTGTGTGTGTGTTTAGTGTAGTGAATTGTGACAAATGAATCCCTTGCCCAAACAGTGGTGAGTGCTGGAGTAAATTGCCAAGGAAGGCCCACTGAGGAGCAGGGATGGCAAAGCACTGCAGGACCAGAGCAGAGTAAGGGGAAAGGGCATCAGCAGAACCCTGGCCTGCTCCTGCCTTGTGTAGTTACTGTCTGCAGCATGATCCTTTGCTATCCAGGGCCTCACTGCACAGGAACAAAATGGAAACAACATGTGTGAGGCTTCTTTGAACCAGAATGACTCTAAATTGAATTGAGTATTTTGTGTTGTGTAGGCACCTGTTTGTGGGAAGAGGTACCAACTGCACATAGCTCAGTGTGCAGTGGCTTTCAGACTGCGGTACCTGGGCTCTGTGCCAGGTAAATAAGAGGCTGTTGACAGGCATCTCCTTTGGAAAATGTCAGGAGTCCTCAAACTGCAAAGTGTCAGATCTTATCAGTTTAACAGTTTAGGGATGGTTTACATTTTTTTAGAAGAACTGAGTAGATGGGAGGAGGTCAGGGTTGATGTTCACCTGCTCAGCAGGCAGAAAATGAGAGTGGACCACTAAGTGGCCACTGTCTCAGATTTTACTGATACCACCTTCTGTGGGTTTTACTGCTGGTTTGCGTAGGACAGGGACTTTCCTGTCACTGGAGCTGGGAAGTGCTCAGAAGTCTTGACAAGTCTTTAACCACAGATACCATCATATTCCTCCTATCTACATCACAGAACAACACATGCTACTTTGGGCATGGCCTGTGTAAGGCTCCTGAACACATAGAAAAATATATGCATGTCATTCTCAAAATTCTTCCCTTTTTTCTGTAATTGCAGACAAAAGAAATAAAATACAATTCAGTTCTACAGCCCAGGAGTTTATTGTTTAAGACATGAGTTTTTAGAATAGCATCAGTTACCAACATTAATAATCCACAGTGGTGTTCCTGTGGTTTGGGGATTTTGGCTTTAGGTGTTGCTGCAGTTTTGCCAGACTTGTTCTACCTTCCCTATCTACAAATGTGTCTTGAAGAATGAGGCATCCCTTAAAACATGGAGATTATTTTTATCACAGCACCCAGCAGATTTCCGTTGAAGTATTTCAGAGTGTAAATTAAAAATATATGCTGTAAAGCATACACTGTTCCTGTCATCCCAGTTTGTGAGCTGTACATAAGGGAGCATGTAAAAAGCAGAGTGTGCTGTGCAGGGATCTGGATGGATAATAAAACAGCTGCCTCATAGATTCCATCTGCTTCCTCTACTGAATCTTTTTAGGTACCAGACATTTTTCAGTGTTGTTATTTTCTCCCTTTTTTTTTTTTTTTAAATGAGTGTTCAGTTGAGGTCCAGCATGTTCTCCCAAAGTCAGCACTTCAGGTCTCTTGCAGCCTGGTGTGTGTGAGCCTGGCTTCATCCAGCACAGGCGTCTCTCCCCTGTGGCTGATTGGCTTTAAAGTACTTTCAAACCAGTGTTCAATTTCAGAAGGAAACAAGATACTCATGTAGAAAAGCTTTGCTTTGGAAATTGTTGGAAACACCTTCACTGCTAATTGAGAAAGAGAAATACTTCTTTCTCCACAAACTGACAAACCCATTTTCATCTGGTTGTGTTTCCTTTGAGAATTTCCTTCTGGTTGCACTTGTTGTTACACATGAACTAGCACCTCTAATTTACTCACAAGACTCTGTTTTGAATACCACTTAAAAAAAAAATCTCAGAAGACATCTACAATTAGTTTGAGGTAATATTTTGCCCACAGGCTGTTACCTTGCAGACCAAAAATTATCCTAAATAGCTGTACTGTGAAAGTTCCTTGGCTATATAATAGCTACTTTATGAGATGTGGGATCTATAATATTTAAATAGTATTTTGATAGTGTAAAAGTGAATGTAAGATTTTTCTTGTTCCAGTGTCTCATAGCTTAAAGTCACTTCTCTGATAATTAGTAAAGCAGTGCCAGATCTGCAGTCATAAAATTGGCTTTCTGCAAATTTTCTGTCTTGTTGCTTCAGAAGTATTTAGAACACAACAATTAAGCAAATATCCAGAGGAAAAAGGTATGCTGGTAAACAGCTATTGGTGAGAAAGTGCTAATTTAGGCATTTCTCCCTTCACAGGAAAAGCCACAGTACATACATTTAGGACCATACCTAGAATAGCAATTTAGCAGCTTTTAGCACTGCAGCCATGTGCTGGTTAGTGCCCAGTCATCCCTACAGCCCAGGTAATTAAGTTGATATTCCAGCACAGCTTCACCTACTGACCTTTTAGAAACAATGTGTTTTGCTGCATTAACAAATTAACTTCAAATCAGTGGCTCTCCCAGTAAACCCAGAGAGTTTGAACGTGCTTGCTTATCCCACTGTGGTGACAGACAGGAGCACCAACCCTGGCGGTGCAGCTCTGGTGAAGTGCCTGTCCCTGCCCAGTGCAGAGGGCACTGCTGCCAGGGAGGAGTTGTGTCGTAACCTGCTCTGAGATCTGGTGCTCAGCAGTGCAAACCTGCCCACAAACACCACTGCTGGCAGCACTGCAGTGGGTGACTGAAATTGGAATCTGACTGTTGGATTTGCCTGAGTTGTTACAAGCACTGGGGTCACAGTTCTGGGAGTTAACATGATGCCTGGTTGGAAGTCCAAGAGACAAAAAAGTTTCTACACCTTTAATCTTTTCCCAAAGCATGTATGTCTTTATTGTGGAAACACATAGAACTATTTTTTCATCAGAGATGATTTAGATATGGGATATCTAAATCTCAGCTGGAAAAAAAATAATCTAGTGATAGGATAAAGAAATGAAAGAATTGGCTCCTGCAAAGGAATAGTTTATTTAAATACAAATATATAGAGTATTTGTAATATGTTCATTTTCACTTACACAGAACTAAAATGATACTTGCACGAGTAGTTTTGAGTTCTAGGCCATCATGATTCTTTGAAATCTGACTTGTAGTTGTTGGTCACTTCAGAGTGCAATCCAGGACACTATGTGAACATAAGCTCACCTTTAGGTGCTTGAGAAGTTTTTCTCCATGCTCTTAAATGCCTGGTTTGAGGCTTTCTGCATAAGGTTTCACTAGCATTAAAATCACTTGAGATTTTAGTGAAAGGGAGTATCCTGGTTTCCATTTGCATAAATGTAGTCTAGAACACTTGGACCTCATGGTCCAAGATTCCACCTTGAACATCTTTGTTGTGTCAGTAACCTTTGACTGTTTGGTTGGAGTGCTGTCCCTGCTGCCTTTGGTGTGACAGGAGCTGAGTTCGGCCCAGGCAGACACGGTACCTGTGCTGCTGGGGCATGTCACGGGTCATGAGGTTTGGCACTGGTTTGGAAAACCAAAATAAGAAAAATGGGATTTTGTGAGGTGAGTATAAAGGTAAATCACGTGCTGTCACATGCTCATGCCACTTTTGCCAGGACATCAGCAGTGTTTCCATGCAGGTGACTTTAATTTAGTCTCCACTTTGCTGCAGCAGCACAGACTCCGCCCGCCACGGCCGCCGCCCCCAAAGATCCAGCGCTCCTCCAGGCCCGTGAGTAGCTGGAGATTGTTTCGCTGCCACGCCTTAACACTGCCTGAGTTATGCTCTTCGTAGCACTACTAAACCCTGGTAGTTTGGATTGTAAAACTCTGCACAAAAGCCGTGTGTGAATTATGCTCCTAAACTGCCTTCTCTCTGCTGCGGCACAGCCCTGGGACCCGCGGTTGTTCTGCTTTTCTCTGGCGAGCCCTGCAGCTCTCGGGCGGCTCTGCAGGTAACGGGGGCTGCTCTGGCCACGTCTGGTTTGACTTGTGCGGTGATTTCTTACACACAAAGCCCTGCTAGACTTGCTGGCAGAAGTTTTTAGCCAGTGAGCTTTTGAAGACTTGCACTGAACTCAAATCTGAAAGGAAGCAGAAGTCTGAAGAGAAAATATTTATTCTCTGCAAGTTACTGTTTAAATTAATTAGGGATGCCTAATTCTTTTCCATGGGACAGATATGTGTATAGACTTGAAGAAAACAAGGTTGATCTTTGGCAGTAGAACATTGGTACCGTGTTATGGGTGACACACACTGGGTAATTCCATGGTGTAAAATGAAGGCACAGCAGGTTGGCCAGAGGAAGGGACTCTTTCATGGAAGAACTGCACAGAAATTATTGGCTGTGCAGTGCCTGTACTGTGTTAGGTAGGGATACCTTATCTCAGCAGTTTTTCCCCCAAAACACCCTCTGTAGGACAGTTTTTACCTATGGACTCTGCAGGATGGCATTAAAACTGGACACCCTGCTGGGTCTGCACCAGATTTTTTTTTTTTTTAGAGGTGCAGGAAAGATGTACCAATTTAGAAGGGATATTGTTTTTTTCCACAGCCTTGGAAGATATTTATTTGTATTCAGGACTTCAGCTAAATGAATATAATTCCCCCCAAATCATCTTGCTTCCTTATCCATACACATACATGCATAAGAAAGAGAGTGATGCAAGTTTTCAAATCTAATCTTGCTAAAACTTGTTAAAATGTGTTTTGGATGAGCAGGTAACTGGTTAACAAGTGCAACTGGGTGTGTGTTTTAACTTTTGATCTCTGGTGCATGTTCCTGTGTGACATTTCAGTGGCATGTGTTTCTTCTCCTCCCTCTTTTTAACTCTGGGTGTTTAGCTTAACAGAGTCATTTTTACGTTTTTTTTTTCCCCTGAAGATTTCTGTTTTCTGTGTTAAAAAGTAGCATTGTCTATGATTATGTGTGTTCTTTTAAATGCAGTGAGCATGGGAGACCCTCCCAGATGTGTTTCACTAGGATCAGTCTTTCCATGTACTGTGGGGTTGCTGTAGCACTTCCATGCCCTCGTGTTCCACACTTGGCAGGTGTAAGGGGGCATGTTGTGATTCCTGTGTATCAAAGTTGCTGAACTGTATTGTTCAAATGGAGTCATTTATTATGTGGAGGTCTTGTTAAGACTGTTTAATCTCCCAGCTGCAGTGTATTACTAGTCCTCACTGTAACATGGTTGGTACAACTGTCTTTGCTCCCAATGTGATTGATAAAAGGTTGGAAATGTTATAATGAAAGCTCCTGTTGCATTCCTCTGGCTGTGTCAGTAAGTGGAATAGAAAGGCTTCATTCATCAAGAGGAAATTCAAGATAAATGTAAATTATTATAATCAATCCCAAAAATATGCTTGTACAAAATATACATAAATTTGTTGTTGTTCAGAACTGTTATTTGGCTTTTAGTAGTTGCAACACATTTCTGTATGTGTAAATAATACTTTGTGCAGGCTGCTTTTTCCCTCTCAGGCTTGGCAGCTCCTACAGAGGTGGGTATCAGCAAGTGATTTCTCCTGGCCTTATACACAAGAACTGAAGGAGGAGACCAGGTCCCTCTGATGTTTCAGCCGGGGCCACATAATACCAGAATTCCTGAGAAGTACTTTGTGCTGTAAGGAGGAATCCAGGGGCACTAGTGCTTGCAATATGAGTAATTGCTAATAATAAAGCCAAAAACATAGACCAAAGAAAGGTTAAGGAAGCAGAACAGAGATGTTCTTTGCATTCTGCTGCTTTGGAAATGAGTGGTGGTGGTATTATGAAAGAGAGAGGGTTGTTGCTTCTAATTAATAGAGGTCTGTTTGGATTAATAGCAGCTGTTTGGAAACTTTATTCAATTAGAAAAAGTTAAAATGTAATAATTATGCATAAAGTTGATGGGGGCAGTAATAAGCACATTCAACCCTTCTGTCCTGGAAGTTTACCTTTTTTCTTTTGGCTCTGTGCTCACGTAATTGGATTTCTTTGATATTTTTGCATTTGATAAGCATTTAACCTTGCCTCTGTGGCTATGTCAGACTCAAAATCCAGCAAGGAATGGACTCGATTCCTGACTTTTCCCTGCAGTTCCCCGTGAACAATGCTCTAAATCCCGCTTAGCTTTGTCACCTCACACCACACTGGGCTGGGGGCCCCCGGAGCCACCCCAAACTCTCATCTCTCTCCCTCCTCGGCAGCACACCCACCTGAAAGGTGAAAGTGTTCCCAGCACGCTGACAGGCCAGCTTTACACATCAGCTCCCAGCTCCCATTTAATTAAGCAGCTTGCTTTCTTCCTCCGTTTCCCTTTCTCCTTCGCGCTCTCCTCTCCCCCGTTCCTCCTGCCTGTCGCCCCCCTCTCCCGCACTCCTCTCTGCGGTCTCTCCCTGTTTTATCAGCCCTAATGAAGCAGTATTCTTCATCGATCCTGCTGATTGCCAGCCCATTCCTTTTGTTTGTTGGCACCGAGCCATTCTGCTGCGCTCTGACAGCTCAGCTCCTCTAATTAGCTCTGTTGTTCTTTTCCCCATGTTTCACCACGTTGCAAGTTCAGTTGAAGTTGCCACAAACTTAATCCTTCCATTCCTGCTATAAATTCACATTCTTAAGCTGTCTTTATTGTAGAGAGGAGCAGCCTTGTGTGGGGACTGATCTCTGAGACCTTAACATCTGACCTTTTCATAAGCCCTTTTTCCTAAGAAATAGTGGCAATACAGCTCTGGATTTCTTCATCATATCTGCTGTGCACCATTTCCTTTGAAATGAAAATTCAGTGCAATAATGCTGCTGCTATTTTCTGCATACTGGCGTGTAGGGCAGAAGCACTATACACAATTTGGTGGCTTTCTCCTGGCAAGAAAATTTTAGTTTTATGTGCCTGGGAGGAAAAATTTAAAAAACTAAACCAAAACAAACCTGGGAAGTTCCCCTCCCCCAACAAATATTTTTTAAAACTTCCTTAGTCACCCTGGAGCACTCAGGTTGTAGGCCATGAACAGCTCCTTTCTGTTGTGCCTCTTATGGGAGCACAAGCTCTGGGAGGTCAGGAGCTGAGTTGTATTTCCAACTTTATGTGGGTGTTTGGGGATTTCTGTTGAGATCAGCGTTGAGCTGAACCAACAGATCGAACTCTACTCTTTCAGGTAGAGTTGTACTTTCTTAACAAAACACATGAAGCTGATGTATGCAGTCTGCCCCTGATGCTGCAAATTCCCACATTTGATTTGCAGGGGTAATTTCAGCACAGGATTCCTCACCCGTGTAGGCTGGCACATACACAAACTTTGAGCACAACTGCTTATTCCTTTCCTTAAATAAGGCTTATGCTTGTGAAATAAGGTTTTTGCTTGTGGAGATCCTGGTCAAGCTGAACTTCCATACACTAGAAGGTGGTGGATGATATGTATTTGAGATTGGTTTTGCAGCAACATCATCTTCCACCGAAAAGATTTGCATTTTATTACAGACAACAAAAGATTAATGTGAATCCAGGAGTGATAATGACAATATGGCTGGTGAGGGTTTGTGTTCAGCTGCTGGAAGAAAGCAAATTTTTAATGAAGAATGAGCTGAGTTTTTCATGTTCAAACATTTATCCTAAGTACACATTTTCCAGCGCTCCCTTTCACAGAAGTCCTCCCCTGAGAGGCTGGGTTCCTAGGAGCAGGTGGCCAGAAGGGTCGTGGTGTCAGAGCTGAGCCCCACTGCCCAGTGTGATGTCCAGAGCACATGGACATGGCCAGCTTTACTCTGGCCCCTGGCTGCCCAGGGGGAAGCTCACGCTTAGGGAATCTCTTCCCCAAAATTCAGCCCATACCAAACAGGACAGAGCAAATAGCAAATAGTTAGTGACAAGGATATATGTTTCATTTGCAAGTTGTGGGGCCATGTGGTTTATATTAATACTTTACATTCATTGATGTATCCACATCCTGTGTAACGTTGTTGTGGCACAAACGACAAAGCAATGCCGAATGCAAGATGCCTGTAGGATACTGGTGCTTCTCTATTATCTGTTATCTGGGTCTGCTGTTGGATCAGGGGAAGTGTTTGATGAGATGTCTCTGTGCATGCTGCAGGTTCGCCCCCCGAGACCTCATGTGGTTAAGAGGCCCAAGAGCAACATTGGTGTGGAGGGCCGGAGGACCTCAGTGCCCAGCCCAGAGCAGTAAGTACTGTGGTGCTCTACTTCTTTCTACTTGCATCAGCAAACAGCGTGTTCAGAACTGGGACTCACCAAAGGAGACATTAAAAACTACTACAGATCAAAGTTAACTAAGTTTAACTAAGAAAAAAAGGGGTTTTTACAAAAAGTTTTTGGAGCATTGTAGAGGAAGTGTGAAAAAGCAAGTAACCAAAGTTTGCTTGTGGGAAAATTCTGGTTTGCCAAGTTACACACACTCTGATCAGCCTCTTCAGTGAAGTTTTCAGGTGTTGAAGGTTTGTTCATTTCTTTGTTGTTTTGTTTTACACTTTTCTTTCAAGGAAATTGTCAGTTTGAGCCCTGCAGATGCAGTGTTCTTGCCAGGCTGTACCTGGAGGGTGCAGAGCTGGTTATTTTACAGTGGTGGCAGAAGGGGCTGTGAGTGTCTCTGGAGTGCATTAACAGGACTGTGATGTCTGTGTGAGCTCTGTAATGAGGGCTTGTAGGGCTTCACTTTGCACAGTACCAGCAAGTTTTTCCCCCCTTTAGCTGTGGCAGTGAAGGGGGGAATGTTCCAAAGCAGCTGTGCTGCTGCAGCCCACTGCTCCTGGACAACAGGTGTTGGTTTCCAGTGCCTCTCTTGTTCACACCAGTATAGGCATGTTCTGTTAGCTCAGGGAGGCTTTTTCAGGTGCTTTCACTGTCCCTTATTCAGGGATTTTTGCAAAGAAGACAAGGTGTGTGTGTTGGAGATTCCTGACGCTGCCAGAGTGGAGTTAGCAGTGGGCCCTCGGGGTGGCCCTGACCAGGGAATGGACACACTGAGCTCTGGATGTGCTGAAATAGGGATGGATTGAGCTGTGGATGTTCTGAAGGTGCTGGCACAGCCCAAGGGACACTGCTGTGTGTGACAAACACACTGGAGGGACATCAGCACTGGGGCATCAGTGCATGGACAGCTCTCTCCAGCCACGCCAGAGTGGAGGTAGACTCTGGCTTTGGCCTAAACTGAACAGGACTTGGTTGTACAGGAATATTTGTCCATTTTACAGTGGAATTTGGTTGCCCTCTTGTGGATCAGATGCAGCTGCTGCAAAGGGCTGTGCTGGCCCTGCACAGAGGTTGTGGGGATTTTTAAACTAAAAGCATTTTCTTAATATTTAATCTGATGACTCATTGCATGTAGGTGGAGGATAATTGAATCAATTTAACATTTATGTGTGTTCCTATGGAGGATTCTGCATGTTGAGGTTCAAAAGCTGCTGACATCCCAGTGTTGCTCACTGCTAACATATCTTCAATTCCTGACACTATCAGACCACAGATAAACATAAACACGAATGGTAAACATTGTACCAATGCTGGAAATATATTGTATTTTAATTATTTTATTTGGATCTAGTTTATTGCTGCTAATTTTAGTGAGTCTTTGCAGTTAAGCTGTTTTCACAAACTACAGAATTTTTGTGATTTTTCCCACAAACTTTCTTTTTTCTGTCCCAGTAAGAAGTAATCTTTGTATGAGTGTTCTAAAATGGAAATGAGAAGTGTTGTCTTTTTAAAAAATTCACACTGTTTTCCCTCTCTTGGATAGCATTAGAATGAGTGAAAACACCACAATATGTATTTTCATTCATTTTACCTGGTACCATTGGGGATTAGGAAATTTATGTCCTTGGTTATACGAGTTAGTTCTTTTCATGTATGTAAAAGAAATACATTGTTGTGGGGATGTCTGTGCTCATTTTCTAATCAGTCTTCAGTTAAAGCACAGGGGATCAGGAGCAGGGACTGCAAAGAACACCCAAGATCATGGCTCGTGTCTTTTGTTAAACCGGTGTGTTTACAAGAGCTGGGGGGAAGCACTGTTGTTTCCCCAACAAAATTATTGGTGGGGTTTTTTTTCTATTTCAATAGCAAGTTGGGGGATTGTAGAATTTTGTCAATAATTCAAGATTTGTGATGCCTGATTCTTAAAAATTTGCCATGAAATCCAAAATTATAATTTTTTAGAAAGCTGTGTGGTTCTAAGGTAAGAGGAATAATTTGTAGAGGAGAGCTCAGGAAATGCTGGATACCACCTGGGGCAGCCCTTGACACATGGGATGTGCCTCTTTAGACACAAATTAGTTGTTCACAGAAAGAAGGTGGTGCATTTTTAACAGACAGGCAGTTTTTTAAGAGCTCCCTTTTACACCCCAGCAAGATTTCCTTTTACTTGTGGAATAGGCTTCCAGAGTTCTCTGGGATCTGTGTCCTGGCTTGCTCTGGGGCATGCAGAGTGGGAGGAATGGGACACTCGGGGGACAGCTCCCAGTGCCTGGGGTGGCACAGGTCGCTGTGGCCCTGCAGCAGCCCCGGAGGGCTTGGCAGAGGAGCTCTGCATTGCCTGGCACTGCCTGGGATTTGGGCTGAGCTCGGTGGGGCTCTGTGGGATGGGACAGGCTCACAGGGCACTGGAGCAGCTGGGGGTGCTGAAGGTTTTCCATGGCCTTGCCAAGCAGGGAGCTCTGACTGATGCTGAGTGTGCAGGATATGCAGGAAGGAATTCCATGGGTAGGTCTGTGCTGTGTTCACATGGAAGAGTTCCCAAGTAATCCCTGCAGTCCCAAGCCTCCTATCTCATAGCAGCAAGAAATGCATCCAAATCCCTCATTCTCTGCATTTTACTGTCTAAGAGGGACAAATTCCTTAATTCCCTAGAGTTTCTGTGTAGCTGTTCTTTAAAAAACTATGTCAATAAAAAGTAATTCTTCCTCAAATCTGCGGAGCCCTTTTTAGGAGAATAATAAGTCCATACACCCCTTTGTGCCATAATCTCAATATTCAGAAAAAAGCAATACTGTAATAAAATATACAAATTTAATTTTCTCATAACCAAAACATCCTTTAAAATTATTACAGAATTCTCCTTATTAATTCCCATATCCTGCACTCCCATTTTCTGTATATATTTTTTTTCTATCTCAAGTACATTTAGGTGTCAATTAAATTTGAAATATCTACATTTGTCAGCATTTCATTTTTGGCCAGCGTGATATGCTGCTGATTTGTCCATGCATCCTGACACATGAAAAAAGCTCCCGAGATGCAGATCTTCCTCATTAAAACGGAGCCCCCGCTCCGCTCTGCTGCCGACGCCGTGGAGCGCGTCCCGGCCGCTCGGCGCCGGCGCTGACACGGGGCTGGTGCGAGCGGCGCTGGCAGCCCCGGGGCACGGGCACGGAGCGGCACCGGGGCAGCCACAGCCCCGGCAGCCTGCCACCGGGTGGGGTCCGACCCTTTCCCCTTCCTTTTCCCCTTCCCTTTTCCCTTCCCTTTCCCCTTCCCTTTCCCCTTCCTTTTCCCCTTCCTTTTCCCCTTCCCTTTCCCCTTCCTTTTCCCCTCTCCCTTTCCCTTTCCCCTTCCCTTTCTCTTTCCCCTTCCTTTTCCCCTTTCCTTTTCTCTTTCTCCTTTCCCTTTCCCCTTCCCCTTCCCTTTCCCCTTCCCTTTCCCCTTCCCTTTCCCCTTCCCTTTCCCCTTCCCTTTCCCCTTTCCCCTTCCCTTCCCCTCTCCAGCCCCTCTCCAGCAGCTCTGCTCTCTCACCTCTCTGTGCAGGGGGCCTGTGAGGGCAGGGGCAGCCGTGGGAGAGCTCCCGAGCTCAGTTAATGAGGGAACAAGCACTTTCAGGGCATTCTACTGCCTCAAGCCAGTAAAAAATGTAGACTTGGACAGTTTTAGATTGTTCACACTGTATCTTGGACTGAAATCTCTGACAGAGCACAGCAACAGCTAAACTCAGGGCTTGTTCTTTTCATTTAAGCTCTTGCCACACGACCAAACCAGAGCCTGTTACCTTGCACTGTAGTTAAGTTTTTTTGTGCTGCAGTACCACTGGTGATCTGGCCAACACAATCCATGTTATTTCTTCAGAGCTTGTTCCCAGTTCGCTGAATTGCACAGGAGACCCAGTGCATTGGGATGGGGCATATCTGGAGGCAAACAAAAGGTACCTGAGCAGTGCTCTAAGGCAATGTTCCAGTTCAGTTGTTATATGCAGTTACCAAACACTGAGTGTATCAGCAGGATATGTGGAAATTTAGTGTGACTCTGGATTTCTGGACATAATTTTATATTTTCTGGAATCATGTTAGGTGGTAATTTACTCTTCTAAGAAATGCAGACATATCTAAGTACAAAACAAATATTTTTTAAATATCTTTGCTTTCTTAGTTATTTTAGGTGGAGCTTTTTGTTAGTTTAAATTGATTTTTTTCATAGTAACTTTTTTTAAAAAAATAAAAGTTATAATTGGAATAACGCAGATTGTGGTTTAATACCATCAGCTGCAGCCTGTTAGAGACTTTTTATTAATTAGCTCTCACCTGACTGTGAGTAAACATTCATTGGCAGTGGCAGCTCGGGCCCTCTTGGACTGCTGGCTGCATAGTCCAACTTCTCTTTTCTTGACCTAATCTATAAGAACTGATTCTCAGTTAACCTCCAAAGAAAGGAACACATACACATTACTTGGAAAACTGCATTTCATACCAATCCTTGGACAGCTTAGGTTTTATTCTAGAGTGAAGCAATTTCAAATGTGAAAAACAGATACAAGTAGGAACTGGTACCCTGGAGTCAGCTCCTCTTGTGCATCAGACTAAATGTCTGTAAAGCAGAGAGGGAGATCTAATGTTTGTCAGAGCTCAGAGAGCCTGAGGAGCAGAGCTGTGTGAAGAACAGAGAGGTGCCCAGCTCTGTAGGGAACGTGGTGGGGAAATGTGGTTTCTGTGCTGTACCCTGCACTGTGGTGTGACTGTGGGCAGCAGACCCTTTCCTTAGGCACCCCACAGCACCCTGCCCTTGGGAGAGGGGTGTTGTTCTGTGCCTGGGCAGCAGAGCTGAGCGTTCCCTGCCGAGCTCTCCACTGTGCAGTCAGTCTGGGTCAGGATGATCTGGGTCTCTGGAGCCCCTGCTTTCTCTCCTGGGGAGCTGTTCTGTGAGCACTCGATAACTTCCTTTTCTCTTCCTGTTCCCCAGCCTCGTAAAGCCCATGCGACACTATACAGTCTTCCTCTCTGAGGACTCCTCTGATGATGAATTTCAGCAGGAAGAGGATCCTGTCTCTGGCTTCTCTGAAAACTTTTTCTTCTCTGCTCCTTTCGAATGGTCTATCCTTTACTCTTTTGTTGTGTTTATGCCAGCTTCACACAGTGGGGTTTGCATTTACTCAGGGCACCTGCTCCTGTTCTGGGATTTTGGAGATGCTCCTGGGGTCTCTGTGCAATGCTTGATGAATGACTAGCATTTCTCCTGCTTGTTTGTTTTGATGTTGAGCAGCATGAAAAAGCACCCTCCTGCATGAAACACTGCAGCAACAACACAGCTTATGGGCTTCCATCGACTCGAGCTCTGTGGGATGTCACCCTTCCATTTGTCCTTTGTTCCAACATGCTGCTTGTGCTCCTGTCCAAACCTTCCACCATTCATTCTTGTGTGGTGCTGCTGTGCTTTTGGGTTGTCCTGTGAGCCTCCTTCCAGTGCACTTATCAGCCTTTTCCAGTGTCACCTGTTTGATTCCAGCCTCTCTGACTGTCTGGTCTGTCAGGTACCACATCCCTACAAGTGTCCTCTGAGGGCATTGAGTACAATCTGGCAATTATACAAGAAGCAGAAAGTTTGTTGTGTCTGTATCCAGCTTTTGAATTTGTAATTTGTACATTCCCAAACCTCTCTAACTCAGTCTTGAAAGATGGTGCTGAACAGCTGGGCCAGAACTGCTGACTGATGCTGTGGCTGGAGGGTTCTGTCCCCTGCCCATGGTGCCTGTGGTAGGGGAAGGAGCACAGCCTGCCCAGGGTGCCCACGTGAGGTGAGAGGGGTCCTGGCAGATGCACTAAATTTAGCTGCACTAAATCCCTCTTGCTGCCTATTGGAACATCCCAACCCCAGCGGGCAGCTCTGAGCTGAGCCCTCACTGAATGTCAGCAGAGGATTTGTTATTTCCTAACCTCGCCTGCTCGAGGATTTCTAGGGGATGAAAGGGAGATAAATTGCACAGAGTTGCATTCATTATTTTAACAGCAGTCACTGGTTTGACCAGAACCTGTAGGAAGAGGGACCAGGGTACTGTGAGCTGCTGCTTCAGAAATCCACATGATGCCATATCCAGGCAGTTCAGGAGCTGGGAGATGGATGATACCCAGTCACAGCTGAGCAGCTGAAGCCTGGCAGCCACAGCTGGGTCAGACCAGGCTGGAGAAGGAAGCTGGCAGTGGGACAGAGGGGTCTGCAGTTGCTGAAATCCATTGTGTGCTGCAGACACAGGTTCAGAGGCTGACAGGGAAGGGATGTGACTGCAAGCTGATGGGATGGGGAGGTTCAGTAGGAAAGGGCCAGAAAACGTTCCCCAACTCGTGTTTGGGGTAGAGGAGACCAGTTTTGTTTGCAGAATATCCCTTGGGGGCTTGCAGTGTGATCTAGAGCGATGTGAGACTATAGACACGACCAAAGTTGGTGAGATCCCCTCCTGAGGCCGTGTGCCATCACTGTCTGCCTGGCACCTGCAGTGTCCCTGTCCTGGTGCAGGCTCAGTGCCTGCTCTGTGTGTGCTGGGGAGGGAAGCCAGCTGGGCTGTGTGAATTTGCATGATATAGATGTATTATGATAAAATATGGAAAGGGGAGGAGGGTTCTTCCATAGGATGTGTTTTGCAGGTCTCACAAATATTTTCTTTTAATTGAAAGCTTGTTTAAATGCCACAGTACAACTGGCTGCCAGTCAAGTGCCAATCCCTACAGCCATGTGTGGCACTTGTTATTAATTGAATGCATATCATGCTGCTGTTCTCTTACACACACCAAAATGCAAATAGGCTGGTTCAGTTTTTTGCTGAGGTATGTGCAAGAGAAGCATCCTGCTAACTCAGCCTTGGCTGGGAATGTAAAGGAGGTGTCTCCATAATGGATTGTGGTGTTTCTTGATAAGATGACACCAGTGAAATCATTGGAGCCTGCACAGTGTTCCCAATTATTGCAGGAAAACACTGAGTTATGTTGTGTGCTGAGTTAGCTTGAAGCCCAAGGATGTCAGTGCCTGCGAGCACGGGGTGCAGAGCTGGTGTCCCATCATCCCTGCTCCGAGAGCTCCCTCAGCCTGAGTGTGCCTGCATGACCACAGCTTTCCTCTGAGCAGATCCCACTTGGCTCTTGCCCTTCTGAGCACCCTCAGGTGCCAGGTCCCCTCTGCATGTCCCCCTGCCCTCGGGCACTGCTCCCAGCCTGCTCTGCACGAGGCTATCTGAGCTGTATTTGCTACTGGGGAGCCCTTTGTAACACATCCAGCTCCTTAGGAAATTGTATTCAAAAGAAAAAATTAGAAATAGGGTCATTTGCAACGTGATTTTTGGTTCTGTGCCAGGCCTCAGCCGTACCGGGCCCTGAAGGAGTCGGACAGTGCTGATGGAGAGGATGTGGGCAGCCCGGAGAAGGCGAGAGAGCTGCTGCCCCCGAGCCCTCTGCTCTCCAGCAAGGCCTCAGAAGTCAACCTCCTGGAAGATATCTTCCCCAGCTTGGAAGTAGAAGCCCAGCCCCAGCCCCTCAGCCAGGCCAAGAGCCTGGAGGATCTGCGGACGCCCAAGGAGGAGGCAGAGCAGCGCTGCTCCTTCGAGTACCAGGTAGGGGGGTTCCTGTGCCCTGGGGGTGGCACAGAACTCATTCTGAGGAACTTTTTCAGATTACTGGGTGGATCCTAATAATCATCATCATCATCATCATCATCTGTTTACAGAGGTTTTCTCATGTTTCAAAATTAATTGCCGAATTAAAAAATTACTTAAATCGATTCAATTATAAGTAACTGTTTCCTCTAAAGCCTTTCCTTCTGAAGGAGGGAATAATTTGCCCTGTTCCTCAGAAACTGTTTTTCCAGTGGCTGTCACTCAGTTGTCTATGAGGTTGATGGTCAGCAGTGAGAATAAATAACTGGTAATTTTCAGGTGCCCTCCAAACTTTTTTTTTTTTTTAATCTGGCTATTTTGGGCTAAGCATTATGTGAACAATCTCCCTCTGAAGAAACAGGATTGTTTGTGAAGGACCATAGCTCGGAAAGTGTTAAACTAAAGCAGACTCCAAGATGTTTGTCTGACATTAAAGAAGCAAATGTCATTTCTACCTTAGAATAATATTGAATTTAGTGTTACAGTCAGGTATTTCATTTGTCAGCTTTTTGCATGCAGCAATTAAGGCTTCTCAGCTTCTGTGCCTTGTACACAGGTGTGTGCTCCTTACTGGGCTCTGGCAGATGCACAGCATGTTCCAGCTGAACAGCCCCTTGGAGGCAGAGCTGGAACTGGAGCTGCAGAGTCCTGGCTGGTTCCTGTCTGTCCTTCCTGGCCACATGCTCTTGTCATTCTGCACTGCTGGCAGCCTGGGGATGGATTCTCTTCTGTCACAGCAGCCTGAACTCACTTCCTGCTCTATGTTGGGGGGACATCACTAAGACTTAATGCTTGTTCTGCTCTCTTGCAGAGAATGGATCTTGGTGTGTCTGAGAGGAATAGGATTGTGCCAAGTATGAAGCTGTCCCACCCTTACAACAAGCTGTGGAGTATGGGCCATGATGATATGGCTATTCCCACCAAATATTCCCAAAGCTCACCTGAAAGACCCTTGGCTGCACTGGGTAACATGCCCCCCATCACCAGGAGACCCCAGAGCAGAGTCAGTGGTCTGGCTCCTGCAGAAAAGGATGAATCCAATCCTGCCCTTCAAGGGAACATCACCATTCCTAGGCCACAGGGAAGAAAGACTCCAGAACTGGGAATTGTGCCACCACCACCAGCACCCAGAGCTTCCAAGCACCAGGCTCCAGCTGGGTCAGCAGAAGTCGTCACCACTCATGGGCGCAGCCCCTTGGTTTCAGATCTTATCCCAGAGCCCTTTGGGGCTGGGAATGTGTCCTTAGACCCTGAAATGCAGCAGTCTGTAAGTTGCTCCTCTCACCCATCGCAGCTGCTGTGCAGTGCTGCAGGCACTGCTGAGATGCTGCAGCCCGTGCGGGTGAAGACGGAAGGTGCAGGTAACGAGGGCGACCTCCTGCTGAGCCTGCTGGACCCGCTGAGAACGGCGGGCTGGCCAGGCAGGGCCCCGCAGGGCTCGGCCCCCGGGCCTGCCTTCGGCGCCCTGCCAAGTGACTTTGTGCCTCCTCCAGCTGCTCCGTTTGCCCAGCCCCTTGGCTTTCCTGCCCCAGCTCCACCACCTTTTCTACAGCCCTCCCCAAATCCATTCACCCAAACACTGCCAGGAGCCCTTCCAGTGTCCCTGGTCAGACCCCCGAGGGGTTCCTTCACCCCCTCCTTAGGTCATGCGTACAGCTCCAGCTTCATAACCCCCACTGCCGGCTTCTACCCACCACAGAGACCTCAGCCCCACATGGCCACACTGTCCATGCCAAACCTGTTCAGCCAGGCTCCAGCTATGCCAGCAGCTGGCTCCTTGCTCCTGCAGAGCCACAGCCCTTCTCCCACCAGCTCCCTCCAGCCAGCGTGTCTGGGTGGTCCCTCCAAACCCCGAACGTTACAGGTGGGCCAGCCCAGCACAAAGGTAGATCCCAAACAAGCGCTGGCTCTCCTGGCCAATGAGCCCCCTCTGGTCCCTGCCAGGCCAGCCAAGGGCTTGGAGTCGGTGTTACTGTCCTCAAAATCTGAGGAGACAAAAGATCCATTTGAAGATCTGTTAAAAAAGACCAAGCAGGATGTGTCACCCACACCAGGTAAGGTGGAGCAGCTCAGAAAGCGATGGGAAACCTTTGAGTGATGTGCCCCATGGCCTTGGTGTCCTTTTGGAAGTGACAGAGGAGTTTTTTGGTTTTTTTGAGCCAGCATAAAACCAAGCGTTTCTTTTAAGGAAGACTGAGGCAGGACCGCTGCAGGACCATCACTGAGCTGCAACTCAACACGAGAGCTTTTTGCCCACAGGTCAGAGTCCCCTGTTGTCCCAATCCCTGACACTGCTCCCTCACTCCCCACCACCAAACCCTGGGATTCCTGCACTGACCAAAGCATGAGGGGAGGTGGGTTGGGTTGGGATTTCCACACACAGCTTTTCAGACAGTACTACTCATGCACAAGTTACTCCCTCCCTGTATTTTCAGTCCTTGGCACACCTGGAGCGTGACACAGCACACTCTGCTGGGGTTCGTTCCTGCCTCTGGGAATGGGAGTCAGTTTTTCTGGTGTTGCACACAGAAATACGTTTTCTTTCCACATGCAAAGTGCAGCAAAGCAGCCTGACCTGTGGGCTGCACTGAACTGATCCATTGGGCTCTGTTTGTGCTCCCTGAACCCCAGCCACTCCTGGAGCTGTGCTGTCAGATGGGCTTTGGTGGCACTTTTGACTCCCTCCCCAAACACCAACAGCCAGGGCAGAGTTATCTCAGGCCTGGAAACCACAGCACAGAGCAGCTGCTCAGGGATTAGTCCTGCATCTCTGTTGGGAAACTGGAAACACCAGCAATTATTTTCATTTTTTTGACTTTGTTTTTGTTAAATACATCAGAAAATAGAGGCCATAAAGAGTGTCCTAGTTCTTATATGTGTATCTTAATATTATCTATCAATATTATACATGGCAGTATATGAATGGAATGTAACAATATCTTACTTGATTATTGCAAACAAAAAAGAGATAAAACTTGGGGTATCATGGTTCCCAGCTCCTGGGTGCAGGTGAAGGCTGGTGTGCTGAGGGGGCTGAGGGTGTCCAGGAGGAGGGAGGGGGCTCTGCGGCCTCGCTTGAGCCTCGGGCTGGCCCCACTTGGCCTGCGAGGCACCGAGCGCAGAGGGCAGGGCAGGGGATGCTCAGCTGGGTGTTCTGAGCCCCCTCTCTGTTCTCCAGACATTTCACACGAGCCTCAGCATCCTCCAGGAAAGCTGCTGTCTCTGATCATTTCTGTTTCACTTCAGCGGTGCTTTTTTGGTTTGGTTTGTATCTGGACACGCTCTGGTGTAAAACCTGTCACTCTTGCAGAGGGAATCACGTCACCATTGAGCCTTTGATAAAGGAAATCATCTTGGACACATGGGGAAATTCTTGTAAAGCTTTATCTGATTTCCAGTGTATCTATTTTATTCATGTAATCTTGGAAGTTTTCTTACTCTGGGGAATAGGAATGGCTGTCTCTGTGTTCTAGTCTGGGCAGTACAAAAGAAAAATACTCTTAATATCTGAAATGCTGCCGGGTTTGGGAAAACCACAGTATTCCAGGAATATTCTGTTTCTGTGCAGTGCTGTTCCTCTGACAAGCCATTCACTTGGATTTGTATTTTCTTTTTGTGTTGAAAGACAGATGGGTTTAGTATTGCATAGTAAAATATTTAAAGTCTAAGATACCAGTTCCATTTTATTTTATACAGTTCAGAATATGAATGTTATATACAATTCAGTCTGGCATTTCAGAGCTCCTTTGCTATGAGCTGGATGATAAAACTTTCCGGATTATGGTGGATGTGAATGGGCATTGGACAGTCCTGCCTGTGCCAAGCAGGGCTCCACAGCCCCTGTTTAAACTTGGTAATGTCGCACAGTGATCAGATGCTGAGGAGCCTGTTACAGATGCTTAAAATCACTCAGGAAATTCTGTCCCACTGCAGTTCATTTCCATCTCTGGTTACTTCGCCCATAGCATGGATCATTTGCTAAGTAAGTTTTGGGCACTGAAGAGTATTAACACCCATTTATTCCCCCTCCACCTTACTTAGCACCTCTGAGATCAGGAGGACAAGGAGTTTGTGATGCTCCTCATGTTTGGAGCAGGGTTCGCAAGCAGGAGACTTTTTTAGGGATTTCTTGTAACATAGGAATTGAATTATCCCTAGGACAGCATTTAGGGACTTTTTGTCTTATTTAAACTCAGGAATTCCTAGCATGATTCATTCCTGATAGTGCCAGATGTAAACAGTTTGCTTGTCTGAACCAGCTCTGCTTCAGCACTGGAAGGAATTTGGATGTTTTTACTAATCTAGTATAAAAAATGTTCCTGGTATTATTCATCAATGACTTTATACTTGACTTTGTCCATGTTCCTGTACTTGTCCTGTGTTTGGTACCACTTTGCTTATTTACAGCTGCTTCCTGCCACGAGAAATAAGTTTATTTTTAAAAAGCAACCCAACAAGAAAACCTCTTCAAAGTTTGTGATGCATATGCTGCTGCACAAGAGGTAAAATCAGTTCTGTGTCTTGTTCACTCTGGGTGGGGGCTTCCAGTTCACTGCACATGGACGGGGCAGCCATTGGACAGAGTCCCTTTTTCCCACATTCCAGTCTCTTTATTGCCCATAAACTCAGAGATTAATGGTAAAAGGCAGAGCACAGCTCAGTGAGGTGAGCAGAGAGAGCAGAGCTTTCCCCAGCTCCCTCCCTTGGTGTTCAGCAGCTCTGTCCTGCTGCTGGGCAGAGCTCTGCACCCTGGCCTGTGCTCAGGGCTCTGGGCAAAATCTGACAAATGATCACAGAATGAATCCTTTAACTGTGAAGAGCCATCGAGTGCAGGGTGTGTGGCACAGACCATGATCAGCCATCCAGGCAGCAAGGTGTTCTTCAGGGAAGAAGTCACAAGTCAACAACCAGGTGTGTTTTTAACCAAATTTTATTGTAAATTTCTTTTGAAGGACATTCTAATTATTTACAAATTACAAAATTTACAATTAAAAAAGAAATCAGGATCATGATCATTAACTACAGCAAGTCCAGTTTTGTGAAAAAATATATTCAAAAATTAAATATCAAAAGAAAGTTAAGTTCATTATTGAAAAAAAAAAACACCTTCCATAAATTATTTTGCAGAAATGCTCAAGACACTGACAGTATTTTAACACCTTTGCTAATACTGGCTTTGGGTGCTTGGAGTGCAGCCCTGCACGGCCGGACCTGCCGGGGGCTCCAGGGATTTTGTACCTTCCAGGGCCCTGCAGGAGCTCAGGGAGCTCTGGGAACACGGCCTGGGGTTCAGCATCCTGCAGGAACAGGGGCTCCTCCACATCCTGCTGCTGCCTCCTTTCTGTCCAATGTAAGCACCAGATGTGGAGTGGAGCAAAAAAGCAGAAGCAGGACCTGCCCTGGGGCGCTGGGGTGGAGGTGGCAGAGACCCCAGATTGCCCTGGAGGTTACTGCACCCCCGGGCAGCAGGAAAGCACAGCAGCCTTTGCCTGGCAGCACAGGGGCCCCCAGGGCTGTGCCTGCCAGGAGAGTCCCCCACTCCCCTTCCCTCGGGCCAAGGAGGAGTTTCTGTCTGTGCCGAGCAGCTCAGCCCGGTGTGGGCCCTCAGCCCCACTGACCTGGCACAGATCTGGTGTCCTGGAGCTTCCTGTGCTTAAAGCCACAGGAAAACCCCACTCATCTGCTCCCAAAGCCCCATTGCCACAAGGGCACCGGGCAGAGCCACTGGCTCTGCTCCCCAAAGAGCAGCTGGAACATGCCCAGAGCAAACCAGTGACAGAACAGTGCCAGCAGAGTCACTGCTGATAAACTGAGAAAAGCAGCAGCAAGCTCCCAGCTGCAGCCAGGGCATCTCTGTTAGTGCCTGCTCCAGCTGCCTCCCAGACACAGCCAGCTGGGATCACACCTTCAACTCTTCTCCACTACTAGAGGGAAAGTGATGTTACAGACAAAATATTGTCTCCCACTGCTTTGGTTTTTTCTAAAATTTTCATTCTTCCACCAGCAGCTGCCTGTGTGCAGAGACCCATTCTTACACAGACACATCTGAGCAGTAATTCTGTGCTCCTCCTTTTGCTTGGAATTACAGAAACATTTACAGCTACAGTAGAAAAAAGATAAATCCAAAAGCAGACCAGAAGAAACAGCATATTTTTGTGGCAATGAGCTACAGTGGGTAGGTTCTCACCCTGATTTTTAATAATGGAGATTAAAAAGCAGACCCTGTTCTAAAATATTCCTCATTGACAGTTGTAGTGATTAGCCTGAAACACCAATGACTTTAGACCTTACCTGGCCTGCTGTGCTGCATTTCCTTCCACAGCCTCCGCCACATTATGCTAAAGAAGAAACAGCACATTCAACATCTGAAACAGTAACACAGGAGAAGTGAAGCCACAAAATCAAACCCCTTTTTAGGGCAGTGGAAAGCAGCTGCTGTGTCACTTACACCAACCCTGGCTTGGGTTAAAGGACTGGTTAGCTAAGGTCCACTGTTCTGTACCAACAAGTCCAAACCTGTCAGTCCAGAGAGGTCAGTTCTAGAACTATTCCTTTCTCCCCTCTACACCCCAGCAAGTACCACCTGATGCTCAGCTCCTGGCTCTCACAAGGGTCTGTTCTGTGGCCAGCTCTGAGCCCCTGCTCGAGGTGTGGCAGAGCTGGATCAGACAACATGGGAACGTGCTCCTTTCACAAAGGTTCAGCTGTAACTGGCACCTCAGGATCAGAAAGGCACTTAAAATATTCCTGTGGTTTGGTCTGGTGTCAGGGAAAGCTCTAGCAGCCATGTCTGGCACAGCCCAGTTGGTCATGCCAACTCTGGCCCAGCTGGGAGGGCAGCAGCAGCTCTGGGAAGGATTTCCCACCACTCACTCACCTGGCTTAGCCTTGCAGAAGAGCCACAGGCACGTGTCTTTTTGAAAAGAACATATTATTCCCGTTATTTCTGAATAGAGTGGTTTAATTCCCATTAACTGCACCTACCTCAGGCTGCATTTTCTGTTGCCTGCATGGCCATGAGCATTCCCACAGCGCCGAGCAGGAGCAGGGGCCCAGGTGGCTCTGGCTGTGACCCAGCCCTGTGTCCTGTCTGGTTCCGTGTGCCCCCTGTGCCACAGCCACTGCTCCCTCCCTCTGGACCTCAGCAGTGGGGTTTTTCCTCCCCAGTGCTGTCACTTTTGCTGCCGGAGCAGTTTGATAGGAATGGTTTGTGGGCTGAGCTGCCCTAAGCAGCCCGCTGGAGCGCTGGGAGCGGGCAGTGCCAGCGGGCAGTGGCAGCAGCTCAGACTCAGGGCCATGCAGAGCTGCCCCTCAGCCCACGGCCCCTGGGCAGTGCCTGCAGCAGCTCCGTGGGTGACCCCGAGCTCAGATCAGCCGCTCGGTCGGGGGCATCTTGATCACGTTCCACATTTCCACTCGAGAGCCGTCCTTCTCCTGCCGGCTGGGGCTGTACGTTCCCTGCGTCGCTCTCCTCCTCTTCATGGCAATCGCCGTGGCTACAACCACTGCGAGGAGCAGGGCAGCCCCCGCAGCCCCGACTGCTCCCACCACGGACGAGTGGCTGAGGTGTGCCCACAGTCGCTGCTGTGGTAGAACAGGGAGTTACTCAGAGCTTCCACCAGGACTCTGCTGCATTTCACACCCCTCAGCCCCCAGTGCCTCCCTCAGCTGGGCTGTGCTGTCCCCGCCCTGTCTCACAGAGCCCAGGGAATGCACAGGAGGCTGGTGACCCTTTTCCTGCTTCCCTCTCCCCTCCCTGCACACCCAAAGTCCAGCTTCTGGCAGCTCCAGCACTGGTACCCTTGGGAATGTCTAACAGCACCACATCATTCAACATTGATTTATACAAGGATTTTCATCCTGACAATTCTCTGTAACACAGGACTGTCACAGGACAGGAGGTTGCAGCTGCTGTTGCTGTTGAAGACTGTGAAAACCTCACACACCTGAGCTGAAAGAGTTTGAATGTTTTTCAGCCGTTGACAAAACCAGAACAGAACATACAAACCAGCCGTGACCTTTCCCCAGCTCCTGAGTGGGAGCCAGGGAGCTGAACCTGCACAGGTGCCTCGGGTCACCCTGCCTTGGAAAGCAGATGGCATGTGCCTCTCGTGCCTGGGAGGGGACTGGAGCCAGAGCCACTTTAGCTCCTGCTGAGGTCAGTCCAGGGCAGGAGGGAGGGCAGAGGCTCCCTTGGAGCCACTGGTGTGCAGCAGTGCCAGGGCCTGGCTGGGGCGGCATCCATGGCACCGCTGCCCTGTGTGTGACGTCCGTGTCGTCGTGGCCAGGCCTTAAGGGAACTGGGATGGGGTGGATCTGCTGCTGCCAGCGCTGGAAGAGCTCAAGGTCCAGGCAGACCTTGCAGGTGCAGGTCCTGGGCACAGCAGGGCCTAGATTAAGCGCTCTTCAGGTGGCACCTTTAGGACACTGTCCATCTCCAGCCGAGCTCCTGCCACCTCCTGCTGGCTCGGGCTGTAGGTCCCCTCGGACTGGCGCCTCTTCCTTGCCGTGAGAATCATGAATATGAGACCAATACTGAGGAGCAGCACAGAGCCACAGGCTACAGGGACAGCTACTTCAATTAGTGGGGAGGGGAAGAGAGCACCTGGAGTCCCTTTCTGTAAAAGAAATTAATGGAGAAACAATGAAACTCCAGTGGTTACAATAACTGCAATAACTGACCCAAATGGTCAGATTAGAGGGAAAAAGATTTTTAGAAATGCAAAAGAAAGCACTTTTTCACAGCAGGACAGCCCCTTAGGATGTAAATGCCAGTTTACTCAGCATCTACAGTGCGAGCCTTTAAAGGGGCATTTTTATCAGTATCAGACTAAAATACACAGGTGCCACCAGCAAACTTGTGACCAATGTTGCAAAAAAAAAAAAGACTTTAAAGTTAATGCAGAGTAATGTGAATTGTCAGTAACCCCAAAAAGTTTCCCCAAGCAGGGGAATGATACTAAGAAAAAGTTCAGTGATGACTGTAATGGCAAAGCAGATAATTGATTTAGCTGTTAAATTTAGCTGTGAAACAGAATTGAAGAACTTGCAGCAGGAAGAAGATGCTGAAGAGGTCAGGACATGGATGGGAGATGGAGATGATAAAAAGCCCAAGTATTGAGGAGAAAAATAAGAATTCCCTAGATTCTGGTGGAATCAAGGATGGCATGGAAGACAACAATGTAACTAAAACTGTGGAATTCTCATCATGAAAGAAAGCTTTAAAATGACAGTAAATTTAAAAATATTTCTTATTGCTAACAAGCGCATTGGCCACCTTACAGCTAAAACCAAAATAATTTAGGCTGGATTATTTACAGCTTTTGGATGCCATTCAGTCTGTGCTCATGTCACAAAGCAAAGAAGGAACGTTCCCAGGGGGTCTGGAAGTCCTCCTGCCCTTTCCAAGTGCCTGAAGTTCAGGTGGATTCCCTGAGCCTGCCCAAACCCGAGCGCAGGGTTAGTTCCATGCAGGTTAGTGCAGCACCACGAGGGCCCAGCAGGGCAGCCCCGGGAGCTGCTGCTGTGGGAGGAGAGAGCAAAGGGAGCTCAGCTGGGCTCAGCTGTCCCCGGTGGCACTGAGTGGCACTGAGCACCATCCCCAGCCCTCCCTGCCCCACCCCGGGCCTGGCTGTGCCAGAGGGAAAGGGAAGAGTGAAGAAAAGCAAGGGGAGGCGTGATGCAAATGAATACAAGGAATCCACAGGAAGTGTTCTGGGACAGAGGAGATAGAGATGCCTGAAGGAGTCTGTGCATGCAAACTGGAAATGTCAGGGTGACCTTGGCATGTGCATTACAGAGCCCTGGGTAACAGCAACAGCAGCAAACCCCGCCTGGCACACAGCCCTTTCCATGCAGGATGGGTTAGTACATTCCCAGGTTACCCAACAAGCTGCCTATCCATGCAACAGCTTCGGAGAAAGCCAGGGTATGGATGCCATCTGCCCCTAGGAAGGATCCCAGCCCCACCCTGAACACTTGGATTATGCACACAGGGACAGCTCAGCTGGGCCAGGGCAGCAGTGGCTCAGGAACAGGACTCAGCTTTTCCACACAGACCTGAACCACTCTTGGCCTGACTTCATCCAGCCTCCCTTCTCCAAATACTCATTTCTACTCCAATGATCTTTGGAGAGGGAAGGTGTTTTGTAACTCTTATCCAAGATAAAACACCAAATGAAATTCCATTCTCCAAGAACCTGGGCCAACTGCAGGAGTTGGATTACTGTGCAAAGAGTTTTGAGATCTATAGAAATGTGCAGAGAGAGCCCCAAAAGCCATATGGCAGCACATGCAGATACTGAGGAGTATTTACTGCAGTTGTTTATATGCTGAAGACCAATAAGCAGCAGCACTGCAGAGAAAAAAGCATTCATGATTCCCCAACTGTGCTTTAGGCAGGACACGAGCAGGGACAGCCTCAGCAGTACCCCGGCCCCAGGCTCAGAGAGGAGGGACAGGCAGGAGCAGTGCTTACGTTGATGTCGCAGCGCTCGCCGGTGTAGCTGGCACTGCACACGCACTCGTATCTGTTCTCAGAGTCCTGGCACGTGCCCCCGTTCTGGCACGGGTTCGGGTCACACTCATTTATGTTGATTTGACAGCTGGAAAGGAAGAGTGTATTAGAATTGTCACATATATTCTTGTGCCATAGAACCCAAGATCATCCAGTCTAAAAAAAGCCTCTTTTTTTAGGAAAATGCCTGTTGCAGCTTTTTCAGGTGCTTTCTCTGGAGTCAAACAACATGAAATTCTCCCCATTTCACACCAACCCTCCCGCTGTGGTTTCTGTGGGACTGAGGCCACCACAGGTCTCCAGCACAGGCAGTGTGCTTGAAAAAACTTGGCAGCAGTTCTCACTGCAAAAACGGGTGTTGGCAGCTGCATGATCCAAAGCCTCCCTCTGCTCCAAGCTACAGCTCATGTTCCCTTTAGGAGCAGCTGTTTGACTGGCACAAGGACATGGAGGAGGATGAAGCAGTGGCCCTGCTCTGCCCCCCACTGAGACCAGGACCAGAGCACTGGCTCCCTGGCAGCCATCCCAAAGCAGCACTTACTTCCTTCCCGTGAAGCCCGGCCTGCAGGAGCAGTTGGCTCCCCAGCTCTCGGTGATGCACCTGCCACCGTTCAGGCAGGTGAAGTTCTTGCCACACTGCTGAGGGGGGAATGGCCACCTGGGGGGGGCAAGGGACAGCCTTTAGCGCACTCAGGTTTTGGGGAAGGGCAGAGTGTTCTGGAGCTCATGGGGAATGGGCCTGGAGAGGGTCATAAACACACATGGTCATTGGTATTTCTAGGAGGGAGCTTGACACAAGTGGAAACAGGAAGAGTCTCAGAAATCATCCCTAATATCAGAGTATTCCTTGGATCATGCCCAGGGAACAGACAGGAACTCTATCACTACTCGGACCTTTCTCAGACAGGCCCGTTCTTGCTAATGAAAATAGCAAGGGACAGGACAGTGCTGGAACAGTACAGCCAGGCCCCAGGAAGGATAATGGCAGTACCAGGTAACTGCAGCAGAAGGCAGCAGGAACAACAGGAACGTCACCCTGGATAGATCAGACAACTGAAGCTCAGCCATGTCAGTATTTAATTTCATGTTCCATTTGAACTGGTACAAGTTGTTTTGTTTTAGGACTATGGCTGAGGGGAGTCAAGTCCCAGAGAAGGTGGACTTCTTGGAGAGTGCTAGAGGGAAATGACAACAGGCCAGACTACGTGCCCTTCAAACAGCTCTGAAATGGAGCATGGGGATAACCCACATCAAAAAGAAGGATCCTTATCCTGTACAAAGCTGAGCCCCTGGCAGTGAGGGTTTGGACCTGGACAGCACTTTCCAAGTCATGGCAGAATTTAGGTGCTTTACCTATTAGATGCTTGCAATGAAAAATTTTCCCAAAGTGTCCCAAAGTAAAAGTCCAGTGTCCTCTGGGTGTCCTCTGCCCCCTGTATCAAAGCAGCCCTGGCACTTACTCGCAGCGAGGTCCAGAGTACTGAGGGGGGCACTTGCAGGAGTACCCGTAAATGCCATCGATGCAGGTGGCTCCGTTGAGGCACTGGTGCCGCACGCAGTCGTCCACGTTGATGTCGCACCTCTTCCCGATGAAGCCCCGGAAGCACTCGCACTGGAAGTCTGCCACGATATCCACGCAGTCCCCGTGGACACAGGGGCTGGGCTGGCAGTCATCGATGTTGGCCTCGCAGCGCTGCCCCGCCCAGCCCGCGCCGCAGCTGCAGCGGAAGGAGTTGAACAGGTCCTCGCAGGTGCCGGCGTTGAGGCAGGGGCTGGAAGCGCACACGTCGGCCCCGGAGCAGCCCAGCTGGACACTGCCCGGGCTGGCCCGCTGGAACTGCTCGGGCTGTGGGTACGGCCGGTGGGCTGGGAAGGGCAGGAAGATCCCCCCGATCTGCACCTGGCCCAGGCAGCCAGTGAAATTTTCAGCCAGGACGACCAAGGCGTTGTTCTTGAGGAAGTCCAAGTTGCCGGCGTTGCCCTGCAGAGTGACGTTCACTGACCCATCCAAGCGGAGCAGCCACCGGGAAGAGAGAGCGGCCGGCTCCTCCATGGACATGGAGATGCTGTGCCAGGCCCCGTCCGTGACGGGCTGTGGGCTCAGGAAGGTGACACCCTCGATGCTGTTCCCAGTCCTGATGCCAACAAGCAGGGAGGAATTCTTAATGGCTACCTGGAGGGAATCCACCTCTTCCACAGCCCGAAGCAAAACAGCATCTTCATCCCTGGTTCTGAAGTCCATGTGGAGGCTACTCAGAGTTCTGGTCACTGATGTGTTGGTGGTAAATTCTATGGCAGCATAACTATTAAATGTTGCATTAGCCAGACCTATAAATAAAGGGGGAGAGTACGAGGGATTTCAAAGACAGTTGGTGTCCTGTTTGAGCCAGACCAATGGCACCCCCCTGGCAGGTTCTCTCCCTAAGAACCCCTGATCTTAGTGTGAGCAGGATTATAGGCGAGCTGCTGGCAGCCTTAAAGCTCTTCCTGTTTACAATTGCACCTCCTGTAATAATATCCAGCTCTTTGGCAGCAATTTTTACTCCTCAGCTGTGCTCGGTCACACCTGGGGGCAAGCCCACAGAGCCCCTGCTGCCTGAGCAGTGTGTACCTGGGCACCACTCTGAGTCCTTTTGCAGCATGTGTTTGTATGGTTTTCAACAAACTGGGAATATTGATTACAGACAGGAACGTGGGGGATTTTACCAACACACAAGCAGGAGAATGGAACTTACACACATATCCTGCCACAACATCTATGCAGGTGGTGGCTTCAGGACATGGGTCACTTTCACACCAGACTTTCTCTTCACAAAATTTCCCAGTGAAATTTGCTGGACAGCTGCAATGGAAATCATTCCAAGTGACAATGCATCTGCCACCATTCTGACATGGCTCAGACTGAAAAACAAAACAGGGGAATTTAGGGGCAGAGTAATTAATCTAGAGATCTAAGAGAGCTTTGGTAGAATTGTGACAATGCAGACAAGCACGAGCAGCATTTGAATCAAGAGAGAAGGGAATTGGAACAGTGACTCAAGAGCAGTGAGGGAGGTACAAGAAGTACCTCCTCTCTGTACAAGAAATTCCTGGGCCACTGCTGCCCCCTGTGCACAGCACTGACCAACAGGAACTCCAGCAGTTTGGCAAAAAACAAGGCATAAAAGCACAGGTGAGGAGCAGATGAAACAAACTGTGATGCTCCCAAGGAGCTCACAAAGTTCTGTCACCAGGACACCCCTAACACCATGGGTGTGACAATACTTCAGAGCACCACGAGCAAGAAGGGCAAGGTCAGGCGCTATGGCCTCCCCATCACCAGGTGTGGCACAGAGGAGAGCCAGGCTCTGGTTAAAGGGAACAGGGAGACAGCTCCTTCAGCTGCTACTGCTGCAGTGGCAGATTCCCAGAAAAAGGCTGTTGTGCAATTGGAACAGGATGAGGGGAGGAGCTGGCAGAGTTACAGGTTAGGTAGGGGAGTCTGGAACCTATGTGGGCTCAGCAAAGTGGAGATGGGCAACACAAAAGCCACTGCCCAAGTTCTGAAACCACAAAAACTACAGGGGAGCCTAAGAAAATTCAGTGTTTAAATCATATGTAGCATATTGAGTGAGGTGGGAGCACAAAGAACCATGTGTTGATCAATACATCAAAAAAACTTCTCTTTCTGGTATCAGCAATGTCAAACTTCTGTGTAATCACACAACTACAATAAACCCCTGCACACACAGAGACAAACAAGACACAGCACATACCTTGCAGGTATCATCAGAGATGCAGCCATTCACAAGATTTCCAGTTTGAGTCCTATTGAGTTCCTCTGGCAGACTGTCATTCTCCACCTGGAAAAACTGTATCTGGTGGCTGTTGAGTTGGATGTCCTGCAAACAGCCCTTGAAATAGCCCCCCCACAGCTCAGCCCTGTCGGGGTTTGGGTGCCCCCCAATAAACACTTCTGAGCCAGAGACCAGGGCTTGTGCTGGCAGTTGCCCCAGCTCCACGTGTGTGTCTGACTGCAGGGCACCAACAGAGCCTCCCTGGAAGGACAGGGCTACCAAATGCCTTCTCCCATCAGCCACATTCCCCGGGAAGGTCAGAGTGTCCGTGGGTGAGGTCTCTATGCTCAGCTGGCCGTCCCTCAGGTACAGGCTGAGGCAGGGGCCTGTCCCACTGCACAGCTGCAGTAAGAGGCCATCGGGCTTCCGGCTCCGCAGGAAAAAGGAGAGGTTGAAGTCTGCACCAAGGCTGTCAGAAAGGGTGAAAGAGGCAAAGCTGGTGGAATTCTCTAAACCAAATGTTGCTGCTGGGTGCTCTGGAAGACAAAAGAAACAGACATCAGCTCAGAGATAAAGGGAATGAAGCTGCTTAGGCATGGGGCAAATGCTTGTTCTCAGGGTTTTCCACATGTGCCAGGGTAACAATGTTCCTCCCCACAGGTCTCTGAAACTAAGAAGTGAGTGAATGTGTCCTCCTTTCCTCTGGAGGGCACAAATTCAAGCACCCAAGTAGCATGAGAGTGAAATACAAGTCTAGCAGAGCCCTTGCCAATCCAGCAGATTGGCAGATTACTCAAGGTCGTTTGAGATACAGAGTTGCTTTTAAAATTTGTAAAGTTGGTAACAGCAGCACATGCCATATTTAGGGCTCATAAGTGTTGAAAAAAACCCCAAACAATACTAACACAAGCCTTGCAGGAGCAAAAAATGCAAGTAAATATGATTTTAACTCAAAATTGTCAAAGAGCTTCCTTTAACACTTTACTATTTATCTATAAAGCATATATATTCCTATTCATCCTCAACTCAGAAGGCCAGGATCAGCTTTTCACAGTAAAACAACTTCCCTGCTCCCCTGCACTCACACAGATCTGTTACAAAGGTGAAGTCAGAACCTCTGGCTCAAGCAGGAATAACCTGCACCACAAAACTGACAGTCATTCCTGCAGGAGCAAGTGACAGGAAAAGGATCAATGAGAATTTTATTCACAGAGGTTCTTGTTTTATTTTACCCCCAGTAAAGTAGAAAGTACTGTTTCCTGAGCTAATGTCCAAGCTTCTCCAGTCCCTGTGGAGCTGGCAGGTGTCAATCCCATGGCACTTACCATATGAGCAAGTTGGGCCTCCATAGGGCCTGGCACAGTCACACCTGAAGGTGGCCCAAAGGTCCACACAGAGCCCCCCGTGGAAGCAGGGCTGGGAGAGGCACCACTCGGTGCGGTCACAGCCCAGCTTCACTGGGGAGGACTCCCCCAGCAGCAGATCTGCCGGCAGCACAGCCTCAGCATCCACCTGCAAGTCTTCCAGGCAGCCCACAAAGCCCTGCTGGCTCCGTGTGTTGTTGGCCATTGCATCCTCAGCACCTCCAATATACAGATTGAGGAAGGCTTGTGGGATCAGAGCAGCGCCCGGTGGGACAGGAGAGCTCCGCAGACAGACCCCGACCTCACAAGAGCTGTGCCAGAGCTTCAGCTGCACCATGCTGTGCACAACAACTTCCACTTTATGCCACTGGCCATCGTCCACTCTCAGCCCCTCCAGGAGCAGCGAGTACCCAACATTTTCCCTCTTCAGCTCTGCATGCAGGATGCCATCCAAGAGCTCCAGGAACAAGTACTCGGCTTCACGGCCTCGGTAAAAAAGGACAGCGCTGGGCAAGGTGGTTCGGAAGCGGAGGGACACGCTGGCTGCTCCTGCACCCCTCCTGCTCTCACTGTTCTCGGGCAGCTCAGTGAGGAGATACCCTCTGGAAGCAAAGGAAAACGTTGTTGGTGTCGAGCATGTGGCATCATAGAAACCAGGCTGGCACTGGCACAGGTGGCCGTGGCTCTCAGCTTGGTAAGTTGGGATGCACAAGGCCTCGTTTTGGCAGTCGTGCGTCTGGCACCCAGTGAGCTGGACAGAGCAGTTCTTCCCTCCCCATGTAATGCCATCCTGGCCAGGGGCACAGTGGCAGGAATAGTCAGCAATGCCATCCTCACAGACAGCTCCATTCTTGCAGGGACCCTCCTCACACTCATTGATGTTAACAGCACATTCCACACCTGCGAAAGAGATTCAGAGATGGGATCTCACTGTGGGATCTCACTGTGGGATCTCACTGCGGGACTGGGACTCCCTCCCAGAGCCTGCCAGGCCCTCCCCAGGGCTCTCCAGGGAGCAGCTGCCAGCAAAGAGCCCAACACTCACTGCAGAGGGTCCTGCTGATGATGCAAGAGCAAGAAAACCAAACTTCTGTGTCCTCCCAGGTGCTACTTATAGAGCTTTGGCCTGTCAGCCCACATCCCCCCAAACAACTGCTGTCCTGTCCCAAGCTCAGATCCCAGAGGCAGTCAACATGCAGAAGGTATGGAAGGAGCAAAACAGCACAGACAAGGAATTAATGCTTTTTTCTTAGCAGATTTGCTATGTTGAAAGGCTAATTAGGTCTATAGATTTGACTGGAGCATGTTCCAGGCACCAGTGTTGCAGACAGCAAATGGGAAGTTACTGGAAAGTGTCAGTCAAAAAAATTGAATTCCAAGACAACCCACCAGTTGTAAAACTCAGAAAACCCAATTCATTACCAAACAACAAACACAACATGCTCCACAGGCACTCTGCCATGCTGGCACTAAGCTGATTTCAGTTCTGCCCAGTCCTACAGGAATGAACTGGGTGAGGTCCTGCAGTTCTATCTCTGGGCAGCACATGGATCCCCAGCGGCTCAAGGAAATTACAGGCCCTTACACCAAACCTGGCTAATGAAAATCTGCTGTCATTTTCCTGAGCATCCCCAGACTGACAGAAGAGCCCTGAACTAGTTCACTTTATCTAGCCCATAACGTTGGTTTTCACTAATCTTCAGAGACAGTCCCACAGATAAACCAAGCATGGATTATCCCAATCTAATAGCATTACACCCGATCCAGCCAGCAAGCACAACGAGGGCAGCAGGGAGGAAAAGAAGGAATTCACACACAAAGGAGGGGAATCAAAACACAAAGGACATTTGTAAAAGAAAAGCCACTAGACAGAATGTGCATGTCAAAGAGATTAGAGAGCTGCCTGCAGGGGAGAGAGATGAGGGGAGATGGGGCATTAGGAGCACTGGAGCTGGACTTGTTGTGTGATTAAAAATAAAAACTTAGCAAAGATACAGGTTCTTGAATATTTGCAGCGATGGTTTGTCCCCTGAGCTCTGCAGAGAGATGAGGACTTGGCACCAGCTTCCAGCTCCAAACTGTCCCATTGTGCCCATATAGGGACAAAGCCCTGAGAAGCACTGAAAGAGAAATGCAAGGTCTAATTCTGCACTTTCCAGCTAATTCCAGAACTGTTCTGTAAGCAGCAATATCTTCACCACCTCAGCACAGCCCTTTTCCTCTTACTGCTGGGCTTGCTCAACAAGGGACAGAATTAAGATTGCAGCACAAAGCTACAAAGGAAATGCATTGGAAAAAATAGAGTATAAGGGACATCACTGGGCCTGGAGAATCCCAGTTTGGGAGAAGATAAGACTTCAATTGCAACTGGGAAAAGTCGGTAGAGCAGCATAACTGTGGGTTAGTGGGGTGGGTTTTCTTGGAGGGCTCTCCAAGCTGCAGGAGGCAAGTCTGTAGTCAGACTTAAGGGGAGAGGCTGTTGAATGAGGAAATACAGGTTTGGTACAGTCCCAAACCCTTGAGATGCTGCTGTTTCAGATCAGAGTTGCTGATATTTACCAAGGCAATGAGGGGAAGATAACATTGGTTTGGAAAACAAAAGGAGAGATGCCATGAATTTTTGCATTTCTGAGAGAGGCCCCTTTTCCCATTCCACATTCCCAGCCTGAGCTGGTCTCAGCTCTCTCGTGGCACAGCATCAGGGGCAGAACCTGCCTGGGCTGTTCCTGCCCTACAGACCCCAGTGCCTCTCACCAGGTGGGATGGGAGTCCCCAGGGTGGGTGCACGGCCCCAGGCTGGTGGCTGATTAAACACCAGGCTTTCCTATGGGAGGCAGCTGGTTTGATTTCTTACCTAATTTGTTTGAAATGGGTAAAAAGGAGATTGCACAAGAGTTCTAAAAATCTGGCCAATGACAATTTTTTTCCTGGAAGCTTTGCTAAGCAGTTACCCAGAGCTACATCACTACAGTTTCCAAAAGCACAGATCATTTCCTGGATATCTGTTATTCCAATCTTCTCCAAGACATGGACAGTTGTCTTTGCAGACCCACTGGGAAGTAGATATTAAGAAGTTGTTCAACACTAACTGGTTTTTCTAAGAGCAACACAGGCATCCTTAAATATACCTTTTCAGGTATACTTAAAAAAATAAAAATGGGGGACACGAATCTGTTCGACAAGAACAAGTAACTAAATCAAGTTATTCTCCTTGTAAACAAGTAGTAGTCTCCTCTGTTCTCTCTAAATTCCATAGCTCAAATGTTTGCTATTATTTGAACCATCAAGAGTAAAAGCAGTGTTTCCTGTCTGATTCATTACACCATTAGGAGACTTTAAAATGTTTAATGAGTTCCTTATCTAGTTAAAGACTAACAACAGCAAAGCAGAGGAACTTGTTATCTGAAAATCACAAAAGTGGTATCTAAAAGGCTGCTATCTGGAGTCAAGGATTTCAAACATTCCGTTAATTCAGCAGTGTCTGAGGTAACAGTCCCAAGCCACCAACCCACAGGGGCTGGGTCAGAAACACTCAGAAGAGGCTGAGCTTTCACAGCCTGCAGTATATTCAAAAACAAATTCTTCAACACATTCAGTGTTTGCCGCTGTGGTGGGAACAGTCTTGTTTTGTAGATGCAAGTGTGATTAAATCCACACAGCTCACCACTCCCTGAATGGAGGGAACGATTTACTGGCTGCTATTAATAAGCAAAGATTCATTGTATGCAGTGTAAGCATCATATACTTCAACAGATGCATAAAATGTTAAAAGAATAAGCACAAATGAAGTGAAATATTCTAATTTAGCTGTCAGATATCAAAAAAACCTTGAAAGACAAGGTCTATTCCTTGAAACTCGGGAGTTCAGCAGGGCTGCCCGGCCAGCACTGCCTTGCCCTCTCCGTAAGGCAGCTGAATTCCTAACGACCTTTCCCTGCTGCATCCTAATTAGGGATTGTATTATGATTATCAAAAGGAAAAAGGAGGGGAGGGAGAGGGGAGAGGCAGAGAATTAGCTGCAACAAACGGACCCCGACACAATTATATTTGCACAATTACTGCCATTTCCATGGCAACCCCTGCTCTGCCGCTCTCCCACCGTGCTGCTGCTCGGGGCGAGGAGCGGGAGGGGCTGGGGACGGCACTGACCACCAAAGGGTTTGTCCTCTGAGTTATCACAAAAACTACTTCTCAATAAGGCAGTTTTCAATCAATAAAGGAAAAATGAAAACTGCAAAAACATCAGTAAAAAGCAAAACTAACGTTTCACAGAAGTAGCCAGGAGGCACCAGCGTCCCTCCAGAGCTCACCTGGGCACAGACCCGGTGCCCCGGAACACCCGGCTCTGACACTGCACCACAAGGCAGAACTGCAGCACAAGGACTGCAGAGCTGTCAGAAGATCGTGCAACAAGGAAATTCCTCGCCCCAAAGTTTCCAAAACAAAACTTCGAGTCTCTTCAAAATAAAAGCATTCTTCCTTTCTAATCGATTCTGGTTCCTCCTCGTGCCTCCGGCCGCCACTCACCGCACACCCAGCCCCCTGCCCTGGGCAGGCTCGCACACAGGCAGGACACACTGCAAGGACTGTACATAGCTCATTACCTGCTAGCAGGAAAATTCCCTTCAGGATCACGCCAATCAGCACAGATTGCATGGCCGGCTCCTTGTGGACATTGGTGACAGTAAAGGGAAAAAAAACGGGGGTGAAGGGGGGGAGAGATGACAAAACGCGCTGGGCTGACAGGTCAGTGTGTGCAGGCGCTCGCTGTGCCAGTCCCACGAGAAGGGATTGGAGCGAAAGAGCCGAGGGAGCAGAGCCCTGCCCTGCGCCAGGTCTAATCCAGGCTGGCTCTGACCCTCCCAGCTGGCCCCTGTCCGTGCTGACACCAGGAATGTGTGCGCCCAGCATATTCCTGCTCCGTGCCTCCAGCAGTGCCCGGCAGTGCCCACAGCCTCAGCTCAGCAGGGCAAAGCCAAGAGACAACCTCTTGCCCTTGCTGCATTCCAGGTGAATCTGCCAAAAGCCATGAATAAGGCCAAAATGTTATTTTTATAGGCTAAGGCAAAAAGCTGCATTTCCACCATATCTGTGCAACATCTAAACCACAGGAACAAGGGGAGCTCCAGATGCAGATTGGACCTGGGCCCTGCTGCACATTCAGTACTGAGGGAGTCAGGGTCCATCAGGCAGTTTTCCTCCTCCCTGTGCCCCGTGCCAGGCCTCTGTGAGCACAGACATTTCCACTCTGCCATATTCACAAAGAAAAATCTCAGGTTTTAATGACCATGATCTGTTTCTCTGAAGTCAAACTGGATGGAAGGAAATTCCCTGCATTATGCTGAATGTCCTGGTTCAGACATGGCACTGCACAATCAAAACTCTCTCTTTCCTCATTAGCCACCTTATTAAATTAGCTTGTAGCTTTTTCCTCTATAGTTCTGGGGTTTGTTTTTGTTTTGTTTTTTAAGGTAGTTACTTTCATATTATAAAATTTCTGGAGGCAGTGTTGTATTCTTGTGTTTTAAGGACCCAGAGAAGTTTCTTATTTCTGTGAAGAAATGTTATCTGGGAGCTTCTCCCCAAACTTGGAGTTTGCGTTTGTATCAATGTCAGGTCCAAGCAAACAGAACCTCCCACATGTCAGTGTCTAGAATCTGCATTAACAGTATCACTAAGATATTAAAGAAAACATTCCAACAACTCCTGTAGCTATTTCACTTTTGCAATTTTACTCAATCCAAACATGCCAGTCTATTTTACAGATACTTGAAGTGGGAGGGATATGGTGAGTGTTTGTTTGGAGTCAAAACTTCTCAGATAGCCACAGACCTGTGCACACACAAACCTATCCCAGCACAGATTTGGAACATTATCTCTGTCAGCTACTCTGACCCTTCTGTTACTGTCCAGGAGAAAACAAACAGGCAGTTGTGCCCGTTCAGCCACTACTGCAACAACAAATTGTAACAACTGTGAAGACTGCAGGACATTCCATGTCTTCAAAAAGATGCCTGTTTTGGTCTATGCACCCACACATTTATCTCCACATACACACACAGAGTCTACCTGGACACAACTGCCTGGAAATCCATCACACCCCAATGCATCCAGCACAGATTCTGCTCTCACCTGGCACCAGGCACAAGCAGGCTCTGGAGTGCAGCACTCGCAGCCTTCTGATCAGATGACAGGGAAGTCAAAAGGTCTGATTAACACGGAGCTGTGATCCAGCAGGGAGAAGAAACATGGAGTGGAAGGGAAGGGGGGGAGCCTCACCAAGTGCTGCCTAGCTCCCTTCAGCTATATTTACCAAAAGGGATTTGGCTGAAGGGGGAACAGGCCTCTAATCTCTTTACTATCTTAACCTTTTAGCTGCCCTTGCTCCAGAGGCTCTGTCTCTAAAACAAATCTGACTTAAGAAATACCTGCACAAAAAAATTAAATCTACCCAAAGGTGGTTAGAAGGAAAAAGCATCTCCCATTTATTTCCTGACCCATGACCCAGGAATTCAAGCCCATTTGATCTGGGCTGGCACCCTCACAAAGTCACCATTTATAGCTGCTGCACAGAAGGTTTCTGCTTCTTTAAGGAGACAAAGACATTATGGCTGTACAAAGTGAGATGGTCAATAAGCCCTCCAATTATACTGGGACACATTCACACCACATCCCCTTCTGATTTCTCATGAAAGTAGCCGTGTTCCTCAGCCATGTGCAGAGAAGCTCAGAATGTTCCCATGATCACAAGGTGCCACTGCCCGGGGCTCGGGGCTGCCCAGTGCCCGCTGCAGGACACGGCCCCTTCCCACTGAGCACAGCTCTAGCAGGAGAGGGAGCACTCAGGCCATTTAAAAGGTTTTAAAGAATGAATGATCCAAAATTCAGCGACAACATTCTTGCAGGTTAAAAATCAGTGTCCATGTCAAATGGAGGTACCTGCCTTTTTCCTGTCCTGGCCTAACCTATTGCCTAATAAATACATGATAGACTGAAACCATTCCTGAAAAAACAATTAAAGAATTCATTTTGTCAGATTTCTTTTCCCCCTAAAAGACAGACTTTTCCTAATGCTTTTTCTCTTGACCACAGTTGACATAATTTCTAAGAGCATGCAAGATTCCCTCTCCTTCACACTTCATTTAGTACCCATGCAATCTTCTGGTTTATACTTGCATCCTCTCAGGGTACCTATATCCTCTGCAAAAGCACAAACCATGTGCTGAACAGACTCTTCAGGACCTGTTATGTTGTTCTCTCAGGAATGAGGCACTGCTTTTGCAACAACTACATTTCAGAGAGAAGATTCGTCTGCCTGCACTGCGCTGAGACAGCACTGAGGCAGTTAATTTGCAAAGAAAGAATTTCTCCTGACTTGCATTGTTATCCCAACACTCCTCAAATTCCTCAGACTGAAGAAGCAAACACTCAGAAGGAACCCCCTGCCGCCCCAAGAAAGCATTCTTCATCAGAGTAGCAAGTTCACTTTAATCAGTGGAGGCAGCTTAAACCCAAGTTCATGGCAGATCTAAGCTGCCACAGAAATGTGTTTTGAAGAGAAACATTATGGGAAGCTTCACAAAGTTGTTCTGTGATCCTAATATGAAGTAATAAGCTGTTTACCCAGCATGACTGTACTGGGATTAATTGACAAAGGAGGGGAGATTAATTGCTATTATTTCCCTGTCAGCTTCACTCCTCCACACGCACTCACTGATCTCACAGACTGCTCCCAGCCTTTTGCTGTGTTAATGTGTCAGAACTACCTCAGCTGAGACAAAGTCCTTTACCAAAAGCAATATCCAGAAAAGCAACCTGCTTCTAATCCCCTTCAAGTACTAATGAACCCAAATTTGATGCAACAGAATGAACTCCAGCACTCCTTTGCCCATCAGCCCGTGTTTCTGTCAGCTTTTCTGCCCATGAGCATGCTAAGAATTGGAAAGGATTAAACAGATCTGCAGCTTGGCAAAGCACAATGAAATTCTGAGCTCTGTGAGGGTGCTGGGGCACTGCAGGAGGAAAAGAGAACAGGGCACAGATGTGAGTGGAAATTCTGACAAGAAGGATAAACTTTAAACCATCTCTTTGGACAAGATCTCAGTTCATGAGTGCAGCACTGTAACTGCCCGAGAAAGCAGCGATAACGAGCTTAGATAAAAGCTGATTTTCAAAGGCCTCATATACAAAAGCAAATTTTTCTTGATCTGGCCTAAGTTAGCAAATGAGATAGGCCAGAAAACCCCACAAATAATTCAGCTCAGTTACAGAGGGTGTTAACTAGAAGCTGATTTTACATTCTGGGAATGTAAGTAATAGTTCTTCCCAGGAAAGAGCTGGGCAGAATTAAACCAACGCACCTCAACCACTGCAACCACAGAAGGAAAACAGAAAATTTTCCCATGCAATAAAGGCCTGAGAAAGTCTCTGGAATGTTGTTACCTGCTGTTGTGAGTTAAGGGAATGGGTTTTCTCCTGGCTTCAAGTGTTTCTTTTTCCCACGAGATGGCAGCCTGGTAACACTGTGGAAAGGTTACCCTCACCTCAAATCCAGAAATCCAGGATTGTGCTGAGATCAATTTTCTTATAAACTACTCTGGTGTTAAATTGCCCAACACACGTGGAATTTAAAGATGAAGACTGAGAAAGAATATTTTAAAGAAAGATGAGGTTTAGTACCAGTTAGCAGAGGACCTTCCCAACAGGGCTGACATTCACCATCTCCCAGATTCTCAACCAGCACACTGAACCCTTAGGGTCAGGCAGGGCATTTGGGGAAGAATCCAGACTCCTCATTCCCTTGTAAACAGAGAAGGCTTCCTTTGCTCACATCACAAAGACCTTTTGACCTCCTAACATAGCAGATCACTGCTTTCAGCCAAAAATGGCTGGCTCTTGTCATCCTGGGGTGTTAGTGAATGGAGATGTTTTACAGATGTTTATGTGCTGGTGAGCCAATCTGCTACAGCCAGTACAATCTGTGATGAATGTTAAGCATCCCTTTTTTGATTTAAAGGCTAGCTTTTTACATATTTCATCCTACATGTACAGAAACCCCCACAGTTCTCCCAGGGAACTTTCACTCCAGGATACAGATGCCCTGGATACTCTGATCTTAGATCCTATGTAGTAGATCTTACATCTCCAAATCTAGTTCACAGCCCATCAACTTACTTGCCCACACTCACACAGCTTTCCTGTGGCATTTGAGCCCTGAACTGCAGACATCCTGCTGCATGCTCCCAGTCCAGCTCAGTCCTGCCCTCTCATCCTGAAATTCTGCAGCCAGGCAGCAATGCAGCAGTTCAGCATCAGCCAACCAGAAGGATCTGATCCCAGCCACCCCCTTCCCAGGTTACCTGAATAACCAGGCAGGCACTGGCAGAGGAAGCCATTCACCAGGTCCTGGCAGAGCCCTCCGTTCTGGCAGGGCTGGGACTCGCACTCATTGATGTTGGTAAGGCAGGTCTCCCCTGAAAAGTGAAAACACAAACAGGCCTCTGAAGTGTGCTTGTGAAGCAGTGAAACAAAGATTGACAACTGCAGTCATACATTTTGCACTTCTTTTCTTTTACCTAAAAGTGCAAAACAATCTCTAGAACTCCAGCATGCCTCTGCAGGCACTGGCACACAGACACCAGCACCAAAACAATGGGGGCAAATGAAGTATGAAATGATTTTCCAGTGTCAAACACTGGCAAGATCAGAACTTCTGAACCATTCCCATCTGTGCAACAGTGGACCAAACACTCATATTTCTCTCATAAAATAATAAATTATTATTGTTTATGCCTTCCCACTAGGGAATTTCCCTAGCTCTTAAATCCAGCATTATATACATATCTCCAACCCACAGAAAGAGTGATATTTCAGTGGAACATCCACAGAGCTTCTAGCTCCAAGAGCACCATATCAAGAAACCCTTCTTGTCCCACTCTGATTATACAGTTGCTGTCATGAGAGTAGTCTCACCAAAGAAACACCTAGAATAGTAATTTGTGACTCCAGGGAATTAGCTTCCTCTGATGAGGAACTTCAGAGATATCCCATGGGATGAATCCTGCCATATGCATGAGAGACTGACAAAGGGAAAACACCCTGGCACCTGCATAGCCAGAGGGCATTCATGGAAGCATGGGAAAGTGCACAGGCTGTTGTGTCAGCCTGGAGTCAGGCTTGGAAAAGGAATGACATTCAGCTGTCTGTAATGGGAGCAGAAGCACATTCCTGATGCAGCCGGCTGCCAGCCCCTCTAAAGTACCAGTCCTTAAGTGATTTTTGTTGCAGAGAACACTGCTCTGTTCCCATCTCCTCAAACCAGCGGCACCACCCCGTGCAGACAGGATGGACATTGCTGTGCAGCTCACCTGTGAAGCCTGGCAGGCACTGGCACAGGAACCCGGCTGCTTGGCTGTAGCTGAAGTTGCTGGGGAAGTGGGGCTGTGTACCGTAATGGGCTGGGTTGGAGCGCTGCAGGCACAGGCCACCGTTGTGGCAGGGCTGTGTCACACACTCATCCACATCCTCCTCACAGTCCTGCCCAGTGTAACCTGCCACGAGACACCACCGTCAGCATCACACACAGCTCCACTGCAGCTCAGCTCCCAAACACTGCAGCTGCTCAAAGGGTAAGACCCCCACATCTGCAGCTCATCTGGCAGGGAGCCCCCGGGCCCTTCACCTTCTCCACTATGTCAAATACTTTGAATACTATGTCAAAATCATCAATTTGCAGGAAAAGCATCACCTCATGATAGAGGAACTCATGATAGAAAATGGCAGAAAAGAGAAAGAAAACTTTATGGTTGAGAATTGGGGTGTTTTTTGCAGGTCAGTTGGATTTTGGGATAACCTGTAAAGAGCAGCAGTGCAGCCTTATTGTTTCAGACAGTGAAAATTCACTTGGGGCCATGCAGTATGGTCACTAATTCTCTACTTCTTCAACACAGCAATCAAGCACGTGATGTCCATGGCCGTGTGCCCACACACCACACCAGCAGAGAGCCCCCAGCCCACCTGGCCAGCAGGCACAGCTGTAGCCCTTGATTCCCTCCAGGCACGTGGCACTGTTGTGGCAGGGGTTGGAGGCACACTCCAGGATGTCCAGCTCGCAGTGGGCCCCCTCGAAGCCGGTGTCACTGCAGTCACAACGGTAGCTGTGGGGCACCAAACAGAGCAAGGCATCAGCTCTGCCCTGGACAGCAAAGCCTCAGGTGAGGAAAGGGCAAAAGAGCTCAGCTGCCAATTCTCACACCCACTTGTGCTCACACCTTACCCGTGGAAAGGTAAATTCAGACACACAGGTATGTTCTCAGCAGTTGCCTGTGCTGTTCATGCTCTCCAAACCACTTCTCTTTGTGTTTGTTCCTCCCTTCCTTTAAGCACCCCTGGAGTTCTACTGCTGGGAGGGGGCTTCTCCCTTATTGCCACAAACCATTGTTACTGCCATTCAATGTACAAAACACTAAATCCAATTCCCCCCTGCCCCAGCTTTTTACTCTGATTTTCACAGGTCACACTGAGTAAACCTTTAAATAAGTCCTGGTGTCTAATTGCCCCCCACCACTGGTTTCTCACCTGTTAATGAGGTCATGACATGTCCCCTTGTTCTGGCATGGCTGGCTGTCACATTCATTGATGTCCACCTCACACTGGGTTCCTTGATAACCTGGTGCACAGGCACAGGTGTAGGACCCAACATGATCATTGCACAGGGCCCCATTCTGGCAAGGGTCTGAAGCACATTCATCTATTTCAGTATCACAGTTCACACCTTTGTTAAAAAACAGGAAAATATCTGTGTTACAAATCCAGAAACTTGTGTATGTGCTGCCTGGAATTCTGAGATGGAATCACAAGAGTCATGTTATCAACCCCTGCTGGCTACCAGAGTGATCTCTACCTGCTTCTCCAAAATATTGCTCCATTTATTGCCATTCTGTTTGTAACTTGCTTTGTGATACCCAGGAAAAAAGCACTAAAGCAGTGCAAAATATTGGCTACAGTGATACCTGAGGTTAGTAAGTGATTTTATTGGGAAATGCTATTAAAAACACAATGTTAGCTCCACTACTCCTGGTCATGGATAACAGCAAGTGACACCTGTTTGGTACAAAGTCCCAACCTCCCTGACAGAGCAAGACCTCATGCCAGATTTCTATGCAATTATCTCATCTATATTCCACCTCTTCGAGCTGCCTGTGGCCTGGCATCACCTCCAAACCTTACTCATTACAGTGGCACCCATCAATTCATCTAATCTGCCCTCCTTGGCGAAGGCTCCCCACAGAGTGGGCATGGTCATCCTAATCCTGGCGGAATGTGGGCCCCCTAATCTGGTTCAAACCCCTCAATACCCACACAAAACTCCCTTCACCCAAATTCCAGCTGCAAGCACCAGGAAACAACCTGGCCTTGCCAGCCAATGGTGCTCTAACCTCTGGATGGAGAAGTGAATCACAAGGCTAAGCCTCATGTTTGACATCAGAATAACTTGAAGCACAACAAACACCTCCAGCTGCCTGGGTCACTTTATTGCTTCTTTGGCAGCGAATTTCACAATCCTGAATTGAGGATTCAGCATAAAGATAAAAAAAGAAACTGATTTGCTAAGACAGAAATATGCTTGATACTCAAAATCACCAGTAACCTTAGGGCCCACATAAAAATTCTGCCTTGTTTCTCCTTCATCGGTCTTCATTTTTATCAGAGAGTGAGTCAGCATCAGGGACTGCATTCCTGATGTTGTAACTTCTCATTCCACTGGTAATCAACAGCATTCCTTCACAGCAACTCAACTCCTTAAACACTTCGGTCTGTGAGCAGGAGGAAGGCTGAGAAAGTTCATGTGCGAGGTGGTACCAGGCAGACACGGACACATTCCACCCCTTCCACTCCGATAAGCAGGGCTGGGGGAAGGAGAGCCCCCCACTGCCTCCCTCACAGATAACTCACAGGTGTGGATTCCTCTCTGAGTCACCATTAACACAGATGCACAAAAGAGAAACATTTAAATCATGTGCCAAATAAACATTTGCCAAGCATGAAAGAATTTGAAATCTCCAGCTAAAAGACACTTTTTTCCAAAAGACAAGTGCTTCCCTTGGAAAAATCCTGCTGGACAGGACAAAGAACTAGAGGCCAGGTCGGCAGAGCTAAGTCATACCTGGAAACCTTAAGTATCCATTTCCTGATGATAAATATCTTTTTATGTATATCTCCCTTAATCTAATCACAGTTCCTTTGTATCTAGTACTCCAGTCTCAGGCAGTCCACTCTGGGGTCCCTGTCTCTCAACACCCACACCATCCATGGAATTCAAGGCCTCAAGCACTGCCTGGAAGCCGCTGCAAGCAGCCCTGCATTGCTCACCCCCAGCCCCAGCCGCTGGGGGAGCACAGAGACCCAGCGAGGCAGCCCCGGTGCCCCGGCAGGCAGGGCAGCCCGGCCGTACCTGTGTATCCGGGCGCGCAGCGGCACTCGTAGCGGTCCATGTGGTTGAGGCAGGTGCCGTGGTTGCGGCAGGGCCGGGACGCGCACTCGTCGATGTCGATCTCGCAGTTGGAGCCCTGGAAGCCGGGCACGCAGAAGCAGCTGTACTCGCCCGCCCTGTCCCTGCAGATGGCCCCGTTCCGGCACGGCCCTGACGCGCACTCGTCGATGTCGTCCCCGCAGGCGGCCCCGCTGAAGCCGGGCTGGCAGAGGCAGCGGAACCCGCCCGGAGCTTCCACACACGTGCCGTTGTTCAGGCAGGGCTGGCTGGAGCACACGGAGCTCTCTGCCTGGCAGCCTTCTCCACCGGGGCCCGGCTGGCATCTACAGGTGTACCCCGTTGTGCTGTCCACACATTCAAATCGAGGGTCTGTGCAAGGGCTGCTCTCACACTCATCAACACTCTCACAGTGAGCACCTGCGGAGCCAGGCGGACACACACATTCATATTCCAGGAGTCCTGGGGTCCTGGTGCAGGTCATGTGGGCAGGACAGTCATGTTTAATGCAAGCATCATAGAGGAGTTCACAGTTTCTGCCCATGTAGGCTACAGGCTCCACGGGGCAGCTGCACTGGTAACCCACTTCCAAATCCTTACAGCTCCCCCCATTCTCACATGGGGATGAGGAACAGCCACTGTCATTTTCAGAGTATGAAGTTCCTGTTGAGAAAAGAGACTTTTTGTTAGTCAGCATCTGTAGGTCTAAAGAAAAAAGTTCTGCCGATCACCATATACAACTCAGAGATTGCCCACCTAAATTCCACACTCCAAAGGGCTGTTCTAGCCAGGAGATGAGAAGGATACTGGAGAATCAAACATCTTCTATAAAGAAGACAACAGCCCTTTATTTGGTGGCAATCAGGAATCTCTTGCCAGTTTGGGTAACCAGGTACCTGCTTTTTTAGGAGACACTCCCAAACCAACTATTTTACTTGTGCTTATTCATCCATGAGTCACTTTGAGGGCAGTGACACATACAACCTTAAATCCAGTCACAAGATAAACTTCGTGTAAAATTCCACGGCCCCTTTCACTGGCAGGGCCCACATTTGTGCCTGGAAATCCAGAGAGGAAGGGTGAGTTCACGTGTTGCCTGTGGCTCTGTATGTCCCAGCTGCTTCCTCTGGGGATACAGTTTTTCCTCAGCTAATCCAGAAGTGATTTGAAGATGCTCCCATAAATAACCCAAGGCAAACTCCAAATGGGCACATTGCACAGAGTCTCTGATTACATTAGACAGCTCAGGTTGATAACCACTGACCCTCACCCTCTCCCCACGTTAGACACGTAAATTTACACAGCAGGACATGTTTAGCAAGGAAGAGCAGAGACTGCTGAGATGACCGTGCTGATGGCATTTTAGATCCAAACACTCAGTACCTGCTGAGCCAAAACAGCAGTCCAACAACCAGATACCAGGAGCTAATGCTGAGACCAGATTCCCCTAAATCTGGGAGCATTTGGATGTGATCAGTTCATTCACACTGAGCCACAATGCCTTGCCGTCCCCACAAAGGCAGTGTTTAAAAGGCTCTTGCCCCATTAAGCAACTCCACCATCCGGAAATGTGATAGGACGTGCCCACTGAACTGCAAATTTAGCTCACATAAAAGAGATTATGTAGGATACACGATAAAAAAAAAGAAAAAAAAAACACAAAGCATTCAAGGTAGATATTTCAAAATTGAGCAGAATGGAATAATAGGAGGAATCCTCATTTATTTTCCAAAAGAAATTTTAAATATACTTTGTGAAACAAGGGGCAGATTGGCCAAAGGGCAGGACAGCCCAGGGGACAGGAGATAGTGGCCTTTATGTTAGAATTAGGATATATATCCTGGATTCAATGCCACAATTAAGCACTTTCCAAAAGACATAAAACAACCAAAAATAGAATAAAGGGATAAAGGCAGTGCAAACAGAGAGCTTCTCCTTCCACAAAGGCAGCAGTCATTAGCACCTCATCCCACTGTGGCCTTCGGAGATCAGAGCTTTTTATTCTACTCAGTGCCAGGATAAATAAGAGAGAAGCTGTGTGGTAGAGATATCCCAGCCTGACTCCTGCATAAGTGTTATGAAACATCCAAACTTGGAAGTAACTCTGCAAACAACAATATAGCAGATGTTTGGAAAAGGTCTATGAAAAATGGTCTCAAAGCAGAGATAAAGCTCATGAAAGAGCAAATGGTATCTGAGAAATTGCTACTGGGGAGGCAATCCAGACTTCCCTGGTGTTAGAAGTCAAGCCATCACTCAAAGCCTTTGGGTAAGCAGCTCTTCACCCTTTCTGCTGCTCTCTAAGTAGCTGTAGCCCAGGTAGTGACAGGCCTCAGTCTCTGGAAACCCCACAAAGCTGCAGGTGGAGAGGGCAGGATCCCAAATCCCCACAGCTCCCTCAGCCCTCCCTGCTCCGTGGGGAATGTTGCTTTACCCTGCCATGCTCCATGCCAAGGATCACACACCACAGCACTGCTCCCCAGCTGACCTTCCACGTTCTCTCACTGGTGCCAGCATTATCCCGGCCCAATTTTGGTCACGTTTCCCTGCTCTGGTGCCCTTTATACACCCCCGCTTGTTAATCTGTGTCAGCGGCACTCCATCAACTCTGCCCCATCAGCTCCTCAGTCTCTTTGTACCTGAAGGTGGAGGCACCAACTTCAGGGCCTAAAGGGGATTATCGGAGACTTTGGTTTACAAAAGCCTGCCCCTGCTCTGACCTCCCCCAAATTCCTCCCACCAAAGACTGCAGTGTTCCTAAGTCTTCTTTTAAGAGGCCGTGCTTCTGGGGGAGGGAGGGTGCTCAGGGATTTAGGCAGCCCTTTTTCTTCCCAGCATCATCTCCATGGCCCACCCCTCCCTTCCTCTCTCATGTGATGCTGGGGAGAGCTGCTGAGCATTGCACTGTCCAGCAATCCCATTATTCTGCCATCAACCCTTTTATTCTCAGATTCCCAGTCATGCAGAAAACAAGGATGACGGAATCTGCCTGGAATCTCTGTGGCAATTAGAATGGAAGCCCAGGAAACTTTTCGCAAAAGAGCTTTACTAGGCAGGAGATACGAGCCTTTGTAGGCTTAATGAGTAAGCGGCCCCAGCCTGCACTTTCCACTGGCCAGGAGCACAGTTTGGGATAAAAAAAGGAACCCGAGTCTGGTGGATGTTGGGAAGGAGCTGCAGCACACTCCATCTGCAAAGAAATTCCCATTTCCACAGAATGCCCAGGCACTGCTGGCACAGCCAGGCTGAGTCACTGCCAAGGCTCATACATGGCTTTCTGCTTCCATGAGAAGAACATAGGCAAAAGGCTTTCTTCAAATAAAGCTAAACATCAAAGCCCTTTGCTGTTTCCTGCCTTTCCCAAAGTTCTTTCACAACAGACACACCTTTTTGTACCTTCTCTGCTTTGGTCCATCATATGGCTGCCATGCTCAATAATCTGCATAAGTCACTACTGCCTGTCCCTTACAGAGAGGTGTGTGACAAATATATTGCCCCATAATCACACACCTCAGACCCAACGGGGTTCATCTGCAGACAACACAAAGCTTCACTAGTAAGTGCAGAGACCTTGGCTTACCAGAGACAGCAGTGAAGAAACAGGGAGAACTCCAGTCTGCTCAAAACTCACTGTGACCATGAACAATAGCACAGGTTAATATATGTACTTCAGCAGGACCTCAGTTTGGAGGAAAATGTTCCTTTTCTGGAACAGAAAACCTGGAGTAACACAGCACCACTCACAGGGCATGCATGGAGCAGGCTGAGGACACTGCAGTGTAAGTCACAAGAAATGAAACTTATCTAAATAACTGCAACTTATTCTGTGAACTGCAGCTGTCAGAAAATCCCCCATGTGTTTGATTGACTCAGTGGAAGCTTCAGGCACATCAACAGCACCAACCCCAAATTGTATCACACATTCCCCTGTATCCAGCACACCTGTACTGATAGGGAATATTTCCCAAGGACAAAACATGCCCCTTGGTGTGTGTATTCTAACCCTAATACACCTTCCATGGCAGTGCTGAACTTCTGGCTTGAAAAAGAGCACATCTGATGTTTTTTGTTCTTATTTTGCTCTTTTCAGCCATCAGTCCTAAGGCACAGAGTTACTGCTCACAGTTTTGGAATAGATTATTATATGAATGTGAATAGCACTTGAATATGCACCAAACACTAATAAGAAAAATGAATAAATTAGCTTTTCCTGTTGCACAATATAAGAACCATGAAAACATGTAGTTCAGACAATGCTGTTTCATGAACACAGTGAAAATCAAGTCAAGAAAATCACTGAATCACAAGAGTTTATAGTTTTTCAACAAAGTAGTTACTGCTGGATTAACAACGACATTCAGGAGTTTTCCTTTACGTTTCACAAGAAAAATATGAATTAGTGATGTTTGTAAGGGAAAAAAGCATTAAAAGTGTATGACAGTCATACCATCCTGCAAGCCTACTCTGCATTGAAACTGGAGACCACAGCTCCTTTGAAGAACAGTTCCAGGCATTTAGGAGTGGATTAGGAGGAACTTCAAAGGCTACCACAGTCCCATATAAAGCATTCATTGAGCTCTGTCAGGACAGGGCTAGTTTTACACTTTAAAGGTAGTTGACAAAGATTTTCCTCAAACGATGAGGTTTGTGACTTTTTGTAACACTTTAAGGCAAACAAGCTGCATTACCAAGCTCTGTTTTAATAATTGACTTTAAAATTCTTATATTTTATACCTACACTATGTAATCTTGTCGAAGTTGCAACAGTGAGTTTTTTGACCACAAAAAAATTGGAAATTAATGAGAAGTTAGGCAATTACTTCTCTGATTGGAGATGCTGCTTTAGCATTACTCACTGGCTTCTATTTTGGGGGTTTGCTTTTCACAAGTTTGTTTTTCCAAAGTCTTGAGTAACTTTGACAGAGGATGGATGTTGTCAGTCTGGAGACACACCTGACCTTGTGGAAGATGTTTAGTGCTGCACTGATAACTACCCTAAAGGTGTCTTAATGATCACTTAAAATTCCAGCAGGAAGAGGCAGCATTGGGGTTATCAGCTCACAGTTTCCTTTGTACTGAAGGACAGAAAAAAACCCCCAGAGGCAGTGGTACCTACTAGAAATCTCTATCCCTAAATACCTGTTCATGCACATGCCCTGCACTGGGTGAAAAATGAAAATGTACCTGTGCACAACCCCTGCAAAATGCTCATCATCACAGACACAGCTCCCAGAAGAGTCAGACTGCCATAATATTATTTCCTGGCCTAGCAAAAACTAGGAATGTGAGTTTGGATGAGCCAGATCCACCTCGAGTAGAAAGAAGCTTCCTCCAGATATTTTTCACCTGCCCTCCTCACTACAACAACTGAAAAAAACCCCGATTTACAACTAAGAGGTGAGAACAACAGGATTCCCAAAGCACCACAGGTCCCACCTGCATCACAACAATAATGGAGCTTGAGGGATCTTCAAGTTCCCAAACCACTGGTCAAAGCCCAGCCTGGGGCAATTCTCACTATCAGGCTGTGCTCCTGCTGCTCATCTCAGCACACCTCCCACTGGAGAAAGATCAGAAAGATCCTGAGGCTAAGGGTAGAAAGGGAACCCTTCCACCCGAAAGGATTCAGAGCAACACAACTACTAAATAAACTCTGAATAAAAGAATGGAGAGTTAGGTCTCCATGACAACGGGAAGGCATGTGCTTATATTAGTAAATCCCTGCTGACCTCTGCTGATCTTTCCCTATCCTGGTCAGTGTAAAGGATTAGTGAAAGGGGACACGCCTGTTCCCAGGATCCCCACAACCAGAAAGGGAAATGCCCAGCCTTGAAAAGGGCCTTTCATATTCGCCCTCTCTCTTCTGCACCCCTGCTCACTTCGGCAGAACAGCTATGGAAGGGAATAGCGGGATAAAACCAAATCCTTCTTCAGGAAGCACCTTATATGTACCTGTTCAGGGAGGGTACAAGGCCTCTTCAAGTGGCTTCACACATCCCTACGGCTTTATAAGCCCCATTTCCTTCTTGACACAGAGATTAAATCCTTTCTATCCAGACCTGAGCTAAGCATCTGCTCTGAGTAACACCAGCACCAGAAAACAAGGCCTGAAACTCTCTGAGACTGCTGACGAGCTCATGACAAGCTAATAACTGGCAGTGATTTTTCACCTAACCTAAAATATTCCATAACCTGTATTCCCTGTCCTGTTTAACACAGTAATGGCACTTGTGACAGCTGCTTTAACAGCAGGCTTTTCTATTTAGCCTCAGAAAAGGGGATGTGGGAATGGGAAACCCTCCAAAATACCAATGTTGGATCACAATTACGAAGCCCCTGGGCTGCAGCAGCTTCCCAACACCCAGCTCTGCTGGTGTACCTTGATGACTCTGGAGCCCAGAGTCAAGTTCTTCCTCCTCATTTTTTTAAAAGGGAGAAAGGATTCTGACATATATCTGCTGGTTGAAGCTAAACATTATTGTTACTGTCTCAGGTTATCAGCTTATCAGATCTGAAAATTTATGTGAAGCAAGACATGGCACTATGACTAAAAAAACTCACATCCTGAAAATAAAGATTAGCTAATCCAAAAGAAGTGTTGGCAACCAGCAGGCAGGACTTCTTAAGACAATATTGAATAAATGGCCTGACAAGATGCCAGGGATCCCAGCAATGCCAAGAGTGTCTTTTGGGAAATTTAGTTTTAAAAAGAGCCTTACTATTCACAGCTTTGATGTCTCTTGTAGTTTTGGTAGGTTAAACACACAAGCCCAGTGTCTCAGCCAAATACCACCTTGGATACCAACTTTAAAACATCTGATGTCCCTGCACACAGGCCAGATCACAGTTTTACCCAGATTATTGTGTGTCCATCACTTCCCAGACTGTTTCTGACATAGTTTCTCTGTTGCTGGAGACCAACAAATTCCACACCACATTTGTACAAGAGGTTTTTGGTGTGCCAGATACATGTACACAGTCTACTGGTGTAAAATATTTATATAGAATTTACATTCATTCAGGCACAAAAGTGTGGCTCAGGTTCTTCTTGTGAAATATGCAGAATATTTACCCTTTTAAAGAAGGAGCAGGGTGATTCCTGGCTCTCTGCCCCTCAGCTTGCCCAGTGAATTGCTAAAAGGTGCCAAACAGTGGGCACTGATCCACGGTGCCCAGCAGTGCCAACATCATGGCCCAAGGCATTAACAGCATTAGTCAGAAATACCACTTCAGGGAATTGAATTCATTCTTACCAGGGAACAAGAAGCCAGCTAGCTTGTGTTCATTATCTATTCACTGTTTACTGCAGATTTGAAGGTGTAACTCCTATTATCAGGCTTCTAGAACTGGGAGGAAGACAAGAGCTATGAATCCTTGGTTTATGACAGCATTGAATATATTGCCACAGTAACTCTTTGATCTTCCTTGCTCAGGACACCTCAGTATTTTCCCTTAATAAACACTCCTCCAAGCTGACCTTCATGTTTCACACATTCTCTTGATCTCTCAACCATTTCCACAGATCAAACACTGGGACAGGGACTTTCCTGTGTATTCAGTTCACCAGAGTGAGTCACTGGCTTTAATTTCCAATTCTTATTTAAATATACTGACAATGAACAAAACAGCTGGAAAGATTGGTTTTATTTGTTCCCCATTTTGAAGCAAGCCTTAAACTGTCCCCATGTCCGAGCTAATCTCAAGAGCTGGCATGAGAGCTGATAGCAAAACAGGTTTGTCTTGCACATGCTCTCCCTCAGCAGGCGTCCAAAGCATCTTTCAGGCCAAAGGTATGTGAATTCCTGTGCCTGCTGACGGCTGGAGTTGTGGGAACAGAAATAAGAAGACACTCCTGCCCTCCAGAATCTCCTTTTAAGACAAGGAATTAGCTGGGAGCTATTGTGTTCCCATTACACAGGCAGCAGCAGTAAAAGAGGAGTCACAGGCAGAGCCTGCACTGCTGCCCCTCCCAGGTTTCTTTTAACCAGCTGGAGATTGTGAGGATCTGGCTGCAGGATGCTGATGGGCACAGACTGCACCAGGCCAACTGCACACTCAGAATTTCCACAAAAACTGTGAACAATAACTTAGGCACTCGCCGCTTCAATGACATTTAGACTCAGTCAATTACAAATAAAAGAGGCAAGTTATACAGTTCATAAGGGCAAGAAAAGACATTTCTTTATGGCCTTAAAAACCTACAAGTGCTACTTAAATAGCACCATTCACTCCAGTTAAAGTTTGGCAGAATTCCCCTTGCAAAATAAGAGTAGGTGGAAAGCCTACAAAAATCAGCACTTCCCTCGAGCTCTGCTGGCTCCAGCAAGAAGAGTCATCCACCTGCACTCAAAAGAACACCACGTTCTCAGTAAAGGTTCCAGAGAAGAGCTTTCTCCACGAGTGAAAAGCCACGAGTGCAGTGGTCAGAGAGCACAAACCCCTGAAGCACGGCCCAGCCCTGGCAGCCACATGCAGGCGATCTGTCCATGCAACCGGCTTGCCTCTGCCCAACACAAAGCCACCATAATTGCTTCACACTCCAAACCAGTAGCTATGGTTACTAGATACAAAAGACAGTCCTGCTGCTTCCCTGTGGCCAGAGGAATTCCAGGCACTTAGAGCAAACACACCAGACAAAGAAACTGGTACAAGGAAGAGAAAGAAAAAAAAGATCCGACAAAAATCACAACATATTTTGACTTTCACATTCATGGTCTGAAGTGGCCAGAGAGAAGGAAATCTTGGAAGGCTTCAGAAGGAAAAACAGACTGTTGGGGAATCAAAGGAAAAGCTGAAAACTTTCTCCAAATCTCAAAAGTTACATAAACATCACCCACTAATGCACAAAATGCCAAGTGCCGTGTTCAGCACACAGGAGCAGAGAAAAGGCTCTGACTGTATTTTCTCAATGCTCTCCATATTTCACATCCAATTCTTCATGTCATTGATCATCCCTGTACTTGCTCAGTGGAAACCAAACCTGACTTGTACCTACAGGTGACTGGTCTGGCACTGCCGAGGACAGGATAAGGAGACCAGTTCAACCTCACTCATACTTTCCAGTAAAAGGCTGGATGTGTTCCTGACATGACCTTATAATCCCTAGATGACTAAAACAGATGTCTAGGCCCAGCAGATCTCTAGGCACCTATTCCAGAAGAAACAGAGATACCTACTTTTCAGGCAACAGAGGATATTGTAAACAAGGGTGTCGATGGAACCCCAAGACATGGTCTTGGGAACTTGGAGAATCCCAGTACACTCAAGTGTATTCTTCAGCTATAAAATAAGCTTTAAATGTGGAAAACAAAATAACTCCCCCAGCAGTGTGATAGAATCTTTTGTTACCTCATAGCTTCTTGCACTTTGAGGATGGATCTGCTTTTTTCAGAATTTCTAGATGGAGACACTCCTGTCCTGTGATCTCCCTCCACATTTTGTACCAGACGTATCTGGAACTACACTCTCCTGGGTACAATCCTCTTGTGCCCAGATGTATTTCTAAAGCATACAGGATGGAAACAAAGGTCTGTGTTTCTTCTGTATGGGCACAATCAAAATATTCAGACCTTTCCAATGGAGAAAATGGTTACTATAATAGCTGAATACTTAATTACATTAATACCTAATTACTTTGAGTTCTTGTAAATAAATGCATACATACATGTGCACAGGGAGAAAGATGAAAAGAGACAAGAAATAAATAAAAGGAAAAACATATCTAGAATGAAATGCCTGATTATCTTTCAGACTAAAGTTTTCAGGCTACAAATCTAACTGTAAGATGACAATTTGTTCAATATAAGGGCAGGTCACAGATCTGATCCAAAGTTACTGCATAGTAGCTGGGTAAGAATCAGGCACAGAAGACAAAAACTTACCCCAAAACAAGAGGAAAAGTGGCAGCAGGAGAGCAGCATTGTACGGCCTGGAGGTAGTTTTCTTTAATTCCATGACAAGTGTAAGAGTGGCTGTTCTAAGCCCCTCCGGGGAGAGACAGGAGCTGGAGCCCAGCAAGCCCCTCCTGTGGCCACATCACGGTGCGGGGCGGGCTCTCCCCCGCCGGCCGGGCCGCAGCAGCACTGAGCCCGCGGACAGAGCCCGCAGCCCGCGCTGCCCCGGCCGGAGCGCCCGCAAAACCCGCCCGGACCGCGCGGAGCGGACTGAGCCGACGGCACCGGAACGGGGCCGCTCCTCTCGGCCCCTCCTTCACGCTCAAAACACACCTCGTGTGTCCCCCATAGCTGCGGCAGGGCTCGGAACTGGTTGGGCACCGAGGCTGTTTGGAGGATGCAGGGTACTGCATCAGCCCGTATTTACAAATTCACAGGAGGATCGAACACAGTTTTCTGAGTGAGGCTGCTTTGTTCAAAGAGAAATAAGACAAAAGCACTCTGCTAACCCCAGAGTTAGTCCACAGTAGTCTTTACTGCTGTCTCTCATGGGGTGGGTGATCCCACAGGACAGGTGAACTCACAAAATGTACAGGAACCCTCTTCCCAATAGAGGAACAGTTTAAGAGATCAACAGAGGTATCTGCAAAACACAGGCACGAAATCACACCATCTTCAGATATATGGGTTCAGTTTTAGGAGTGGAAAAAGTTATCAGCGTGTATTGTTTAATGACAGTAACTGGAAAAAGACAGCCCACACAGCTGAGACCTACTAAGTCCCTCTTAAATCCACATCACAATTGGATTAAACTAACTGTAATGAGAATTAAGTACATTGCCTCACCCTTCACTAACAACTAAAAATAGAACTACAGGTAAGATGCCAGACAAATTCCTAGTTTAAACAAGAAATACGCAAGATAGCAAGGAATTAGTGCGGACAGACCTAGGCTGCACATGAGGAAAACAGGAGCAATCCTCCAGCGAGTGATCCGTACTATCCCAGCATCCTTGCCAGGCTATATCCTTGCAGAGTGGGATATCTGCATGGAAATGGGATAGTTACTGCAGGGGGTTTACCTTCAGTGCAGAAGCAGAACAGACACAGCAAGAGCCACCCAGACTCTGCAGGTCAGGAACAAATGGTTCACCTCACTGTCCTGCCTTGGAATGCTCCAAAGAGGATATATCATCTGTTATCAACCTTATCTGGACCACCCTGCCCCCTCCTTCATCTCTGGTGTCCTCAGTCTGTTTTCTCAAGATCAGCCTCAGTATTAGTTTCTTGCCAGTTACCACAACCATCTGGAACTCATTTCTGTCTCCTTACACTCTTGTTTTGCTGTCAGGGGATATTACCAAACACTGACATGTGTAGAATCTTTCTACTCAGAATATTTTTGCCTCACCTGCGTGAATTATGCTCCCAACAATCCACCTTTTCCAAATCCCAGCAAATACATATGAATCATTGCACAATGAACATGGCAACAAAGCACCATTCTTAGCCAGGCACTGCTGTAAATTGAGTAGTGCAACACCTCACAACACCTGGAAAACACACTTATCCATGGTAATTTATGGCTCCTAGGCTACCTGAAGGACCTGCTCAGCTTTCATTAAACAGAAGCAGTGTGACAAACCCCCCGCCCCACAGAAAGTGGAGGTCATCCCACAGAGGATGAGGTCCTGTGCAGCCCTGCTGCTCCTGCTGTGCTGTGTGGCCTGTGACACCTCAAACCCCGGACAGAGCCATGACTTGTGGCACACTAGCCAGACTGAGGGAAGAGGAAAACATCCAATTTCCTTATAATAATCCAAACACATTAATCCATTGCCTACCTGTGAGGATATTAGAATTTAATTTTATCAGTGTTCATGGTTGCAATTTTATGAGATTTTGCCAGCATAAACAGCAAACCATTCCTGTGCTGGACCCCATGGCATACAAAAGCTAATGTGGGTATTAACCAGCTTAGTCCAATTAAAGGACCCTAACGCAACCCTTTTAAGGCCCTGATTTGTTAGGCTTGACTACATTTCCAAAGGAGCACATTTGGGTGGATTTGTTATCTAAAGCATAAGCTCTGAGTCCTTAGTCATCCTTGCTAAAGCCTTCCCCAAACTGGTCATGGTTTGTACTACCTCTGCATCACTGCTGTCCAACGTCACCATAATCTGCTCTTTAACATAGTATTAAAACTAGAGCCAAAGGACACAGCTGCTTTCCTTGGTGTAACACTCATTATGAGAGATTTAAGGACAGCATAACAGCAAGGCTTCTATTCTCAGCCCAGAGCAGGAACCTTTGCAAGCCGGAAATGCATGCCATGGAAATGGGGCAGCAGTGGGCAAGCTGGATTAGGGGAAAAAGAGAAAGTAGGTCTGGAGTACTCAGCAGAACCTTCCTGCCTACTTATTCTATACTTTTCTGTACAGTTATCACAAAAAAAATCCTATACATCTTTCTACAAAAAGTGCAGAGAGAACCATGCACCAAAATACCTCTGCGAAAGCCTGCTTTTCATTCAAAGAACAATGTACACTTGCACGAGTTTCACAATCTTTTCTCACACAGGGCTTAAAATAATCCTAATACTGCAGATTGGATACTGGAGACGTGTGACAGGCCAGTAAATATCAGTGGTACGAATAAAGCCATTCCTATCTCCTGTCACGTGCATGCTGTAGCTGCCCCAGAGGACAGAGCCTCGCCTTCCCTCCTCACCATCCTGGAACCACTGGGCACAAATCTATTTTACTGAATTGAACAATGGAAGCCAACGGCATCAAAGTCATGATTTTTTCCCCAACTTTGTCCTCCAGGGGTCATTAGGCATAACCATACACAAAAGAGTCCATACTAACCGTGGCTGCTGGCTTGGGAAGTTGAGTTAGTAAAGAAAGAACCTCCCAGTTCCACTCAAAAACTGTGCCAAACCTGACTGCTTCCATTCCTGTTTTCTGTCACTGTTGAAAAGTGCCAGGAATATTTTTAAAAACTTCACGTTTTGGAATTTCAAGCCTCCAGACTCACAGGCCAATTCTGTACACTGAAATGTTCAAATACAATTTGGTGCTGTAACGCTCAAGGGTTCCCAGAGCCCAATCTCTAAGTGGAAATTGGCTCTCTCCTGCTGCCCTGAACAGGCATTGTCCCCACTCTCCCATCAGCCCACTAGATGTCCCTTCTGCACTGCCAAAGCCACCAAAGGGCCCCAAGTGAAAACAGGAGAGCTGGAAAGAAATTAATGTTACAGCAGCACCGGGGAACCAGAGCAACTGGACACATCCTGAACTGCTGCACGTCTGTGCCAGCAGCTCCCTGGATGCTGCAAGACCTATTGCAACATCCCCACAGCTGAGCAGCCAAGGCAGAGTTGTGGCTGTGAGCCAAAACTTTAAAGTTGCTATTAAAATCTGGCAAAATTGCACAAAATTTCCAGTCTTGAGACATCCTAATCACATTTTTTAGACACAATAAATTTAGTTTCCTATCATTGCTAATCAGAACTGCTGGCAAGCAAATCATGCTGCCTGATAAATGACCGAGTCCTGAGCCTGTGACACTGGTCAGTCCCAGGCAAAGGCAGTGGAAAAAGTGGGATGAGCAGGAGAGTTGTTGTCTGGGCACTGGCACAGGGGCAGAGTTCTGGCACAGCCCCACTTTCCTGGAGTATGATCACTGTTTTCAGATAAAATTGCAGTGCTGAGGAAGAGGAGGGTGGCAGTCCAGTAGGACAAGGGCAGAATGAACATGTTTGCCTGAGGTCTAAAATCACCTCCTCTGCCTTGCAGCATTGGCTGCTTGTTCAGAGATCTTCTTGACAAGTCCCAAAAAAGAGCAAATTGTAAGGACCATAACAAAGATATCCAGCATGTGCACAGCACCTCTGCCTTCCTCTCCAATAGATAAACCATTCAAACCACACACAGACGAGGCTGTGGTAAAGACAGGGCCACACTCCTGCAAAGTTATCTCTTGAAGAAGTCTCAGAAGTCAGGCTCAGACCATGGATGTACCCTTTGATCTACGTGAGACCCTGCTGGACTGCTGAGGTCAACTTCATGCCCTTTGATCCTCCTTCCCCTGCTTACAGCTGCCTGGTAGAGGTGAATCCCTTCCAAGGGGCCTCTCTGGCAGATGGGAAGATGAGAATATTGATCACCCCACAGGAGGCAGCCAAAACGGTGTAAAAAGGGTCTCAAGCAGGATTTTCTGCAGTAAAATGTTATAGCAGGAAGGATGTGCCCAATACATTGTTGGGATTTGAGGGTGTTTTGAAGGCATGTTGAGTACTGAGAGGCCTTTTTGCTGCTGTTTTTGTCACAAACTGATCCAACACGTTTGTAAATAGGCGCTTTCCAGCGGGGCTCAGCAGAGGCTCTGGTGCCTCTGGAGGGCAGGTCTGTGCTCCCAGCCCCAAAGCAGCCTGCAAAGGTTGGATTAGCAGCGTTTGCTGCAGAGCTCTGCCTTGCCAGAGCCCTGGAGCCAGGCTGGGCTTCAGGGGAAAACCAAAGGAGCCCACACTCAGAGCCAGAGGGAGGGAGGCTGCCCTGCAGCACAGCCTGGCTGAAGGAACCTCCCCACACTGAAGTCTGTATTCTGTGAAGGCCTAAGGGGAATTTTGGACCTGGAAAACAAACACATCCAGCTGCACTGTGTGAGTTGTGAGCTCTGAAGATGAGTGTAGCCTCAAAGTCCTGTCTGACATCTGTCTCTGCCATGGAAATGACACCTTTGAATTCTGCACAAAATCAGCAAGTTCTGCCTCATTTTCCTTCCAGCTGCAATCTCTGCTTTCCCTCACAGACTTCACNAGTGTTTAAGTACATCATGCCTTTCATATCAGTCAGTGGCTTTGTAATGTATGGCATTTGTCTAATCTGCAGTTTTACCATTCTGTTGACAGTAATGATTGTTTTTGCTATTCTAATTCAATATTTACACCTCCACCATTTTTGTGAGGGACAGATGTTAATTGCCTCTTATAATGCCATATAATCTGGCTGTAAGGTCCCTTGGAAAAAAAAGTCAACTTTAATCACTGCATCATTAGTCAACACTAATTATCCCAAGTTCTGCCATTACTACCTCTAGTGGATTTATAATGAATGTGCACATACACAAATCATGCATGAACACAAAAACTCCATGTTCAGTCCTTAATTCCATATTCTTCTCTCCACTTACTTTTGTTTTCTATTTACTGTTTTTCACTTTGAACGCATAGTTGTACATTACACATGAATAAAAACAGACTATTTAGAGAAGTGATAGAGTATAAAGGATTAATCCTCTGAGACAGTTTTACAGGTTGGTCTGTCCTTATGCATTTCCATAGCCAGACATCAACAAAGAACATCTCTCCACCTCTACCCTGCCTCCTGCTTAGCCTATACCTTGCACTGGGCAAAACACTAAACGCTGATCCCTGAAGCAAGTTTCATGCAGAAAACACACACTGTCAACTACAGATACAGCCCCACATACAAACTGACATTTGGTTATGCTGGGAAAACTTCCGAAACTCCAGGCGTGACTTTGCAGAAGGAATATTTGCGCTTTTGTCTTTCCCTGAGGCACAGTGACCTTCCCTTGAGCGGGAGCAGCGCAGCCCCAGCCCCGGCACTGAGCTGCAGCTGCCACGCGGTGGCAGAGGTTGGGTACCGTCACCGCAGCGCTGCTTCCCAGGAATGCACCGAGAACGCTCATTCTCTGCTCAAGGTGACTCTCAGGATGATTTTGTGCCTCCTCGTTAATTACTATACATATTTATAGACAAATTAAAGATTCAAACAAGCGTTTATACAATTAATCGCATCGAGTTCTAGTGGAATAAACAGTATCAAACCAATTCATCAGCTTGGCAGCTTATGAGAATTTAACACAATTTCATTTTTTTCTGTTCCCTCTCTGGTATCATGTCTCACAGAAGAGTTAAAACACCAGACACCATCAGTTCTTTGTAACAGAAGGAGTATAAGGAGTTCTGAACCATCAACTATTTGCTTCAACTAACAATGAAGAGAAAATTGATTTGATGCAATAATCAAGTTAGGCTTGCTTCTACACCCCTCTCCCAAAGACACTGTGTCTATTCTTTAAGTATTCAGCTGATAATTCAGTTACCAGCTTACTGAGAGCCACTACAAAGACAGTGTATGCTACTCACTGCAATTTGGATCACGTGAATGAACAGTATTCCACACAAGGTGCTTCTGCTTTGTGAGACCTTGCCATCCTCCCACTTCAGAGGAAGCTGCATATTTTATCCTTTAAAGATGCCACAACAGCTATGACTCCGTATAGCACATTCTCTGTATTTTTAGATCACACTAAGCCAACCAAACCCCTTTTTCCCTCTCTGCCACACCATTCATGAATCCCCTAATAATGCAGCACAGCTTTGTTCTGCCCTCAGAATTCCAGCCTTGCCTTCACACCGTTCGGCCCATTTCCTTTAATGAAACCCTGTACACTCTTCTGCTTTTCAAGTAATTAAGCACTCGAGCTCTGCTAATGCATCTTTTTATTTGCAGTTCTCCCTGGGTTTGCTCCAGGCAGCGCAGCCCCCAGCTTTAAGCCAGGTGTGCAATGTCCTGGGCAGGGCTGTGGGAGCAGCCCCGGCACTGAGAGCGGCACACCACGGCACTGCCACACGGACAGTCTGGCGTCTTTTAACCCCCAATTTCCATCACCTTTCTAATCGTAAAGCACCTGAACTAATCAAGAGTCGGCTCTGAGAAAACAGGGTGAATGATTTAAAGCACTTCTGCAAAAAGTAAACAAAAAGCATTTCAAGGCATGACAATCCTTCTGCATAGAAAAAATAAATGAGAAGATCACACTATACTTGCTTAGGAATCATTTTGCCTTTACAGGATCTGAATAGGAATATTCATGCTGCATTCTAATAAAAACGAAAGTGGAACTACAAAGTGAGAAAAGAGCAATTTGCAGGATAGGGCTCACTCACAAATTGCAGGAACAGGTCACAGTGGACAATCTTCTGCAGTCAGTCCTTTCCAAGTTTCAGACTTCTGCAGAAACAAAATAGAAGATCAAATTAATTAAAATGTTTGTGAATTAAAAAAAAACCTATAATCTCATCCTTGGTACTTCTACTCTTCTTTAAATTTTCCACAGAACATTCTTTTTGTAGCTGCCATTTCTGTGACCTTGCTGGAAGTGGCCAAGCCAGAGATCAATTAGTGAGCACAGAAGAGAGGAGCAGCTTTGCCTTCATTGTGCTGTCCCCTGGGAGGAGGGCAGATCGTTATCCAGCAGGAGTGCTAACACAGGTTGGGACTAACTGCAAGATGCACAGTGCAGCAAAACCGAAAGGAAATGGGAGAATCTCTTTTTTTCCTTTGGCTGTCACACTTTACATTTCCCCATAATTTAAAAATACTTTAATTTTTCAAATAACAAAACCTCGTTACACTAAACAGCATCTACAACAAACACACCATGCTGGCTTCAAACACATAAATTATGAAGCAAGCTCTCTAAACCCTCAGGAAATCCCCACTGTCCCCCATTTCAGAGCCAGGACGAACTAAAGCACACAAGAATTTAGTGATTTTAGTGTTATACACTACAAACCACAGTGACAGAGAAGGCTAAAAGCCCCAGCACCTTTGCTTCCAGGTCACCAGCAAAGGGTCCCAATGCTGAATGCCTTCAGAACACAACTGGGGGGCTTTCCACTCAGGACACAATTGCTGCCTGACATACAGCTGTGCTCTCAGGACTGCATGAACCCCAGCTCTTTAGTATTTAAATGAGTACATAAATATTTCACATAAAACTTAGCCTAAAATTAGCCACTTGCCTGGTTACTACAGCATTACTACAGTCTGTCTGCTTGCCTTAATTTGCAGGCAACTACAATTCTGCTTGTGAGACACACTATTCCTTAAGCCCTCCCAGACAAAAACCTGAGCGATCAATTGTCCTTAAATAAGTAATTAGAATAGCTGAAATCATTTGGGTCATCAAAGAACAAGAAGGATAAATGTTATAGCTCTGTGAACACTTGCATCTAAAAGAATTTTTACATTTATTTGAGTTAACTGATAGAAAGGCTGAACACCAGAGCATGAGGCAGAACTGCTGCACAGCATCTGTAACAGGAGAGCCAAATAGGATAGCACTACATGCCAAATAAAATTATTTGGCAGGTTAATTAAAACAAAAAAAAACCAACCAGGATACAAGATACACCAACAGTGCTCAACCACCCACTCCTAATGCAAGTAAACTTAGAGCAAAGATTTGACAGGAAGCTTTTAACCTAAGGTAGGAAGCCAAGACAACATTCTGTGTAAAAAGGCATTTCTACACTCACAGGTGTGCTACACTAAACATAGGAAAGTACATGTAAAATATACTCTCCCCAAAATACAGGTACAATTCTGTTCAAATGCCTAATCTGACCATTTTGGACTTGCACTGGGGTGAGCAGACCCTGGGAGATCCTTTACTGGTAAATGCTCATCACAAGGATAACTATTTGTCCAAACATTTGGGCTGTCCAGGAAACCATCTTTATAGACTGGGCTCAATTTTCCCTTCAAGAGAAATCTGATACACTTCAAAATTGACAGCCAGCACTGCAGTCTCCATACCTCCTACGACACAGGCATCCAAATCTTTCTCAGTGTTTCAGCAGACACACAGCTCATTTGCTAGTCACAGCTCACTGACATCTCCAGCTACTAAATATCCACATTTAGATAACATTTTGGCATATCAAAGTTGACGAAATTTTGAGGTACATGCCTAAAGTCTGGAATATAACTTGTATCTACTGCAGATCTGTTTTCCATTTATCACATTATGTGACAAGACTAGTTAGCTCAGCAGCAGCTCCATGGGTACACAGAGTAAAGAGTCTCAAACATGGAAAGGTTACTTCTGGTTTGTGCAGTGTGAGGGGACAGCACTTCATCACAGAGGAGATGGACCAGACTGCAAGGAGTCCTCAGTGCTGGTCAACACCCATCTGGCACATGCAGGCTACAGTGTACTGGACCTTCTCTATCTGCTCTGGAGCTTCAGCCACTTGGAGATGAACCAACAAGAGGCCGACCAACAATCAGTTCTGAGCCAAGTCCTGTGTTGGGTTTGAGTACTGGCACACTCAGGAAATGCTCTCACCAGGTGCAGCAAGGTCAGTTTTATCCCAAGGGTGCAGCTTGGGAGAAGTTTCCAAATACCATTGAATTCTGGTTCTAATATCACAAAATTTTTGATGAAGTTATAATGCTACTTCATTATAACCAAAATTCTCACTATAGCAAGACTTTTAGACCATATTTCTGACCACAGTTCAAAGTGAGACAAATACACTTATTTCTAAAGAGTTCTCCACTGTCTGTGGATGAAAAATTAATCTTGGTAAAACTTTTTTTAAAAAGATTATTATAACTGCACTGCTAGCTGCACTCAAACTCTGATTCAAGTTCTAGGCTTCAGGGTCATTGATAGACACTCAGCTACTGCTGCCACCAAAAAAATACTGATTACCAAGAGAGAAACAGATATGGGAAGGAGAAAACATGCAGTTAAAAAACCAAAGAGGGAAGAAACCAAACCCACTGAAAACAAAAAAATTTTGTACCAGAAACAGATTGAAAACAGAAAGGAAATTAGCATTTAGGAATGAAAAAGCCTATTCACTGTTGATGTTAAATACAGCACCCAGGGAGAGAGAAGCTGGGTTTATTTTTGATAGCAGCATAAACATTAAAGACAAGCCAAAAGCATTTAGAAAATATGGGTGCCGTACAAAGGCTCATGTGATGAGAGCTGTTTTGCTTTTAATCTTGACCTGGAAAACCTCTTGTATGACAGAGCCTCTTTTCAGTGGAGTCAGTCCTGCCTAGTTGCTCTGCCTATTAGTGATAAAAAGGCCACCCAAGTTGTTTCTGCTTTGGAACGATGGCAGGTTTTCAATTTTAAACTTCAAAGCAAAAGGAAAAAACCCACCCTAATATATCTGTCTAAGGACCTGCACCAAATTCCTGTCATCTCTTATCTGGTCCAATCACACTCTTACCTAAAACAACAATCCTTACAACTGTATCTCTGTTTTTCTAGAAAGGACAACTGTATACCCCCAAATAGTTATCTATTTGCCACTGATGTAAATGAAAATACTTATCTCATCTTGACATGAGATAAATATACACCATGTCCTACCCACAAATGGAAAAAAGAGCTGATTTCCAAATTGATTCAGCATGTCTACAAGCCCAGTAACACAGAAGTGCACACAATATCAACCACAATCATTGGGAGTGCTCAGCAATCACAGAGTCACATTTTAAATGTGTATTACAAAGACTGAAAACTGTGAAGCTCTGTGGAGTTTGGTCCTGCTTTAGATGTCTGTTCACACAGTCAGGCGTGTCCAGAGAGCAGAGCTGCTGACCAGTGCTTGGTCTTTGCAACTTCACCCCCTTACATTGCATGCCTGACTTGTATATGATACTGCCAACCCCATGGGCTCAGTGACAAGGGACCCTAGAACTTTCTTTCTGCCCCTTTTCCCTCACAGCCCACACAGCAGAGATGCCCTGCAACCAGCTGCTGGCCTCCATTCCCATGGGCACAACAGGCAAAAGCACTTTCACCCACGACAAAAATGTTGAAGTCCAGATGAAGTACCAACACCCCAGGTTGATATGTCATGTTACACCATGTTACAGATCAGGTCACTTCACATGACCACTTAGGGAATCACCTTAATTAGAAACTGTAATTAAATGCCCAATGAAGGTTGGTAATATCATTTGCTTCCAGGCCTTCTTATTTCATGAGGAATGCTCTGTTGGCTCAGACCAATTCTCCCATGGAGCCTGGGACTGTCCCTCAAAGCTATGTTTACTGCTATGAGTTTTGTCATGGCCACCAGAAGAACAGTTTTACATATTCAGCAGTTGCCAGATGGGTGAGAACACAACCAGAGCACTGAGGGCAGCACCACCCAACAACTGAGCTGTCAGGAATGCCCTAAACAGTACCTATTAAAATAAGATTAAAGCACTTGTGTTTACAAATGGTTCAGGAAGCTGCTGGCCTGCAGGTCACTACAGACACTGCCCTCGGGCTGGCTCTGACCAAAGCAGGGAAGTGTGGGAGGGGTGACAGGGCCACACCACAGGGGCTGGCAGGTGAGGGTTGCTTTGCTTGAGAGCAATTCACGTGCTGGCTTAAGGAACACTGTACCACGACTGCAAAGCTGAGACTCCTCAAACAAGAAAGGGAAATCAGAAAATTAACAAGTAGAGCACCACATATTGAGACATGCACTCTTTGTTTTTTAAACCTAGACCTTTGTTGTTTTTAATAATTGATATAAAGTAACAGATGACTCACTAATTGCACTTCTAAACTGTAACCCAACCTAGAATCAATCACACATGGCATAACTTCTGTTCTTATTTGAAGCTAAATCCACCACAGTGCCTGCAGTAGCCTCTCTAATAATTTCATTAGTCATAACCTGAAAGTATTTCCCATTTCCTTAGTTCCAGTTTTGCTTGCTTTTCAAGCTGATCCTCATCTCTGTTGCTTAAAAGACCTCTGAAATGTTACCCCACAGAGCCTGCTCTGGGACTTGAGGAGCTCTGTGCAACATTTCGTGGTGTGAATCCTCCTCTCCTGGTGACTAATTTTCCTCCAGTACTATTTTATCTCCTTTGCTCTAGCTCAAAGTCACAGAATCATTCAGGGTTGCAATAGATACTGGGAAGCACTGTGTAAAACTTGGTAAAGAGCTAGGCACACAAATTACTCTCAGCATAAATCATATCATCTTCTGTTTTGCAGCATAAATTCTCAGTTTTCAAGTATCCTCTACACTGAATACTTACCTGCTTGATTCTCTTCCTTCTATGCCTGAGATACACTTTAAAATAAAAATCAATACAGGTCTTGGAAGTATTTTTCAAAATAAAACTCTTTGCTCTATCAATCTTATGAGACTAATTTCCCATGTAAACGCAGCTTTTGCTACGCAGATTTTTAAAATACATGCACAGAAAGTTATTTTTTGCAATTCAAAGTCTGTCCTCAGCTCTCCTTGCACAAATCCCATTAACTTTAGTGTATGTCTAAAGGCAAAATTTGAAACCCATAAAGAACTGGGTCACTGGACAACGTTAAGTCTCAAAGAGAGATTTCTAAGTTACAACAGGAAAAAAAATCCCTTTTCCCTGGGGCACTACATGAGCATTCCTATTTGTCTGTAAACAATACCAAACACTTGAAATTTGACAGGCTGCATTTCATCCTTGCTCACTTAGGGGTTTCCCCTGTCCTGTAGTAATGGCCACTTAGTCTTTAGTATAGCATTTGGGGCTGACACCACATCCCTCAGTGCCCATCCCGTGGGGCTGCCCCACTGCCCAGCCCAGCGCCTGCCTCACCCCAGCCTTAACACTGGCACCCACCAGCAACTCCTTGTAGAATCTCGTTTGTCTGAGGGATGCAGGTGACATTCAAGAACACATGACAATGTCTGAACTATTACTATGAAAAAATCTGTAGGAAACACTCATTGTTTCCATTGTCATTATATATTTCAAAAAATAATTTTTCCGATGCCAGTATTTTGTCCCAGGAAAGAGCACAATTATTGTTAATTACTTCAGCTTTCATCAAGGTAACTCTTAATTCCATGTTGCTTTTGGCACAATTCAGTCCTCACATTTTATTGACTATACTTAGAGCTATAAATTCAATTTTCTTCCTTTTTATTCCATGAAGCCTAAAGACAGATGTTAAGTTTTTTTCCAAGCCTCAGATGTTCTTTTCCTTGTTAAATGTATATCCTTGTACTGCAGCGCCAAAGCTCTTCCAATCCCCTGTATTCTAAATTAATCCATCAATCCCCTTTCCACTGTGTTTCTGCCCTTGGCAAATCATTAGCCCAAGGGAGAACTCAACAGAAAAATTGAAGATTTCACTCAGACCACAGCTGAAAACATTTCTTCTACCTCTGCAATAACTTCACTACCTGAGGTGCCATCTCTTGCAGATTTTTCCCTCCTCACTACATTTCCAGCTGCCCTGCACAGCCACTCATTTCACAGCTGCTCCTTCCCATCTCACCATCCTCCCAAGCAGCCTTTCTCCAGGCTGTATTTGTGCTGTGTCTCTATTTGATGCAATCAACTTCAAATAAAACTCTTCTCACATTAAATCCTTGGAGCAGTCCTTGATTTCCAGCTATTATCTTCTGCCTCTTTTCAAGGCCTGCACTAATATTTTAAGGTCACACAGGAGATTTGGCTAAATTCATTCATTGCTTTGAAATCTCTCAATTCGAGGCATGAAAGCAGTAACTGAGATTCCTCATATTTGTTTCTCCTTTCAATCCTCAAACATGACAAGATAAAAGTCTGTTACAAAGGCAGAGCAATGTCTGACTGTTCAGAACCAGGGTGACACTTCAGCCACAGGCTTGCAAAGCAGTATACAAAATGTAAGTCTAATTGGAACAAGGTGGACCTCTTCCTACATGTAAAGTTATTAATGCACACGTGCTTCCTACTTCCATTCTAATGCTGAAATCACTCTTTTGAATGAAAGTTACTGTTTCACTTCAGCACCACAAATCTCCTGATCCTACAGCCTTTGGCCAAAGTTCCCTCAGGGGCTGCTTCAGCACAGCACGTTGTGTACTGATTATTTTGGAATAGAGCTCCCCAGTCAGCAGTCTTTCATCTTCACAGCCTGTATAAAATCAGTTTTGAAAAGTATAAAAAGTGATATTGAATACAATTGCCATGCACTCGTATGCTGAAAGCTGAGTTCGAAAAGGCACTTAACGAAAATCTGGCAGAAATTTTTAAGCACTCAATTGACTATATTGGCCATTGAAGCACATGGAATGCTGAAGGATTATGAAATTCTATAACTGTTCTATGTAATGCACATACAAGGAAGAAAGAAAATCCCATCAGACTCAACTCTCTCCTCATACCTACAGGTTTTGCGTGTCAGGGCTGCTCTGGAGCACGATGAACACCAGCTTTGGGAGCTCTCTCCGCCTCGACTGCAGTGCCCATCTACAACAGCCACCTGTCTGAGATTGGGAAGAATTATTGCAGGGAGCTGAAAACTAAACCCGTTTGTCTTGATTTCTAGAAGAGAAAGATGGAAGTCACTGACCACCACACTCCTTGTAAAGCCCAACCTGCCCAGACACAGCACGAAGGTGCCTTGATTTGTCCTCAGCCACTGAGGATTCCACAAGGAGCTCAACTGCTCATATGGAAACCCTATACCCCAACTCAGTTTAGGAACCTGCTCTTTCTGCACCGCTTTAGATTTGGCAGCGGGATGTTAATCCCACCAAGGTCGCGCGCTGCGTGAGGGGCCGAGGCCCCGCCGCACCCCTGCCCTGGCCCGCTCCCCTCAGCCCTGCCCCCGGGCCTGCCCGGCGCCCCCCTCAGCCGGCGGGGCCGGGGCTGCCGGCGCTATTCACCCTCGTGGCCGGGGCCGCTGCAGGGCCGGAGCCGCCCCATTGCCGGTGCCCGCCGCGGCGCTCCGACCGCG